>JAQBSW010000313.1:0-223204 GCA_029291075.1 Eudiplozoon nipponicum
ATTTTGAAACCGCTCGTGTTACTTTGGTTGCATTTGCAAGATTGAACAACTGTGTGGTAATACAATTTTTTTAAATTACATTATTTTGTAAAAAAACACCCGAGCACGTATACAGACAAACAGACACATGCAATGTTCTAGTTTATTTTGAATTTCTTAAGTGCACTACAAATAATGTTATCTTATTAGCTAAGATGGTTTATGAAACAAAAATGCAACCGTACTTTAAACTTTATAAAAAGTTATGTATGAAATTTTTAAGACAGTCAATTCAGTTTCACTGAAGTATAACAGGTTTTGTTTACCGCCATAGTTACATCATGTACCACATTAAAGATAACTTCAACTACTTGTGAAAGTACATTGATTTACCGGTAAACGGGCATAGTTTTCAGCACTCCAGCCATTTTCCGTATCAGACATCAAATAAAAAAATCTATAAGAAAAGTCAGGCAGAAAAGATTTCCATTTGAATAACCGTACCTCAATTATTATTTGTGAAACATATATGGATCCACTAAAGTTTTACATTATATGGTTTATTATTTTTTTTAAACACGTAGAATGTTCTTTAAATCAAGTTTGCGAGCTTGAGATATAAACCAGTGTCATTGCATCAATATAAGTTCGGGTTAAATCTTTAGTCACAAAAATTTTTAGTACAATTTGCTACTTTTAGGAATAATCAAAGCATTTTTCTTATAGGTGTGTTGTGGCAAAAAAATTCGGTGTAATATGCAATAACTCATTTGATGTTGGATGGAATATTTATTAGAAAAATACGTCAACATACTTTATGAGCGCATAATCGAATTATATGTGTAAACCGGAATAAGAGATTGTATTATTCCTGCGATGAACGTTGCAATTGAAAAAATAATCATAAATTAATATTTTATTTTTTCGTTGAGAACAATCATAAAGCCTAAAATTATTGGAAATTTTTACTGTTACCTCTGGACCACAAAAGGAATCAAAGATTATTTCTTCTACATAATCTTCATCTGTCCGTCTTTTGGCAAAATGATAATATAAAAAGAGTCAGCCAATACAACTAATACTATTTTACTATAATCAAGGTTGCAAACTTGATATAAACACCTGACCCATTAAATACATACATTTGTCAGTATAAACTAAGAATTGTATAGTGTAGAAAAGGCAATTCATCTTGTAGATCGATTTCGTTCTTATTGGGAACTTATCACGTACTGTCCGGAATTTGCCGCGGACAGGGCTCGAACCTGGGCACGGAGCTTAGTAATTCAAAAGAAATGCCTTATTTCCATGCACATAACTTTGTAACGTAGAAGTTTTAACTGTATACTTTAATTACTTCTGCTACTATATTCACTAATTATATATTCTATTAATAAGTAAAATTTAAACAATATATCTTGTGATGCCGATTGAACAAGTTAGTTAAATATTGCACCTGGTCGCACGAATACGTTTGTAATTATTCCTAGTTTTTTAATTATTTATTAATTAATTAATTAATTAATTTATTTATTTATTAATTAATTTAGCATTAATAAACCAGGTATTCATATCTAGCTACATTATGACATTTTAAAATGCAAGTGACATCAAAGTGCTTGTTAACTGCCGAATTGCTCGTGGATTGCTAGATGATAATACTCTTTAAGTTTCAAGGTCTTTAACATCTGACGTATAGAGGCGTCGAGTGGAATTTATTAGCGCCATTTTACTGATTAATTAACGTGTCACGAGGTTGAATGTCACTTTTTTATTTCCTCTTATTTGAGAATGCTATATTGTGAACATAACCTGCCAAGAATAAGGAAAGTAATATAGTATAAGCTGGTCGCAGTCTCTTTTTCAGTTCTTCATTACGTTCATTTTGTTATTCACTTCAAACAGTCTACGCTGAGCCATGCAAATTTCTAATTGCAGCAAATTCATGTGAGTAAAATCGAAGCTGTATTGACCAAACTTCTGTTAACAATGATGATCTAGTTAGTGACTGCCGGCACAAGTCCGAATTCGGCCGATGCCAAGCACATCATGTTTTCAGATAATAATTTTTGACATATTTGAAAGGATCACATTTGCCACCAGTTGTGTTTTACTCCTGTGCGTATTTTGTCAGACCCTGAAGATGAGACCGGAAGTGATGTCTCGAAAATTAGGAAAAAGAACAATCGAAAATCTTGTTTCAACGTCATTTTCAGACAATCAGCTGATGGAAGGCTTAAAAAACGTGGAACAAGTGAGAACCCATCAATCGAGGCAAATAATCAGAGCACCTGAAAATGATCAAAATTCAAGATTTTACCGACCTAAGAGTGCTATCAATTGTCCCACACAAGAAAAATGCGGTCAAATCCACAACAAGACGGAGAGCACTGCGCAAAGAGATTCATCATTTTAAGAATGTTAGAAAAGATTTTTTTCAGGGAACGCTAGGTAGTCTATTTACGTTTACTTAAAACGGTTGAGAATCTCTAGGGAATACGTTGCACAACACATTCGTGTGTATGACATATAGAATAGATGCCAATGTTTGCCAAATACCCGTTTCCTTGCACACATCTGTCAAACGTATCATGTAAAGATAAAGTAAGACATCGTTTACACCGTTCAGCGATGTAATGCTTTACAAAATGTGCAATATAGTTCCATTGCCGAAAATTAAGTTTTGATTCGAATAAAGGTGTCTTTCTTTTGGATTGCGAATGGTCGCCTGACGTAGCATTTACGATAATTACTATATGCAAAAACGGAAAGCAGTTAGCCTCATAAAAAGTTTAATTGATAAACAAATTGTAGCCGGATTTATACAAGCCGAAGAAGCATGTTTGGCATTGAGCTTGAACTGGACGTGATGCATGCAATTGATGGGTTGTTCCTTTGTTTCACACTCTCTCCATGTTTACATTTTGTTCTACTTGTGCTTGGCCTTTTTTGCAAACAAAGACTAACATAACGGAGAGGGGATTGGTTGCGACTAATGTACAGTTGGGATTGAATGAACGAATATACTAACGACTCCAGAATAATGGCTGTAGATACTGGTAGAAATAAGATTTATTAATAAATGTAATTCCATGTAATAAAGGTTGTTTTCTTATATATATTTATATATATATATATATGTATATATATAAATATAAATATATACATATATACATGCCCATTTGTAGATAACTGAGAAGAATATCAGAAAGAAACGGTTCTTAAATCCGATAAAATTTGTTTTCTTACACATAGTAGGGGTATTATGAAGAAAGTATTTATGGATATCTGTGAATAAAATAGAAAATTTCTGAGCAAAATGCTTAAATGATGTATCATGTCTGAATTGATATGATCAACAGTAGTCAGTGCATTGTGACATTAACTTTTTTCTCCTATCCTTCACTTCCCACCTTGCAGGAAAAGCAAGACGTCGTGCAATTGTCTGGTCTAACATCCCGCGACTTTGACGACAACGGTAACAGCCGAAACAATCCAATGATATCACAAGCAGTCCAGTTTAATAGCGTGCCGTCGCAACCCCAAAAACTGGCAAGTGCCATTCGAGGGGCTGCTAGCCGTAATAGAACTTGGCTTGCGTTGCCGACGAAATCAGATAAAGGTAAGCAGGGAAGGTGAAAATGTTTACTTTAAACTGGTAAATCAATGTCAGTCAAAGTTTAGATTAATTATTTTCACTTGATTTTACTTGTTAATTGTTTCACCTGTCATCTTAGAAATATTATTTGCCTTTGCCACCACATGCATTCTTATTTTTATTGCTGATCGCAAGTAGGTTTTATGACAGTTATTTATAAATAAAATCACGTCAAGGCCTATGCAGAAGCCATGAATGATACATTTGAAAGGCAAAACCAGATAGAAAATTGTAAACATGGAGAGAGTTTGAAATAAGCGAACTACCAATCAATTGCGTGCATCAGCTCCAATTCTAGCTCAATGCCTGAACATGCTTTTTCTGCTTGCATAAATGCGGCTGCAATTTGTTTATCCATAAGGCTTCGTATGTGGCTAACTCCCTTCTGTTATTGCATTTGGCAATTATCCTAAATTCTATGTCTGGAAAACATGTGTTTGAGGTCTCAACAATGTGTTGCGCAATTGCATCCGTGTATTCACCATTTGGTTTGAAACAGGCGTTTATATTTCAATTTTCTCTCATTCGCGTAATCAACCGTTTGGTCGATCGACCAAAGTATGTTGATCGAAAACTTGCGCATGTATATATTGGTAAATAGTATTTGATGTCGACATTAACGGCTGTTTCACTTTTATTGCTGTTAACGGAAAATGTATGACCTTAAATAACCCTCGTAGTTAAGCTGCATTAAATGTACGTGACAAATAATAGATTTGTTTGCAACATTTTAAAATTGATTTATGTGTGAAATTTAGTTAATATAATAAAGTTAGCAAATTATGATGTTTAAGAAATTGATCGTGTATTAAAACATTGATTTATTGCAAAACATGTCAATACAAAATGGTTCAAAACGGTAGTTTTATTTTCGCAAGCTCACAAATCCGTCGCAATATCTGATGCCTTCAATAAAAATTGTATGTAATAAATTGTAACTGCTTGTGAACGCCAAAAACACCTCTTTCTGACACACTGTCGTCCGCTGCTGTTTTAATACTAGCCAAAAGAAAATATGGACTGGACGATACACCGTTTATTGCATCGTTATCCTCTTTTTCTTAGAAAGTAAGTTTGAAACGCAATTTATTCGGCTGAACACAGGGCATCTTTTCGGGCGACTATTCTTTTGCAAATAGCTGGCCCAATTTCACATTAGTTTTCCCGAGAAAACTAAGCGATCACACATGAGTTATAAACAACAGTGGGAAACATTAAAGCTACACCAAATGAACGGACATTAAGCACTACGTTTAATTTTATAGATGACGCACTATCCAAAACATGTGCTCGACAAATAAAATTATCAGAAATAACTCGGGTGCCTAATACATAATGTGTATAAGTTTTTTTCACAGCGAAACGCTTGTTAGACTAAAGCATAAAGGATGAAACGATTTCCGGATGTTTTTCAATACAAGGCATGGAAGTAAGATGTGTATTGCGGAAGCAATTAATTACAATACTTTCTCTCAAAAGTTGATCAAGGGAATAACATTTTTATACACGTTTGATTTACAATTTATATTCGTAATTGTAGAATTTTGCATTCAATCTAACTAACTGCGGCTTTGCTTTTGAACGTTTACTAAATGAAGCTTAAAATTTATATCGAATGTGACAGAGTATTGATTTAAACTATGTTGCATAAAATTTTTCTTGAATGAAGCACTGTTTCATTATAAAATGTATTTCTCAATTTACATTACCAATACAGAACATTGGTTCAACTTTGTAAATTATAAACGACCTATCTATTCATATTGAAAAAAGATGAAATGGCAAATAGATTAAAAATAATATTTTTTTAGGTTCAGGTATGAGAAAAAGCAAAACATATTTTATAGGAACATAGAGAAGACTCACGGCAATTGTGATACAAAAACAAGTTCCTTTGAGACATTCATCTCATAGCAATATTTTCAAAATAGAGAGCAGAATGAAAATACACTTTACCATGATTAAAATATAAATGGTACAATTCTTAAACATGCTTGTCTATTTAATAGACATTAGTTTGTGCGACAGCGAACAGATTTATTACCTGATGCTTCCCCGAAAGTAAAATTGTGCGATAAAAAGGACGGTGCATAAAATGGTGTGCTCCGAATTAGTTTGTCTGTGCAATGGCATTGTCATAAGGCTTTACCATCTCACTGTCCTAATTATTTACAATATTTGGTTTTTGAATGATTTTCTATTACCAATTACCTATCTATAGACGAATATCTGTTATCTGAGTTATTTTACGCTCTAGACAAAAGCGGATTTATATAAACTTGTCCATTAGGAAGGAAGCGCCTGGCGTCTAAATAACTGGGGGAAACTTGGCTCGCTGTCAAAACGTGGTCTGCAGTGCCTACATCCTAATAGAATCTTTTAAAATCTCTACTATCTCTGCATTATTGATGCGACTTATCCGCAAAACTCTGACAGAGCAAGCCTTCAATCTTCACTAATTCGTTTGAAATTTGCGCTAGATTTTTGGAAAATCAGTAGAAGCTCTGTGTGTGGGAATGAGCACGGATGCTAATTAATTCTATAGACTTTTTGCAAAATCAATCAGTTAATTGATAATTTGAGCAATGCTTATGAGAATTATGTATTTAATGTTCCATCAAGTAGAATCTTGTAACTTGGGGGCGTCATTTGCGAGAGATGACTAACAAAGTCATGAGTTTTGTTATGAAAAATAAATTTTCGACATAAACAGACGTATCAAAATTAACTTTGCAAATACAAAGGTATAAACTAATACTGCGTGAGCTATAGAACCTCAAGCACCAAAATTTATTACGTTTTGTGTTGTATCGAAACAAGACAATGCATACTAGCACACTATTCAGTTAAGCAATACAATTAAACAGTAATTGATGGTAACAATGCTTAAAATCAAGTTTGCGAGCTTGAAGTAAACACCAATCCCATTGTATTTTACCAGTCGTCGGACAACATAGCAAAAGTACCGCCAGTCGCAACGCACTGACGCCTTTCGAGCTTCCATGATCATCATCAGAGTACGACGGCAAACTGACTATCGAGGATCAAACCGCATTGAATATATATGGAAATCCAATTTAGGTATGCGGCTCTCACCTCTAGCAGTCTCGCATACATTGAACTGGACCGGCAATGTCGACTGCACAATTTCTATGCAGTCACGAACATTAACTGTCTGCAGCTTTCGGCACATGTACATTGATATAACATGTTGTTCGACGACTGGTTAAATACAATGGGATTGGTGTTTACTTCAAGCTCGCAAACTTGATTTAAAGAATTGTTACCACCACCCGCGCAATCAATTATTGTTAAATTGTATTGCCTATATATGTATATGTGGCGAAAGCTGCAAACAGTTAATGTTCGTGACTGCATAGAAATTGTGCAGCCGACATTTCCAGTCAAGTTCAATGTATGCGAGACTGCTAGAGGTGAGAGCCGCATATCTAAATTTGATTTCCATATATATTCAATGCGGTTTGATCCTCGATAGTCAGTTTGCCGTCGTACTCTGATGATGATCATGGAAGGTCGAAACGCGTCAGTGCGTTGCAGCTGGCGGTAGTTTTGTTATTCTGTTCGACGACTGGTTAAATACAATGGGATTGGTGTTTACTTCAAGCTAGCAAACTTGATT
The DNA here is from genome assembly GCA_029291075.1 of Eudiplozoon nipponicum. Taxonomy (NCBI): domain Eukaryota; kingdom Metazoa; phylum Platyhelminthes; class Monogenea; order Mazocraeidea; family Diplozoidae; genus Eudiplozoon; species Eudiplozoon nipponicum. Next base: position 7,278 of record JAQBSW010000313.1, read on the forward strand.
TAAATAATTGTTACCACCACCCGCGCAATCAATTATTGTTAAATTGTATTGCCTATATATGTATATGTGGCGAAAGCTGCAAACAGTTAATGTTCGTGACTGCATAGAAATTGTGCAGCCGACATTTCCAGTCAAGTTCAATGTATGCGAGACTGCTAGAGGTGAGAGCCGCATATCTAAATTTGATTTCCATATATATTCAATGCGGTTTGATCCTCGATAGTCAGTTTGCCGTCGTACTCTGATGATGATCATGGAAGGTCGAAACGCGTCAGTGCGTTGCAGCTGGCGGTAGTTTTGTTATGTTGTTCGACGACTGGTTAAATACAATGGGATTGGTGTTTACTTCAAGCTCGCAAACTTGATTTAAAGAATTGTTACCACCACCCGCGCAATCAATTATTGTTAAATTGTATTGCCTATATATGTATATGTGGCGAAAGCTGCAAACAGTTAATGTTCGTGACTGCATAGAAATTGTGCAGCCGACATTTCCAGTCAAGTTCAATGTATGCGAGACTGCTAGAGGTGAGAGCCGCATATCTAAATTTGATTTCCATATATATTCAATGCGGTTTGATCCTCGATAGTCAGTTTGCCGTCGTACTCTGATGATGATCATGGAAGGTCGAAACGCGTCAGTGCGTTGCAGCTGGCGGTAGTTTTGTTATGTTGTTCGATGACTGGTTAAATACAATGGGATTGGTGTTTACTTCAAGCTCGCAAACTTGATTTAAAGAATTGTTACCACCACCCGCGCAATCAATTATTGTTTAAATTGTATTGCCTATATATGTATATGTGGCGAAAGCTGCAAACAGTTAATGTTCGTGACTGCATAGAAATTGTGCAGCCGACATTTCCAGTCAAGTTCAATGTATGCAAGACTGCTAGAGGTGAGAGCCGCATATCTAAATTTGATTTCCATATATATTCAATGCGGTTTGATACTCGATAGTCAGTTTCCCGTCGTACTCTGATGATGTCATGGAAGGTCGAAACGCGTCAGTGCGTTGCACCAGGCTGTAGTTTTGTTATGACGTTCGACGACTGGTTAAAATACAATGGGTTTGCTTTTTACTTCAACCTCGCATACATGATTTAAATAATTGTTACCACCACCCGCGCAATCAATTATTGTTGAATCGTATTGCTTATATATGTATATGTAGGGAAATCTGCAAAAGTTAATGTTGGGGACTGCGTATTAGTAGTGCAGCCGACATTTCCAGTCAAGTTCAATGTATGCGAGACTGCTAAAGGTGAGAGCCGCTTTACTAAATTTGATTTCCATATATATTCAATGCGGCTTCATCCTTGATACTCAGTTTTCCGTCGTACTCTGATGATGATCATGGAACGTCGAAACGCGTCAGTGCGTTGCAGCTGGCGGTAGTTTTGTTATGTTGTTCGATGACTGGTTAAATACAGTGGGATTGGTGTTTACTTCAAGCTCACAAGCATGATATATATAATTGTTACCACCAAACTCGCAATCAATTATTGTTACAGTGCATTTCCTATATATGCATATGTGAGGAAAGCTGCAAACCGTTAATGTTCGTGACTGCAAAGAAATTGTGCAGCCGATATTTCCAGTCAAGTTCAATGTAAGCGAGACTGCTAGAGGTGAAAGCCGCATATCTAAATTTGATTTCCATATATATTCAATGCGGTTTGATCCTCGATAGTCAGTTTGCCGTCGTACTCTGATGATGATCATGGAAGGTCGAAACGCGTCAGTGCGTTGCAGCTGGCGGTAGTTTTGTTATGTTGTTCGACGACTGGTTAAATACAATGGGATTGGTGTTTACTTCAAGCTAGCAAACTTGATTTAAAGAATTGTTACCACCACCCGCGCAATCAATTATTGTTTAAATTGTATTGCCTATATATGTATATGTGGCGAAAGCTGCAAACAGTTAATGTTCGTGACTGCATAGAAATTGTGCAGCCGACATTTCCAGTCAAGTTCAATGTATGCGAGACTGCTAGAGGTGAGAGCCGCATATCTAAATTTGATTTCCATATATATTCAATGCGGTTTGATCCTCGATAGTCAGTTTGCCGTCGTACTCTGATGATGATCATGGAAGGTCGAAACGCGTCAGTGCGTTGCAGCTGGCTGTAGTTTTGTTATGTTGTTCGACGACTCGTTAAATACAATGGGGTTGGTGTTTACTTCAAGCTCGCAAACTTGATTTAAATAATTGTTACCACCACACACGCAATCAATTATTGATAAATCGTATTGCTTATATATGTATATGTAGCGAAATCTGCAAACAGATAATGTTCGTGACTGCGTAGAAGTAGTGCAGCCGACATTTCCAGTCAAGTTCAATGTATGCGAGACTGCTAAAGGTGAGAGCCGCATACCTAAATTTGATTTCGATATATATTCAATGCGGTTTCATTCTCGATACTCAGTTTGCCGTCGTAATCCGATGATGATCATGCAAGGTCGAAACGCGTCAGTGCGTTGCAGCTGGCGGTAGTTTTGTTATGTTTTTTGATGACTGATTAAGTACAGTGGAATTGTTGTTTACTTCAAGCTCGCAAACTTGATCTTAATAATTGTTACCAACACTCGCGCAATCAAATATTGTTAAATTGTATTGCCTATACATGTATATGTGGCGAAATCTGCAAATAGTTAATGTTAATGACTGAACAGAAATTGTGCAGCCGAAATTCCAGTCAAGTTCGATGTATGCAAGACTGCGAGAGGTGAGAGCAGCATATCTAAATTTGATTTCCATATATATTCAATGCGGTTTGATACTCGATAGTCAGTTTCCCGTCGTACTCTGATGATTATGGAAGGTCGAAACGCGTCAGTGCGTTGCACCAGGCTGTAGTTTTGTTATGACGTTCGACGACTGTTAAAATACAATGGGTTTGCTTTTTAATTCAAGCTCGCAATACATGATTTAAATAATTGTTACCACCACCCGCGCAATCAATTATTGTTGAACCGTATTGCTTATATATGTATATGTAGGGAAATCTGCAAAAGTAAATGTTGGGGACTGCGTATTAGTAGTGCAGCCGACATTTCCAGTCAAGTTCAATGTATGCGAGACTGCTAGAGGTGAGAGCCGCTATACTAAATTTGATTTCCATATATATTCAATGCGGTTTGATCCTCGATAGTCAGTTTGCCGTCGTACTCTGATGATGATCATGGAACGTCGAAACGCGTCAGTGCGTTGCAGCTGGCGGTAGTTTTGTTATGTTGTTCGATGACTGGTTAAATACAGTGGGATTGGTGTTTACTTCAAGCACGCAAACTTGATTTAAAGAATTGTTACCACCACACGCGCAATCAATTATTGGTTAAATTGTATTGCCTATATATGTATATGTGGCGAAAGCTGCAAACCGTTAATGTTCGTGACTGCATAGAAATTGTGCAGCCGACATTTCCAGTCAAGTTCAATGTATGCGAGACTGCTAGAGGTGAAAGCCGCATATCTAAATTTGATTTCCATATATATTCAATGCGGTTTGATCCTCGATAGTCAGTTTGCCGTCGTACTCTGATGATGATCATGGAAGGTCGAAACGCGTCAGTGCGTTGCACATGGCTGTGGTTTTGTTATGTCTTTCGACGACTGGTAAAATACAATGGGGTTGCTTTTTACTTCAAGCTAGCAGACTTGATTTAAATAATTGTTAATACCACCCGCGCAATCAATTATAGTTAAATTGTATTTCTTATATATGTATATATAGTGAAAGCTGCAAACAGTTAATGTTCGTGACTGCATAGCAATTGTTTAGCCAACATTTCCAGTCAAGTTCAATGTATGCGAGGCTGCTAGATGTGGGAGCCGCATATCTAAATTTGATTTCCATATATATTCAATGCGGTTTGATCCTCGATAGTCAGTTTGCCGTCGTACTCTGATGATGATCATGGAAGGTCGAAACGCGTCAGTGCGTTGCACCTGGCTGTAGTTTTGTTATGTTGTTCGACGACTCGTAAAATACAATGGGGTTGCTTTTTACTTCAAGCTCGCATACTTGATTTAAATAATTGTTACCACCACACACGCAATCAATTATTGATAAATCGTATTGCTTATATATGTATATGTAGCGAAATCTGCAAAAAGATAATGTTGGTGACTGCGTAGAAGTAGTGCAGCCGACATTTCCAGTCAAGTTCAATGTATGCGAGACTGCTAAAGGTGAGAGCCGCATATCTAAATTTGATTTCCATATATATTCAATGCGGTTTGATCCTCGATAGTCAGTTTGCCGTCGTACTCTGATGATGATCATGGAAGGTCGAAACGCGTCAGTGCGTTGCAGCTGGCGGTAGTTTTGTTATGTTGTTCGATGACTGGTTAAATACAATGGGATTGGTGTTTACTTCAAGCACGCAAACTTGATTTAAAGAATTGTTACCACCACCCGCGCAATCAATTATTGTTTAAATTGTATTGCCTATACATGTATATGTGGCGAAAGCTGCAAACAGTTAATGTTCGTGACTGCATAGAAATTGTGCAGCCGACATTTCCAGTCAAGTTCGATGTATGCAAGACTGCTAGAGGTGAGAGCCGCATATCTAAATTTGATTTCCATATATATTTAATGCGGTTTGATACTCGATAGTCAGTTTGCCGTCGTACTCTGATGATGATCATGGAAGGTCGAAACGCGTCAGTGCGTTGCTCCTGGCGGTAGTTTTGTCATGTTGTTCGACGACTGGTTAAATACAATGGGATTGGTGTTTACTTCAAGCTCGCATACTTGATTTAAATAATTGTTACCACCACCCGCGCAATCAATTATTGTTGAATTGTATTGCTTATATATGTATATGTAGCGAAATCTGCAAACAGTTAATGTTCGTGACTGCATATTAGTAGTGCAGCCGACATTTCCAGTCAAGTTCAATGTATGCGAGACTGCTAGAGGTGAGAGCCGCTTACTAAATTTGATTTCCATATATATTCAATGCGGCTTCATCCTTGATACTCAGTTTTCCGTCGTACTCTGATGATGATCATGGAAGGTCGAAACGCGTCAGTGCGTTGCAGCTGGCGGTAGTTTTGTTATGTTGTTCGACGACTGGTTAAATAGAATGGGATTGGTGTTTACTTCAAGCTCGCAAACTTGATTTAAAGAATTGTTACCACAAGCCGCGCAAACAATTATTGTTAAATTGTATTGCCTATATATGTATATGTGGCGAAAGCTACAAACTGTTAATGTTCGTGACTGCATAGAAATTGTGCAGCCGACATTTCCAGTCAAGTTCAATGTATCCGAGACTGCTTGAGATGAGAGCCGCATATCTAAATTTGATTTATATATATATTCAATGCGGTTTGATCCTCGATAGTCAGTTTGCCGTCGTACTCTGATGATGATCATGGAAGGTCGAAACGCGTCAGTGCGTTGCGGCTGGCGGTAGTTTTGCTATGCTGTTCGACAAATGGTTAAATACAATCGGATTGGTGTTTACTTCAAGCTCGCAAACTTGATTTAAAGAATTGTTACCATCACCCGCGCAAACAATTATTGTTAAATTGTATTGCCTATATATGTATATGTGGCGAAAGTTACAAACAGTTTATGTTCGTGACTGCATAGAAATTGTGCAGCCGACATTTCCAGTCAAGTTCAATGTATGCGAGACTGTTAGAGGTGAGAGCCGCATATCTAAATTTGATTTCCATATATATTAAATGCGGTTTGATCCTTGATAGTCAGTTTGCCGTCGTACTCTGATGATGATCATGGAAGGTCGAAACGCGTCAGTGCGTTGCAGCTGGCGGTAGTTTTGTTGTTGTTCGATGACTGGTTAAATACAATGGGATTGGTGTTTACTTCAAGCACGCAAACTTGATTTAAAGAATTGTTACCACCACCCGCGCAATCAATTATTGATTAAATTGTATTGCCTATATATGTATATGTGGCGAAAGCTGCAAACAGTTAATGTTCGTGACTGCATAGAAATTTTGCAGCCGACATTTCCAGTCAAGTTCAATATATGCGAGACTGCTAGAGTTGAGAGCCGCATATCTAAATTTGATTTACATATATATTCAATGTGATTTGATCCTAGCTAGTCAGTTTGCCGTCGTACTCTGATGATGATCAAAGAAGTACGAAACGCGGCAGTGCGTTGCAGCTGGCGGTAGTTTTGTTATGTTGTACGACGAAGGGTTAAATACATTGGGATTGGTGCTTATTCAAGCTCGCAAACGTGATTTAAAGAATTGTTACCACCACCCGCATAAACAATTATTGTTAAATTGTATTTCATTCTCATATCCTTTGAATTTTATTAAAAGTCAGATTCCTAATGAGTCATCCAAAAGACTAGATGAGTTAGTGGCTATGTAGAGCATAAAGAACATTATTATCAGTGTATTAAGAAATTACGGTTCTCGGGTGATTTGGTGCGCAGTTTTCAAATTTACAAACTACGGGTCAACCTAACAAATCTTACAAGGTTTGCGTATTTCAAAATTGACTCGTTAAAGGAAGATGAAGCAGTGTTACAGGCAAGAATCGGGTTTGTATCTCGTGCATTAGATGAATTTATTCTTTTTGCAAGAGTGAGATTTCTGATGTTTTTGTCAGCAGTTATGAAGAAATAAGAAAATGACATAAAACCTTTGAGTTTATTGCAATTTAATACGGACCGATATTGAGAAACGTGTGCTTAATTTATAAAAAAATACCAATCGATCAGTTAACAATGGAGGTACTATCGATGGGTCGAAATTATGGAATATATCTTTATAATAAATGAGATGTTTATTTTGAGGCTGCATTTGAATTGCTATTTGACCAAATAGCTGTTTTGGAACCTCCCAATATTGATTATAAAAATTGGTTCAAGACTACATTAGTTGATCAGGCTTCACATTGGATATCGTCCCAATGCGCGGAACAGCATGCATTGACAAACTAAAATCTAAATGCGCTTAAATGTATCAGCAGAAATGCAGACATCAAAATACTACGCGCTGATAAAGAGGCAGGAGTGTTGTTATAATGGACAAATCGGACTACCTACAAAAGATGGAAAACTTGTTGAATGGAATTACAAAAACACGCGTCTAGACAATAAATCAGATGAAATAGACAAAGTGGAGCGCAAAGTAATAAATGATATTAAGATCTTGAAAGATGTCGGTTTAATTGAAGAGGCCACTGCATAGACAATGAAGCAAGTTGGATCATCTACACCAATAATGTACGGATTACCACAAGCATAGAAATTGAGCAGCCGACATTTCCAGTCACGTAAAATGCATGCGAGACTAATAGAGGAAAGCATAACTAATTTTCTTTCCCATAATATATGCAATGCGATTTGTTTCTCGCTAGTCCGATTGTCGTCCTACGATGATGATGATGATCAATGGAAGGTCCAAACGCGTCAGTGCGTGCTACTGGCAGTAGTTTTGCTATGCTGTTCGACAACTGGTTAAATACAATGAGATTAGTGTTTACTTCAAGCTCGCGAACTTGATTTAAACAAGCATTGCTCATGTCGGTAGCAAAGAAGGAATAACCAATGTTGGCAACTGTATTTTTGGATCGACCAACAAGTGCGGCTCGTTATAAATCAAAGAAAACACCATCAACTGCGTTGGATCGATCACGTTTTGCGTATGCAGAGTATTAGTTTGCTTCGCTCTAATTATTTTTGTATTGTAATTGTTATTTATGTAATTGTTTAATGTCATCCTCTTGTTATTATATTTAAGGTTATATGACAATGAATCATTAGTTACAAATTATTTTTTTGATGCTGTGAATGATTGTGATGATAAAATAAACGAAAAACACGATTGTAAATGAAATTTATTAATAAAATTACTGTGTATTATTTTATGGAAACCGGTCGGTAGTAGCCAGAATAATTTACGCTTTTGGTTAACTTTTGCTCCAGGTGGAACCTCTTGGAGAAGTTATATACAGTTGAAATCTATTGGTATTGATTTTCATTATATATATATATATATATATATATATATATATATATATATATATATATATATATATAGTCAGTCTAAAGGCATTTAGTTTAATAGAACGGTTTCATCCTATTCGGTAACTCGTTAATTTCTAATCAGATTTGCCCGTTTGTTTTTTATTAGCTCGACTGGCCGATGAATAAGTATTTTATATCAAGTGAATTCGGGAATAACTCGGATGTTAAAATGTAGAACGTTTCGCAATAATAGAAAACTCTGGTTAAAATATTGCGCTCCAAATAAGGCGAAAACTTTTATATTTTTAATTCTATATAATCATTTCAATAAAACTTCATCTTTTAGTGTGGTTTATTTTCTACAATGACAGATTGGAGATGTTTTGCTAGAACCTCAGGTACAAATGAATGGCATACAGGCTCCAACTAAAGGACAGGCTAACCAAAATAGATCAATTAGCATATAACTAAAAACTGTGTGTTGTGTGCGGCAGGGTATCATAGTGGTTAATGCACTTGATTTCAAAGCAGACGAGCCCAGTTTTGAGCCCTGTCCGCGGCACATTCTGGACATTACTTGATAATTTCCAAATACGGACGAAACCATTCTACCGGATGAATTGCCTTTTCTACACTATACAATGCTTAGTTTATACTGACAAATGTATGTACTTAATGTGTCAGTTGTTTAAATCATGTCCTTAACCTGGATTAGAATAATTGTTATCACCATCCTCATAACCAATACTGGTTTTATTATTTATTCACAATTGTAATGCAGTAACTTGCTATGTAGTAAATTTACTCTGAAACACACAATTTATATATAAACTCAATTCTAAAATACACAAAATCAGTTGAGCAGAAGGTTGTATTTGAAATTAAAAAAAAATATCGTGAGATCCATTCCAATATCTCATCGTTTCTGGTTTACATTTATAAGTATTATTTGTTCACATGGAACGCTATTATTAAATGGCAGTTATACAAGAATCGACTTTCTCATTTTATTTCATGCAGAAATTTATCAATGATTATTTAAGTCACGCTCTATTATTTAGATTAAAGGACTAATTGCACTTCTTATACAAAATGAGAAAGAAAATCCATTTTGTATGCAGCAAATTACGACAAAACTCTGGTCGAATTCAATTTATATATATATATATATATATATATATATATATATATATATATATATATATATATATATATACGTTCAAATATTTTTGTGTTGACCGCATCTGATTAATTTTCGTAGGAAATATTGGTGGCGATCTAAACATTTAATAAGATTATGGAAGGAGTCGACTAAGGCTTACAAATCTAATGAAAGCTAGAAATCTCCACACACCTTGGGTTCAGAATAGACGATAGTAAGATTAAATACGGCATTTCAAGATTATTTTAAATCAAGGTTGCGAGATTGATATAAACACGAATTCCATTGTATACAAATTTTGGTGTATAATATAGAAAAGGCAATTCACCATCCCTATGAAGGACTCTGAGGTACTCTACAATATTTTTGTTTGCGAACAGGTATGAACCTGGGCACGTCTGCTTCGCAGTCTGAGATTATGCCCATTGCGCTGCATTTCTACACCAATAAGAGCTAACGAAGTCAACTGCATGTATTTACTTTTGTGCGACAGGGTGAGGTATTAGGTAGAGTCACAGAATCCGAAGCAGACGTGCACATATTCGAGCCATGTTCGTTGCAAAATCCTGGAGGGTACTTATAAAGTACCCATAAAGGACGAACCAATCTCCAAAGTAAATTGACACTTCTATATATTACACTGCTTAACCTATACTGAAAAAATGTATATGTAATGTAGTCGGTGTTTATATAAATTACACAAACTTCATTTAAATAATTTTTATCATTGTCCGCGCAATCAATGAACATTTAACCATTCAAGAATTGCAAATTTACTGCGGAAAATTTCTCATTTACCACATATACCTTTCAAATGTTTAATTTTACTCGGAAATGACAATCTCCTTGCTGACCAGGCTTTTCTAAGTGACATGCATTAAAACTGTCTAATTATTCTAAGCTTAATCTCACGTGCGTGTGTGTTAAATTCTGTGTGTGCTGATTTTAACTTTGTATGTTGGCTGAATAACCTTGATCACAAGGCTATTGTGTAATTCATAAGAACAATATTTGCATACTCATTCTAGTTAAACTCTTAGACTACCAAGCATGAACCTCTTAGCGATTAAAAATCTCGAAGCATAACTGAAAATGCAAATCGGTTTGCAGCAAATACTACGAAAAGAAAAAAAATCATAAATCGAAAGATTAACAAGTAACGACGAAAGTTTTTTTTTGATTAGTTAAAACGGATTAGTGGCAGTGTAACTTGGTATCTGCAAAATACGGTTCATAAAAGTTAAGCCAACATTTCAGCTAATTTTATTTGTTAATGAGAATCGTTCTGCCATATTCTTTCCGGCACCAAATAGAATATGCTTACTGACAGCTGAAATTGAAGCGAATTCCTTTGTAAAGTTTTTCCATTAATATTTATAAACGTGCGTCCTACTAACCAATTACTTACTAATTACGTGAAAATGGTTTCACCAAAAGTCACTAATTTGCGATGCACTATTTTCTTTCAAAATGCACGCACTAGTATAAAATATATTCCAAGATATAAATAACAACCAATTAACTGTACCATGGTCTCTTTATTGTTAGATCACGGGCCACATACTCAATTCTAACTCATTTGCCTAGGTTAACACGAATACAATACACTACAATAATAAAGTTAATGGAAACCAAATTTCCGTCAAGGTGGGATACACAAGAGCCAATGCCATCAAGGCATAATTAACCCGGTCAGCATAATGCCCCTACCAGCGCGATTGGCATTCCATAACAAGGTTTGATGTTATTGAAAAGTAAAAACATTGCCGTATAAAATTGGCGTGCTCGTAAACCTTTCTACTGACAAATGTCTAGTGGAAGTCAACTATAAATGACGTCAACGAAATCCAGTAATTGCATTGATTTAAAAAGTGATATAGGCAATGGAAGCTATAGAATGACATCTAGATTTCCACAGCATAAAGCAAGACCGACAGTGTGCTGGACTTCAAGACCTTGCACATGGTGCTCAATGAAATAGACAAGCGACTCCAAACGGAGTTTGTACAATTTCCCGATAGCTGCGAGTGAAACCGTTTCTTCTTACATAACCAGAAATTTTCGTGAACAAAACTCTTAACGACTGGCTGTAGGATGCCATTTTTGCACGACCAAAATTGAACGTAAGCTTAACTTTTTATGCGTCTAACTTCACATCGGAAAAATGGTCACGTCTTGAGGCACAATTAATGGCTGTCTGAAGCACGTTTTCATTTTATGCCAATGTAATTGAGAGCAACATTCCGTCAACTGCTAACAATCTCTACTACGAAGAATGGTATGATGAACCCAGGAAAGTGTGAATTTGGCAGTAAAACCAAACATGGTGTTTGCAATGGCACATCCTTGTTGAACGTCGGCGTCATAAGCAAAGATGTTCAGAGGCCCTTAATAATGCGATGCATGTCGATGAAATTATAACAGGTTTCTAACAATCAAACGATTTCGCTCGAGACGCTATCAGTTAGCACTGATCACCATAGCCTTACACGTGGAGCAAAGGCAAATTTAGTCGAGTAGTCGAACGGAGAAGCAATAGTGGTCTTATTATATCGGTGGTTAGGCTAAACCATGCGGCAAATGTCATGAGTTTGATTTATAAATCATATTACCGATCAAATTTCGGTCATAATTGGCTTAACTCACATGAATTGCTCTTCAACAATCATTTTAAGGATAATAGCAGTGGTAATCTTTTGTGCAGCACAGACAAAACTGATAACACAGTTGTAGGCAGGAGTGCTAGGCTCATCTTTCCTGTGGATGAGCACAAACGCGGCAACCTTCCACTTGTTGGTTGGAGGTTTCTCCATCCATTTTAAAGTAGTTTGCTTGTACAAACCTTCTGCAACTCTGCTCTACCTAAACTTGAAGAAGTCAAAAAAGGCCATTGTGACCGACGGCTTTGCGATTCCTTGTGAAACTGCAATCCGAGGCCTGTATATACTATTTGATATGCTGTTCACTGTAGTTCCAGGTGGCCAAAATAAAGCATAGGCATTAATGAAGTCAATATGCACATTTATATTCGTTTTCAGTTCACGGGTACTTTAGATGCAATACAGGCCATCGCGTAGAGCACAGTATTAATCAAACTCTAGAGGCGCAAACACTGTAGTCTGAAAAAATTAATTGGGCTTTTACAACAACAGTAATATGCTCTTGTATCCTAATCAGAAGACTGCCAACGTCTGCTTACCACTGTATTCTCTATCTGAGTACGGTGACTCGAAATCCTCTCAATTGCAAAGGTCACATGGCTGCCACTTGTAGGACGATGCCGTTTTTGGTATTGCGAAAAACAGTTCAACGAAACCCGATTATTTCTATGGCCTAGATTGAACGTCTTTGTGTCGTTATACAGTCAAGTTTTAACCAGAATCAATCTTTCTTAAGTGATTAGTCCCTGTACAGCTTATTCCTACTTGGCGTAGAAATCATCAGTAACCACTAAGGTATAGGATTTCTGCTCAGGGTCAGAGGCCAAATCTGATAGCTCGCCAGAGAAAACATTCTATTCGTTTATATAATTAAACGAGTATTAGTGGCACGATCGGTGATAAGAATGATTTACATCAGAGTTGACACCTTGATTTAAACAATAGTCGTATTATATGAATACATTTCTCGGTATAAACTAAGTATTGAACAATGAAATGCATCTGCTACATTGTACAATGCTTAGTTTATACTGAAAAATGGATGTATATAGAGTGGCTGGTGTTTATATCAGTTAGAAATAAACTAAAAACTGCATAAATTGTGCGGCTGGGTTGTTCAGTGGTTAGAGCAACAGATTCTGACGTGTCCAGGTTCGAGCCCTGTCAGGGCATGATTTATTACGACATATACAGTCAGACCAGCGACGTCTGTCATGCATTAACTACTCTCTGATTGCAAATTTAAAGATAAAATTTTCCATATTTACTTACCTATGAGTCTGTGACGATATTGCTTCAAAGCCTGATTCACATAGATATTCTTGATGTCTGAGGGCCTCAGTTTTGGACTCATTCGCTGTTGCTTGCTTTCACTAGTCCTTTCTGTAAGGCTCAACAGATAAGGCTATCCGTCTATCATGCGAATCGACCGAAACATTATGTTATAATTATTACTTGTGATCCTTGATATATACTTTCGTGCGTTAAGAGAACAAAAGGTCGCTAAATCCCAGTCGGTATGAATGAATTCAGATTCATAGGATTTCTGTTGCGAGATCGCCTGCCATTCAAGGCTGACGAGTACCAGGTAATTATTATCTCAATTTTAGTGTTACCTCCACTTAGGTGGTACACTAGCCAAGAATAACCGGTATTTTAGAATGGCGTCAGAAATAATCTTGGCCTCTTAAATTTTTATTGCAAGCAATCGCTCCTCATGCAGACCTGTAGTTGAACTTTTATTGTCTGACATCATTTAAGATGTTAGCCCCAAGTGTGTTGACTATTTGAATTAAAGCAACGCAGACGAAACTTTTGATTGATTAAAAAGAATATCAAGTCAAATCCGTTGAAATTTTCCGCTTAGCAAGATATTGCTCAATACATTTCGCGGTACCATTTCCTCATGTAACGTGGTGTCTGTTCAGTAATGACAGATTTTGGATAGTTAGTTGGAACTGCAGGCCTAAAATGATGGCATATAGGCTCCACCTAAAGGAAAGGCTAACCAAGACACATTAGCCAGTATATAAATGAAAATTGTGTGTAGCATGCGTCAGGGTGACTTTGTGGATAAAGCACCAGATTCCGAAGTAGACGTGCCATCGTTCGAGCCTGCCTGCGTAAAATTCTGGAAATATGTAAGTAATTAATAGGTCAGGTGCCTATCTCAAGATCGCAACCGTGAATAAAGTAGTAATGCTAAATATTTAGTAAAGTAATGTCATACAATTTGTATAAAATAGCAAAACGAACTGTTCTAGATATAATAGTATTACTCTCTCAGCTTTATTGTTTAGGAAATAGAGTTACCAACCTTTTAAGAAACACTTTGTTTATCAATATCATGCTATGATCTCACCTAGATTTGTTTAAATTGTGGGTGTATCTGTTTACTACAGTGACGACGAATTTTTAAATCTCCGCTCTAAATTCAGATGTTCTGTTCCTCTACGCTTATTTAACGGCCTAAACTAAAACAAAATAATGTGGCTTAGTGTCATTAATGTAAAACTTAATCATTATGCATCCAACATCCAGTATATGTTAACTGTGCAATAGATAAACGTTCTCTTCTTATAAGCAAAATATATTTATCTAAAATATATTTTGTTAACTTTATTTCTAACTGTATACATATAAATATACGTTTACATATATTTATTCATATAAATATACATAAACATAAATATAAATATACACATACATATAAACATACATATACATACGAATATAAATCTACATATATACATACATAAAAATTTACATACACATATATATATATATATATATATATATATATTCTTATAATTAGGAAAACACAAAATAACAAAGTGGATAAAGGCCATTTATTTCGTGAATACTAATCATCTCTTATACAATCATACATATTTATACATTTTGGGTTTTCAATTGATTATGCTAGTGGTAACAAATCTGACTCGTTTTTACTTCTGTTTCTTGTTTTGGCTAGTTGGTGAGTGTGTATGCGTTTGTGTTTGTGTGTATGCGTGTTTGCATGTAAAGGTCATTCTCGCAGTATTGCAAAGTGATGTCTGAGATCTGGTCATTATTGTTTTGATAGCTTGAGAATTAACCATTTGTGCGCATTGTTCACTGTTACATATACAAGTGCTATTTTTCCCAGTATAGTTGATCGTTTCACCTCGTTGCGCAAAGTTTTCACGTGGTAACAACGCCAGTGTGATTGCAGTGTTAAACGCTCACTTGTTTGGAGACTTCTGTCATCGTATGCGCCTCTGTTATTTCCACTTCAGTTTGTTGCCACATCCGAGTTGTATGCTTGTTGATTCTAGTCGAGGGCCTGTTTGTTCTTGGCTGGATACTAGTAGATTGTTGTTGAATTTTGTTATTCTTGGCCAGTCGATAAGAATATCATGTTGATGAAACTTTTGAATATTAAGGTCAGGTGCTTGTTGTTTTATGTAAATGGACAAGGACTGAAAGCTGAGATAGTAAGCGCACTAGAACAATACAAGAAGGAATTCAAAGGCAGCCAAATCATCACAAAACAGCACATAGACGAACTTAGAAAACTCCAATCAGACAAATCCATACGACTTGCCACACCCGACAAAGGATCAGGAATTGTTATACTTGAAGCCGACGCTTACAGGAAGGCCATGATATATAATAAATGATCAATCTAAATTTAAGCATGACATCAAACAGAAAGATGATTCAACGACCATCGAATCAAGAATTAATGCAATTTTGAAAAAGATGGAAAAACATGTTCTAACATCGATGGCTGATTCCGAGATTAGATCAAAACTCACAGAAGACATTCAAAAAGCAAAACCAGTCGGAACAAACACCGCAAGATTGTACTGCAAACCAAAAACTCATAAAGCCGTGACAGCCTCACGAGCTCATTCGATGCGGCCTTTATGTCAATGATCAACGCTCCACAACATAAACCGGCCAAGTTTCTCTGCAAACTATTTGAACCAATACGGAGCATCATAAACGCTAACACCATCAAGGACTCCTTCGAACTAGCAATTGAATTGAAGGGGAAGAAAATCCTAAAGAATCAAATGGTCTTGCTTGACGTCTCATCCTTATTTACAAACATACCACCGGATAAGACAACGGAGATCTTGTGTGACCTCATCAAAAATGAGTTTTTTGACTTCCATATGGACACCAATGACATCATATTAGCCTCATATTAGCATGTACTAAAAACGTGCAATTTACATTCGAAGTGATATACTACCGCCAGATCAAAGGTGTAGCTATGGGAAGTTGCATCGCACCTCACCTGGCAGATGTATACATGTATCACCTGGAAAAACGAGCCTAAAAGGTATAATTGGCCAGTGCGCACTCTACAAAAGTTATGTAGATGATATCTTGTTGTTCATCTCAGAAGCAGCAGACCCTTCCGAAATCCTCAAACAAGCAAATGGAGTCGATCCAGACATCAAATTCACTTTCGAGGTAGAGAAAGACGACAGTTTTCCCTTCCTTGACATCAAAATCACTCGAGAAGCAAACGGAGATTTGACACTGGCCATACATAGAAAATCCACTTTCACCGCACAATACATTCACTACAACAGTAGTGTGCCAAAATCCCACAAAAGAAACTTAGTAAACAACCTAGCAAACAGAATCAGGAAGATCTGCTCTGAACACAAGATTGAGGAAGAACTGGGCTACCTCAGGAAAATTTTTCTAATGAACAACTACCCAGAGCGTTTCATTGATGTCAACATCAGACCACAGCAGGTTCGTACTAGAGAGGATACCGTCAAGCAGGTTTTCCTAAACTTACCATTTAGAGGCGACGTACCAGTCTCAATAATTGCACGGCGGCTGAATAGAATAACTAAGGACAACTTTCCCAGTGTTAAAGTTAATATGACATTTAGTACACAGAGAATCATGAGGTTGGATGCAAAAGATCAATTGCCATTTCTCCCTAAATCATTCATAGTCTACAAATTCTCATGTATGTGCGGTAGCACATATATCGGACGTACGAAGAAGCAATTGATAAGCAGAATCCAGCAACATTTACCACAGAAATTGATTAACAAAGGCTTGCCACCGTCAGGAAAATCAGCTATTTCCGATCATATATTGGCAACGGGGCACCCTGTCAATTCAACCAATTTCACAATTCTACATAAACCAAAATCAGAAAAATTATTATTTATCTACGAAGCCCTTTACATAAAACAACAAGCACCTGACCTTAACATTCAAAAGTTTCATCAACATGATATCCTTATCGACTGGCCAAGAATAACAATATTCAACAACAATCTACTAGTATCCAGCCAAGAACCATTAGGCCCTCTACTAGAATCAACAAACGTACAATCGGATTGGCAAAAATGTGAAGTGGAAATAACAGAGGCGCATACGATGACAGAAGTCTCCAAACAATGTAAGCGTTCAACACTGCAATCCACACTGGCGTTGTTACCACGTGAAAACGACAACTTTGCGCAACGAGGTGAAACGATCTAACTATACTGGGAAAAATAGCACTTGTATATGTAACAGTGAGCAATGCGCACAAATGGTTAATTCTCAAGCTATCAAAACAATAATGACCAGATCTCAGACATCACTTTGCAATACTGCGAGAATGACCTTTACATGCAAGCACGCATACACACAAACACAATCGCATACGCACTCACCAACTAGCCAAAACAAGAAACAGAAGTAAAAACGAGTCAGATTTGTTACCACTAGCATAATCAATTGAAAACCCAAAATGTATAAATATGTATGATTGTATAAGAGATGATTAGTATTCACGAAATAAATGGCCTTTATCCACTTTGTTATTTGTGTTTTCATAATTATAAGAATACTGTTAAATTAAAAAGGCATGTAGATATATATATACCTTTGTAAGGTAGTTTTTCCTATTGCTCTACTGATGAATAAAATAATGTGGAAAATACCTATATAACTTCGTATTAAGATTCCCCAGGTCAAAATATAGAATTACCGTTACGACATGCAAGAACAGTATCTTTCATAATTTTTAATCAAGTTTCCATAACTCCGGTAAAGGAATTAAGCTAGCAAGAAATGAAGCGCCTAAGGTAAACAAACTGCAGCCTAATGTATGCAAGTAGAAAAATCATGTTCGGGAATTGAGCCTGAACTGACTGTGATGCTAACAAAGGATTCCTCATTTTCCTGTTTCACATTCACCTGTTTTAGATTTCGTATATTTTGTCTATCATAAATAACTATATTTAAATATTTTGTTTTATATATATATATATATATATATATATATATATATATATATATATATAATTGAGGAAAAAATTAGATAGGAACGGTTATTTTGCATTATTAAATTTCTGTTTATCGTCGCACAGCGGACAAATAATTTATCAAAGCTCGAATTAAAAATGGCTATAGATTTCATAGTACCCTTTCTAGGTGTAAAAATAAAAAGAATTTTTTTACAAGAACCGTCTCTTTCTAATATTCTTCTCAAGTATCTAAAATTGAACATCTCTTAAAACGCATATTGAAGGCCAAACAAATTAGAAAACATTAGACATGGAGAGAGTGTGAAATAAGGGAATAACCAATCAGTTGCCTGCGCCGCCTCCAGTTCAAGTTCAATGCCTGAACATGCTTCTTCTGTTTACATAAATCCCGCTGCAATTTATGGTTGTAACAATACTTTAAATCAAGTTTGCGAGCTTAAAGTAAACACCTAACCCATTTTGGTTAACCAGTCATAGAACAACAGAAAAACTACCGTCAATCAAACGTGCTGACACTTTTCGGCCAAACTGACTAGCTAAGATCAAACCGCAACCATTATATATATATATATATATATATATATATATATATCGAAGAGAGATGAATGAAACTTCAAATTAATATATATATATATATATATATATATATATATATAATATAAAAAAGGCATACGGCTTTCACCTTCAATTGTCTCGCATACAATGTGCTTGCGGTTATGTTCTTGCTAGTCAGATTCCCGTTGTACTCTGATGATGGTCATGGAACGTCAAAACGCGTCAATACGTGTGACTGACGACAGATTTTCTTTTGTTTAACTACTGGTTAAATGCAATGGGATTGGTGTTTACATCAAGATCACGGATATGATTTAAAGAATTGTTACCACAACCCGCGCGACCATTACTTGTTTAATTCTGAAATATTATTTGATACAATGTTTTCAAGAAATCACGTGGGAGCAACTGATCAGTCTTCTCTCCACCTACGGCTCATATTAATCAATATATTTTTTATTATATGAATGGTTTCAGCAGTATGAATGTTTGTCCTAACTGAGACGTCGATCTAAAATACAGTGAATCCAGTAAAGCACATTTCTAATGTTTAATAGTATAACCTGCTGTTTCGCTTAAACTGCTTCGTCATTAATGCAATGATTCGTTGTATCAAACAATTTTTCTAGAGTATTCGGTGTTCACACATTTGCTCGTAAATATCTCTTTCGAAAATTGTATAAGAACTAATTGGTGGTTAATTTGTGAGTAATTTAAGCTATACAGATATACAGAGATTGTAACGTCCTATTATTCCACATTCTTCTACCAAATATATAGTGGTTAAAGGGCGTAATACCGGCTCCTACTGATGAGTCGCCAGTAAGCACGAAACGAATGGGAATGAGATTATACTTTCCGTTCATGCTGCCTTTGGTTTATCCTTCTGGTCACAACTGAACTAATTTGTTACTAGGTTCGCAAAACCTAATACATGCTTGCATATATATTAGTTCTTCGCAACAAACAGTATTTAACTGTAATATATTGAATTGAATGATGTCATGCGTACCGCGAAATGTGACAACTGATATCGATGAAGGTCAGAGTGTATGGTTTAACTGGAGTAACGGGTGTTCGGAAATTGTTGTAATTCTCATTTTGGGTGAACTTTAGCATAAATTTATATCCATCAGGTTGGTATCATGTACCGACTCGGAAACCATACTGTTAGTATCCGGTTCTCATCGATTTAAAAAAAGGTATCAGTTACTAACACAATAGCCATAGTGTTAGTATCATTTACAGACTCCGCATATATATTATATAGTGTGAGTTAGCATTGAAGTCGTATTGTCGTTGACTTTAGATTATGTTAGCTTCACTATTACGGGTTTACACATTCGTCTAGGAGATTGTACCGTCCTATTATTCCACATTCTTCTGCCAAATATATAGTGGTTAAAGGGCGTAATACCGGCTCCTACTGATGAGTCGCCAGTAAGCACGAAACGAATGTGCATGAGATTATACTTTCCGTTCATGCTGCCTTTGGTTTATCATTCTGGTCACAACTGAACTAATTTGTTACTAGGTTCGCAAAACCTAATACATACTTGCATAAATATTAGTTCTTCGCAACAAACAGTATTTAACTGTAATATACTTAGAATGGTTGAAAAGCTAAATTTGCGATTATTCCCGGCTTAAGTTAAAAATTATTTTTCGTTACAATTCTTAGTAGTATTTTAAATAAATAACATTTGTTAAATGAACATTGGTTGCGCGTGCAGTGATAAAAATTACCATAATGGAAGAAGCTATCCTAATATAAACGCTTGACCCATTATGTACATTAACTTATCAGTATAAATTAAGCATTGCTTAGTGTAGAAAAGGCAATTCATCCAGTAGATCGGTTTCGTCCATATTGGGAGCTCATTAAGAATTCTCCATAATTTGCCGCTGACAGGGCTCGAACATAATCACATATGCTTTGGAATCCTTTGCTCTAACCACTGAGCTGCCCTACCACAAAAAGGCAATTCATCCGGTAGTCCGGTTTCGTCCCTATTTGGAACTCATTAAGTACTCTCCACAATTTTCCGCTGACAGGGCTCGAACCTAAGCACGTCTGCTTCGGAATCTGTTGCTCTAACCACTGAGCCACCCTGCCGCAAAAAGGAAATTCATCCAGTAGAACGGTTTCGTCCCTATTGGGAGCTCTTTGAGTACTCTCCACAATTTGCCGCTGACAGGGCTCGAACCTAAGCACATCTGCTTCGTAATCTGTTGCTCTAACCACTGAACTACCCTGCCGCTAAAAGGAAATTAATCCAGTAGAACGGTTTCGTCCCTATTGGGAGCTCTTTGAGTACTCTCCACAATTTGCCGCTGACAGGGCTCGAACCTAAGCACATCTGCTTCGTAATCTGTTGCTCTAACCACTGAACTACCCTGCTGCAGAAAAGGAAATTCATCCGGTAGACCGGTTTCGTCCCTATTGGGAGCTCATTGAGTACTCTCCACAATTTGACGCTGACAGACTCGAATGTAAGCACGTCTGCTTCGGAATCCCGTGCTCTAACGACGCAGCCACCCTGCCGCAAAAAGGAAATTCATCCAGTAGACCGGTTTCGTCCTTATTGGGAACTCATCAAGTACTCTCCACAATTTGCCGCTGACAGATCTCGAACCTAAGCACGTCTGCTTCGGAATCCCGTGCTCTAGACACGGAGCTACCCTGCCGAAAAAAGGAAGTTCATCCAGTAGACCGGTTTCGTCCTTATTGGAAACTCATCACGTACTGTTCAGAATTTTCCACGAACACTGCAGATTGTATGAAGTGCGCGGCAGGGTGGCGCAGTTTTAAGAGCAACAGATTCCGAAAAAGTCGTGCTAAGGTTCGAGCGCTCTTGACGCCGAATTGTGTACAGTACGTAATGAGTTCCCAATTTGGATGAAATCGGTCAACCGGATGAATTGCCTATTCTACACTCTAGAATGCTCAGTTAATACAGAAAAATGTATGTACATAATTTGTCAGGTGTTTATATCATGATCGCAACCATGATTAATGTAATAATTCAAGTGTGCAATGAACAGGGCTAACAAGATATAAACTCAATATGCCTGCCAAACCACACGTGCAATAGTCATTGAGGAATTGTTTTTAAATTGGCTTATTTTATCATATGGCCATGTAATGAGTTCAAGTGTTATTTAAATATGTCACTTGCGTTATCTGAGGCAAAATAACGTGATAATGTTTGGTATAACCGATCTACGCACTCTTTATGCGAAAAACGTCATTTCCGGTTAGATATAATTTTAAATTGCTCTATTTAAACGCCAGTGAATTAAATACTATCTTTTACTTTATGATTGGCTATTTAAAATAATTAACATTTGTCAAAATTATAAACTAAAATTAATTTTTATGAAGTTGAAAACAATTATTTTTTTAATTCAGAAATACGATTGGCACACATTTAAACAAAAAACGTTTACTCAAAACTTTAAATTGTATTATTATTTTAGAAATTTAAACTTCAATTTAAATAAAAATTATATAGGGAAAGCAATTGCATTGTTCAAAGCTCAGTGTATGATCGTGCACCATGACGTATTTTTCATTTCTAATAATGTATTATTTTTTAATTTATAAAATGTTGCAATAATCAACGGATAAAAGCAATTGTATAAACAATTGAGTGAAAACGAGCAGCTAAACTGTTATATTTATTTATGCCAGCCAATAAACTGCGACTACAAAAAAAATTAAGCACACGTTGTTTGTTCTTTTTAGTTTAAAAAATGGCTGAGAGTTTCAAAGAACTTACAGATGTTCCTTGCCATCATAGGAATAATTTTGGCCATCCTAATTGGAGTGACGATAAGGGTCGCGTGTCCACCAGTTAGCGACATTAACATCATTTACATTTCCTTGCCTGGTGAAATTTTCTTGAACATGCTGCAAATGCTCGTAATTCCATTGATTGTTTCCAGTTTAATTACAGGTAAGCTTTTATTTAAAATTCGATTAAACAGTGTTTGACAATAAAGTTAATTCTTCTTAGTGATTTTTTCTATTTTTCTACTTTTAAAAAGCAAAAAATTTAGTTGAACTCCTTAGGTAACAATA
Source organism: Eudiplozoon nipponicum (assembly GCA_029291075.1). Taxonomy (NCBI): domain Eukaryota; kingdom Metazoa; phylum Platyhelminthes; class Monogenea; order Mazocraeidea; family Diplozoidae; genus Eudiplozoon; species Eudiplozoon nipponicum. The sequence goes on from JAQBSW010000313.1 coordinate 29,989, forward strand.
GCATCAAGGGAGTGTGTAGCAGTTGAAAACTTGGAAAAGGGTATTGAACTGTGAATGAATTTGGAGCAATTGTTTTTGGATACTTGAGTAAACCATTTGGAAGCGTTATCGCAATTCCGGTAGCTTCCTCATTGGGCTGATTGTAAAGAAATTGTTTGAACTCAAGTTCAAGAAGTCTCTTGTCTTGTCTGTGCACAATACCAAGGATTACGCACTTCTTTTTCTAAAAAAGAAAGTATTTATTTGAATCGAAATCAATTTAACTTTATAGCCAGGGAAATTAAAATGGGAAATGGGTTGGAATGGACGCAAACGCGCCGAAATAAAAACAGATTACACTTTTATTATAAGCATATGCGGGAGAGAAATAAATCTAATATTTCGTCTGGGCTTTAAACACATCGGTGAGTGTAGTTACAACAAAGTTTACTTTAAAGCTAATTGATTGCCACTGTCTAAAATGAAAAAGTAGATATGCTCGATTCGTATATATTGGATGGTGAAACTTATTTTAAAGGAGCAAACATCGGTGTATCTAGCAACATATGTAGGCAATTAAAATGACTGTCGTTAACAAATGGAAATATATAAATTTTGTATGAAAAATAATTTCTAAGCCAGAATGAGCTCAATCAACCTCATGCGCGTATTCCATTTACAGACCTTTAAAAAATAACAACATGAGCCGTTTATATAGCAATTTACGATAGACAGAGGGAGAGAAAAAATAACTGAAAGTAACGTTAATCCCTGCATATTAGCCAATTAAAGGACCGTGTGTGTCTGCTTGTACGTGTTGTGCAATGTGGTTACCTTAAGTTAAAAAACGTTTATCTACATTTCTCTTACATATGGAAGAAATAATTAGAAAATAATGCAATGCATTTCAAAGCTATTGCACTAACCGTATATGTCGGAATAGATTACAATAGTTAATCGGATTAAAACAAATTTAATATTTAGAATACTCAAGATAAGGTTAGATTAGCCGCACATCTGGTGTGTGAGCAAAAAGCCAAAGACAAGCGACGATAAATACACAATGTTACGAAGCCATACAGCATGACAATGTTTATCAAACACCCATGAAAGGCAGAAACAATAACATAGTGCTCCTTGCAGTATAGAAAAACATACAACTCCAGGTATATGTGGAATGTCTAATAAGAAATGATATCAATTTGTATTCATTTTACCATTCGTATGGGATTATATATATATATATATATATATATATATATATATATATATATATATATATATATATGGACAATCATACAGAAGGCTATGGATGCATAAACTGACAAAATGGTATAATTGTAGCAAGAATGCCAGATAAATAAGAAAATTTAATTGTAAAATAGAACAATCATTGATTGCGCGAGCCGTGATAAAAATCGTTTAAATCAGAGTTGCGAGCCTAATATACAAAAAGGTTCCATTATAAATGCATTTTCAGTGTAAAGTAAACATTGCATGTTGCGTAAAAGGCAATAAATCCAGCAGACCGGTTTCGTCCAAATTATAGTACTGCAAATAAATTTGCCATCGAAATGACTTGCACCTGGGCAGTTCTGCTTTGCAGTGTGTAATTCTACACATTGCGCTACTCTGTCGAAAGGCACACACTATTTTCAACAATTTAGTTAGCCATCCATTCGAGTGGGGCCTACATGACGTGTTTTTATACCTAAAGGTCCAACTGACCACCTCCGAAAGGCATGCGGCAGTGTTGCTCAGTAGGTAGAGTCACAGACAGGCCAAGACTCAAGTCCTGTCAACGGCAAAATTCGTAAAAGTAATTGAAGATTTCCTAATAAGTACGAACTCGGTCTAATAGATGAACTTCACTTTCTACACTATACAGCGATTACTTTATACGGAAAAATGTAGACATAATAGGACTAATGTTTATTTCATGCTCGCTAACTTGACTTAAATAAGCCAAGGCTGCGGCGGGAGTAATGCAGTTTGTGTATAAATTTTATTTCAAGCAAATTCTATGCATTGTCAATTTAAATTGAGCAATAAATTGTATTTGGAAGATAATATCTTTTAAATAGCGTACGTAAACAGAGTTTGAAAAGGCTTTTTTCTTTTTGCTACTACACAAATCGATTTTAGTATCTGGTACTTCTTTTAGTGATTTCGAAAAGCAAGCCAAATTAAGTTGACTTAAATGCATACATTGTATAAAATTTAGCATAGAATAGGAAACACACATGCTGTGGCACACAAACTCATGCACACACACAAATGTACAATCACAATTCATTAAACAATTAAACAAACATTTAACTGCGCGGATGGTGATAACAATTATTTAAATCACGTTTGTGAGATTGACATGAGTCTCATACCCTTTATATATACATTTTTCAGTATAAACCAAATACTGTATAAGGTAGCAACTTTATTAAATGCAGTAGATCGGATTTGTCCTAAATTTGAAATTCTTCAAGTATTGTCCACAATATTTGCCGCGGACATGGCTAAATAAATTTCATTTCGTAGATCGGTTCAATTTTTATCTGGAGCACTCCAAGTACTGAAAATAATTTTGACACGGAGAGGACTCGAAACTGGGCGCAGAAAAATATATGTTAAGTACATGTAGTGACTAAAAAAGTACGAAACCAATCTACTGGGTGAATTTCCTTTGCTATCTTAATAGATGTTTAGTTTAATCTGATTATATATATATATATATATATATATATATATATATATATATATATATATATAATGGAGTGCGTATATCAATTTTGTAGCCTTTATTGAAATAAACCAATACGCAGTTAAACATCACATCAAATCATGAATGTAAAAGATAAGCTCCCTGCTAGCGAACATTCTAAATTGATTTGGAAATAAGAAGGCCATAGTTGCTCATTTGGATATACAGCCAGGACTGATCAATAACTAATGAAGAAAATTCCAGAGCATTGTAGACTAAACACAGCTGGGAAATCGGAGAATGTCTCCACACTAGCTGAAAACATTGTTTATCGAAATAATACTCTAAAAAAGACGAATATCCATGTTCTTGCTTAGTTAGAAACCGAAGAGTTTTACGCAGAGGCGAAGCTCGTTTGTTCAACATTCTTAATCAACCTACAAAAGGAGGTCATAACTGATTTGAACATAACCTTGTGAATGGTTTTTGCGTGTGTGCGAGCTTCCGAGCCTGTGATATCGCTTCCTGTTTTACACGTAAAATGTGTGTTTTTACTCTAACAGTATATCCATTTTTTCATAAATTTATTGTCTAAATTATGAGATAATAAAGTCAAGTTGAGTTCTGGCGAAAAGAATGTGGCTTTTTATAGCCGTGTTGTACGTGCATAATTTATGACAAATTTATGCTCAATTAACGATTTAATTTTAATTAATGTTACAATTGCAAAAGTAGAGGACAACTCTGAAATCAAAGCATTGTTGCTTGACAATACAATCTTTTTTGCAAACCAATGATTTTGCATTTTATTGCGAACACTTGAATAGAACATATACTGCGTTGAATTGCTTTAATTTTGGCCATAATTTGTCAAGTGCATTGGAAGCGTGGATGTAGAAATATTTTTTCCTTTAAAGCAGTCAGACCATAGGCCAATAATAAGATGTAACTAAACATGGCATAAACTAAAATAACCTGAACCTTCCAATCTAGCCTTGCCGCAATGTAAAATTTTATACAAATTTATCTCACTAACTTTCTAAATAAATTTCAAATTTTTGCATTAGTATTAATAACGGGAATTTTGATAAGCCATTAAAAAACCTTTTTTAACTCAAATTTGAGGTTTGGCATCACTTGATGCACGGTCAAGCGGTAAGATTGGACTGTGGGCTTTGGCTTACTACGTTTCAACCACAATTATCGCAACAATTGAAGGAGTCTTCCTGGTGATGCTGATAAGGCCTGGTTATCGCGGTGGAGCCAGCTTAGTATCGAAGAAGTCACAAACGTTGCTCAGTTCTCCACTCGACAGTCTTATTGATTTAATTATGTAAGGCATTAATTTGGCAATATTTTATGTATCAAAAGTATATATTTTAATTGCCGATCATTATACTTGTATGATTAAATGATATTATATATATGTGTGTGACAGAGAGAGACAGAAATTTGCAAAAATCTTAGATTTTTATTCTTCGTTCGCAGATTTCTCATGAGGTAAAATATTGACGCCTTTACATTTCCAGTTGCACACATGATTGATGGGTTCTCAATAGTACCGTCACTCAGAATCCGTCTACAATTAATTTTTATGCAAATGTTGTGGAATCAAGTTTTTTCGAATGTTTTACATATTTGCAGAACTTCATATCCAGTTCCATCTTCAGAGTTGCCACTATTATTACAGAAAAAAAACTCGTGAGAAATGTGATATCCTCATTCAAGTAAGATTGATTTATATTTATTATACTTCATAAAATATTGTTTATATGCTGCTCCAATATCCGCTCCTAATATATAATCTCCCATGCTCTCATTTAGCCAAAAAACTATCCACATCTCCTCACATACAACAAGCTATACATTAATATATACTCAAATTTAAATTTATATCTATTGAATGATTCTTTTGAAAAGCGAGCTTTAATAAAATTCATTGTACCCTTCTTATGTGCAAAAACAAAAAGAAATTTTATCATATATAAGAAAATTTTCTTTCTCATGGTCTTCTCAAATATCTACTCATGAACATATCTTTATATATAAATTGGAAAGCAAAACAAGATAGAAATATGTGAACAAAGCGAGTGTGAAAAATAGAAACCAATCAAATTGCGTGCGTCACATCCAGTTCAAGCTCAATGCTTGTACGTGCTTCTTCTGCTTACATAAATCCGGCTGCAATTTGTTTATCCATAAGGCTTCGTATGTGGCTATCTCCATTTTGTTTTGCATTTAGTAATTACTTTGAATGCTACGTCTGGAGAACATGCGTGCGTTGTTTCGATGATGTGTTGCGCAATAGCAGACATGTATTCACCATTTGATTTAAAACAGGCGTTCAAGTTGCAATGTTCTCTCATTCGAGTAATTAACCGTCTGGTCGATCGGCTTACGTAAGTTGATCGACAACTTGCGCATGTATATTGGTAAATAATATTTGATATCGACATTAACGGCTGTTTCTCTTTGATTGCTGGTAAAGGAGATTGTGTTATCCTAACTAACACTCGTAGTTTAGCTGCATTAAATGTGCGTGTCAATGCTGCTTCAACTTTCTTTTGTGCCATTCGGGAAACTGCATCCACCTTTAAATGGGATGTTTAGGTAGACGGTTTTCTTTTCTGGCCCATAGTATGTCTGTTTCTGGTTAACTCCCCTTTTAATAATTAACTCAATTAATTGTCTGGGATAGCCATTAGACATTAAATCGTTAATTGCTTTATTATATTCATTTTCTTTAGAATCTTGACTAACCAACTGTCAATTCTTGAAAAGCAACCACGAACTGTTGATAATTTATATTGAAATGGCACAAAACTGCTGTAATGCAAATACTGTGCAGACTATGTTGGTTTATGGTAAATTGTTCTGTTTAATTTACCATTAGTTTCTTTCTTTAATTGAATTGTTATTTGAACAAACAGCTGACTTGGAGCCTACCAGTATTGATTATAAAAATTGGTTCAAGTCTACACTAGTTGATCAGGCTTCACACTTGAAATCGTCTAAATGTGCAGAGCAGCATGCGTTGACACAGCAGGATCTAAATGCACTTAGAAATATCAGCAGAAATGCAGACATCAAAATACTACGCGCTGATAAAGGAAAGAGCGCAGTTATAATGGAAAAATCTGAATACGTACAAAAGATGGAAAACGTGTTAAATGACAATACAAAATTCACACGTCTAGACGATAAATAAGATGAAATAGACAAGGTGGAGTGCAAAGTGATTAATGAAATTAAGAATTTGACAGATTGCGGTTTTATTGATGAGGCCACTGCACAGAAGCTCAAGCCAGTTGGATCATCTACACCAATAATGTACGGATTACCAAAAACACACAAAAGAGGTTGTCCTATTAGGCCAATTTTATCAATGGTAAATTCTCTGTTTCATGCACTAGCTAAATGGCTAGTTCGTTTACTTGAACAAAATTCAAGATATAAATGTTAAAAACAAGATTATGGTATCTTTTGATGTTACGTCTTTGTTTACAAATGTTCCAATTGATGAAATCATTGACATTATAGTCAAAGCGGTAGAACACGATATATTACCATCGCCGGTGCCAGGTCAAATTCTGCGCAAGCTTATCTTATTATGCACGAAAGACGTACGATTTCGTTTTAATGGAAACATTTACAAACAGACTGATGGTGTCGCAATGGGAAGCCCCTTATCTCCAGTGTTGACTGAGATTTTTCTAGGGCACCTAGAAAATACATCATTAAAGAGTGACATAAGTAAATGTGCTCAATATATACGGTACGTGGATGATATATTTCTTGTACTTAAAACAGGTCGCAATCACGAACATTGCTTCAAAGTTTCAACAAAGCACATAAGAATATCGGTTTCACGTCAGAGCACGAGAAAGATGACTGTCTGCCTTTTCTTGATGTACTATTAAAGAAAGAAACTAATGGTAAATTAAACAGAACAATTTACCATAAACCAAAATGGTCTGCACAATATTTGCATTACAGCAGTTTTGTGCCATTTCAATATAAATTATCAACAGTTCGTGGTTGTTTCTCAAGAATTGACAGGTTGGTTAGTCAAGATTCTAAAGAAAATGAATATAATAAGGCAATTAACGATTTAATGTCTAATGGCTAGCCCAGACAATTAATTGAATCAATTATTAAAAGGGGAGTTAAACAGAAACAGACGTACTATGGGCCAGAAAAGAAAACCGTCTACCTAAACATCCCATTTAAAGGTGGATGCAGTTTCCCGAATGGCACAAAAGAAAGTTGAAGCAGCATTGACACGCACATTTAATGCAGTCAAACTACGAGTGTTATTTAGGGTAACACACTTGCCTTTACCAGCAATCAAAGAGAAACAGCCGTTAATGTCAATATCAAATAATATTTACCAATATACATGCGCAAGTTGTCGATCAACTTACGTAGGCCGATCGACCAGACAGTTAATTACTCGAATGAGGGAACATTGCAACTTGAACGCCTGTTTTAAATCAAATGGTGAATACACGTCTGCTATTGCGCAACACATCATCGAAACATCGCACGTATGTTCTCCAGACGTAGCATTCAAAGTAATTACTAAATGCAAAAACAAAAGGGAGCTAGCCACATACGAAGCCTTATGGATAAACAAATTGCAGCCGGATTTATGTAAGCAGAAGAAGCACGTACAAGCATTGAGCTTGAACTGGATGTGACGTACGCAATTTGATTGGTTTCTATTTTTCACACTCGCTTTGTTCACATATTTCTATCTTGTTTTGCTTTCCAATTTATATATAAAGATATGTTCATGAGTAGATATTTGAGAAGACCATGAGAAAGAAAATTTTCTTATATCTGATAAAATTTCTTTTTGTTTTTGCACATAAGAAGGGTACAATGAGTATTGAATGATTATTAGCAAACCATATAGATTGACGTACACACCTATCTGTGATGTTTCGACATATTTATTCTTTTTTCTGACGCGTAAAATGATCAACAACATTTTTTATTTTAATTATATTGCATTAGTCCTCAGTTCCCGGTTTACTTTATCGCATCTCCTGTGCAATAGATTATAGAGAGATTGAGATTAGTATAAACTGTTGAATGAATATAGTAATCCTCTAACGTTTAGATTATCTTGTTTATGGATCTTTACTAAACCATACACTCTTGGAGGGATTGTTTTCCTTCCTATTAATGAGTTTCCGAGCACTGAATTGAATTCCCCAGACCCAACTATTGGATTGATTAAAATCCTATCCTCACCTCTGTAATTTATCTGTCGGGTCTTTATTTATTTTATTATAAACCTACCTACGAGTGCTATCAATTATCGCGCAACAACAAGTTGCTTATTTAAATTCACCGATGACAGCACGCAAACATTTTCTTCTTCATTAAAGACAGTTTCATTATTGTTAATTCTGCCCTTTGCGTCATATAATATTTTCTTGCATAAAAACGTTTTTGAGCTAATTTTAGCTTGTGTCGATCTAACATTAACAATTAAAATTCACAGGAACTGCTAATGTTGGTCATTTTGATAGGCGTGTATGTCATGTAGGCGATACAACATTTCTTATCTGCCACGAAAGTATAATGGAGATATTCTGTGCCTGCTTGCACTTTAATAAAATTGAAAGCAAAGAATCCAACAATGACGTCATTTTTTCACATATCTAGACCTAAATCTAAGCAGTAAAAAAATTTACCCTATTTTTCATAGAGGAATTTAGTTAGTTTGTAGTGCAGAAATAGTTTGGTGTTAAAATAGCGAGCGACAACCAGACTGGTTTAAAAACAATCAAATCAATTTTGCGATCGAGATGTAAATATCGGTCCCTTTATCCAAAAAAGACAACTTGTCCACAGACCGGTCACATCCTTATTCGGAACTCTTCACGTAATGTCCAGAATTTGCCGCGGACATGACTCGAACCTGCTCACGTCTGCTTCGGAGTATGATGATCTAACTATTGAACCGCCATGCCTAAGAGGTACCATAAATGGAAGGCTAATCAAAACACATAATTTGTTATATAAGTTAAAATTGTGTGTGGTGTGCGGCTGGATGGCTCAGTGGTTAGAGCAACATACTGCGAGGTAAACATACCCGGATTCGAGATCTGTCCGCAGAAAATTCTGGACATTACGTGATGAGTTTTACAATTGGACAAAAACGGTCTAATGGATGAATTTCCTTTTTTACATTATGCGGTGCTTAGTTTATACTGACGAGTTTACGTATGTCTGCATATGCAATAATACGCAACTCACAATTAACAAAAATTTGTTTATTAGTGAAAAATCAATATCTCATACACAGTTAATAGCGTCCATATTTTAGTTGCAGAAAATGTTGGCTGTCTAAATAATGCTATAAGTTAACCAATCAAAATCTTGCAAATGTCAATCAGATATAAAATTGGTCTAAATACCAAAAGCGTGTAAACTACGTTTAGACTAGATTGAGAAGTCAAATGAAATTTCACTTTAAACCAGATTTGTATATGAGGATAATGCGGACTGATGCAACTATAGTAAAGGTTTGTTTTTAAAATATCCTTTAAGAATGCACAATAAAAGACTATGCGTCCTGAAGAAGAAATGTTGAATAGAAAGTTTTATCGCAGGAATTTATTATTTCTGATAAAATATTTAAAGAAATTAATATGTATGTGTTGTCGGTGTAAATTTAATTTGCTTAAGGCAACGTATGCGATTCATCAAAGAGATCGCATTTGATCCTGTGTTGTTATTAAATAATAAAGGACAAGACTAGTGGGAATGTGATATTTAATTAAGGTTTAACATCAGGATTTTATAAATTTTATGATTTCACTGCAATAAGAATATTGCGTCAGAAAACAAGTGGATTTTATCATCTAGAATTACTACGTCCTTATAGAAACATTTATTAAGTATTCGACAAAATGTCTGCGATTCATCCATAACAAAACCTAAGCTGTCCTTTACACCAAGTCTTCTGTTTTATAACCACTTATGTTTCTTCGTTAGCTTTTTCTTCAGATCGAGACTATTTTTCACCTAATAGGACAACGAGAGAAATTTCAAATAGTTTCCGCCTTAAGGAAAGTATAGTCAGATTGAATATAAATATTGAACGTAATACACGACTTAGATAGCGTTCTGGATGGTTTGCAAGACACAGATGCAAGGTGGGAAAGTTCAAAATATAGACGAAACCGTTGCATAATGGTTGCGCAATGCATAGTTTACATAACAAATAGAAGTTAAGATAAATATCTGGTTCCATTTAATAAGAGACAATGTAATCATTAAAAATAATGAAGTAAATTTATTTGTAGATAAAATAATTTTATCGAGAAACAATATTTTGAAAATGTTTGGCTAGAGAAAACTCGTAAAGTACTCGCAAATTATATATATATATATATATATATATATATATATATATATATATATATATATATAATTGGGAAGAAAGACATATTAATAACCAAGTGGATAATGGACATTTATTTCGAGACTACTTTTGAAATAAAATCCAGTATTTTACTCAGGCTGATCTTGAACCTTGGCATATTTGTGTCTTAGATTGACGCTCTACCTATACCTGATATACACAATTTTCTGCTTTAAACAAACGTGTTTTTGGTATGTCTTTCTGCCATTTAGTGCCTATATGACATCTCTTTTAAACTAAAGCATATATATATATATTCTTTATTATATGCATAGACTTCAAATATTACATAGTATATTTCTAATTAGGAGGAAAAACACACCAATAACAAAGTGGATAATAGCCACTTAATTCAGGACTACTAAAATTAACTTTACAATCTTTCATTTATATACATCCTTGATTGCCATTTAATTATGTGGGTGGCAACAAATCTGACTCGGTTTTACTTCTATTTATTGTTTGGGCTGATTTGTAAGTGTGTATGTGAATGTGTCTGTGTGTACCACTTTGCATGTAAAGGTCGTTCTCGCTGTATTGTCAAGTGATGTCTGGGATCTGTTCATTCTCGAATTGAAGGATTGAGAGTTAACCAACCGTTCGCATTGTTGGCAGTTACGGGTACGAAGGCTAATTTCCCGAGTGTAGTCTTTCGTTTCCCCTTGTTGCGCAATTTTGTTTTGTCCTTTCGGTAACACCACAGGTGCAGACTGCAGTGTTGAATGTCGAAATTTGTGTTACCGTATTTGCAGCTGTTTTTCCCCTTCAGTTTGTTTCCAATCGGATCGAATGTTTTTTTTTGAGTTTGTTCGATGAGGTGTTTGTTCTTGCCTGGATACCAGGAAATTGTTTACAACGCTTTTACAACAAAACCTTGATGCAGAAAACAGCTGACGAAGAAACTAATGACCTCACAAGGTGACCTGTTCAAATTTCCTATAAATCCGATGCATTTATTCACAATTATTCAAAAGTGATCATGTAAATAAATCAGAAAGAATTACTCTTCTTAAGTGCAAACTTCTGCATCATCAAGAGAAACCTAAGTGAACGCGAAGTTATTGACACGCGGTGCAATGATCATTGCACCGCAACCTAAACCAGATAAGTTTCTTTGCAAAATTCTTCAGCCATAACGAAATATCATAAACAAAAACATTATCAAGGACTCTTTTGAGCTAGCAGATGCACTGAAGGGGAACAACATTTTACAGAATAAAATGGTCTCGCTAGAAGTCTCATCCTTATTTGGGAACATTCCACTAGATAAGACGACGACGATCTTGTGTGACCTGATTAAAAATGAGTTTTACGATTTTCCTATTTAAACCAATGATATCAAAGACCTCATATTAGCATGTACGAAAAAGGTGCAATTTAAATTTGAAGGGAATTACTGCCGTCAGATCAATGGTGTGGCCATGGGAAGCTGCATTGCAATCCTCCTGGCCATAGATTGAAATTGAAAAAAAAGGAAATGATCTATTTCTGATCATATAATGGAAATAGGGCACCCAGTCCATTTGACCAATTTCTCGATTCTACATAAAGCAAAATCAGAAAAATTATTACATATTTATGAAGCCCATTATTAGAACAACTAACACCTGGTCTAAATATTCAAAATTTTCATCAACATGATATTCTAAACGACTGGCCATGAATAACAAATCCAAATAACAATTTACTAGCATCCAGATTAGTCCAAACACCCCCTCGAACCGACTCAACAAACATTCGATCGGATTGGAAGCAAACTGAAGGGGAAAAGCAGTTGCACATACGGAGACAGGTATTTCGAAACAATATGAACAATCAACACTACAGTCCGCACCTTCACCGGTACCAAGTGGACAAAACAAATTGCAGAACACGGAGAAAGGACAGACTACACTCGGCAAAATAACATTCGTACATGTAACAGCCAACAATGCGAACAATTGGTTAACTCTCAATCCGTCAATACAAGATTGAGCAGATCCCACGCATCTTTTGGCAACACAGCGAGAAAGACCTTTACGTGCGAAAAGGCACAAAAACAGACACATAAGCATAAACACTTACTAAACAGATCAAAGAATAAATAGAAGTAAAACCGAGTCAGATTTATTGCCACCAACATAATCAGATTAAAATTCAGGATGTATATAAATGAAAGATTGTAAAGTGAAGTTTGGTAGTCTCGAAATAAATGGCCATTATCCACTTTGTTATTAATGTATTTTTCCTTCCTAATTAGAAAAACACTGTGTAATATTCGAAGACAATGTATATAATAAAAAAAATATATAAATGCTTTAGTTTAAAAAAAAACGTCCCATATAGGTACTAAATGACAAAAAGACTTAGCAAAACACAAGTTAGTTAATAGCAGAATATTGTGTAAATGAGGTATAGATAGAGCACTTAATTAAGGCACAAATGTGCCAAGGTTCGAGATCAGCCTGCGAAAATACTGGATAGTAATTCAAATGGTCTCCATTAGAATGAAACCTGTCTAGTGGATGAATTGCGCTTTGGTACCTGATGCAATGTTTAGATATACAGGCAATATATATATATATATATATATATATATATATATATATATATATATATATATATATATATATATACAACGAATGTGTGCAAACTGGCGCCGCCACCGAGGTAGGCAACTGAAGACATGGCTTGCAACAATCAAATCGGACATGGAACTCCTAGGTTTACGCAATGTTATGGTCCGCGTCACTGGGAGCGTCATTGGCCCTCTTTATGTTCCGAAATGGCTGCCAACCGCCCGGCATGGAGAGGCTTAATTCGGGATATCAATGGAGCCGGCTTATCCTCTAAAAGGAGTCAGCCGCAGTAAAGTAAAAAATTAAAAGTATATATATATATATATATATATATATATATATATATATATATATATATATATATATATATGAAAATCAATTCATGCGTTAGACTTCTAATCAATATAACAGCAAAGTGGAATGGTGTCTATTGTATAATGACAGCTATGAACATTTAGGACATCACGAGTTAAGCTATTCCAAACTGGTTCCATCTACAGAAATAGCTTACCCTAAACGTTAGTCCTTATGTGACTTCAAATTGCACGTAGAATGCGGCACGGATGACGCAATGGAGAGAATCTCAGACTTTAAAAAAATGTCGTCTTATTCGCGTCCCGTCTGCAGGAAATTGTGGGCGGTAGATTAGGAGTTCCCCATAGTGACAATATCGGTATACTAGATAAGTTGCCATTATAACCTATTGCAGTGTTTAATTTATATTGGCAAAATGTATGCATTACAAAATCCTGCCTTTAGACTTGAGATTAATATAAATTCCTCAAGTGGCATGGTGGCTATTGTATGATTGCAGATCCGTGGTAGATAATATTAATTTGAAGCCTTAGGAGATTCCAAATAAATTCAAATTGATGGGAAGGCTGAGCAGAAACAAAAGTTGGTATATGACTTCAAACTGTGTGTAGTTTGCGGCGTGGGTGGCAAGGTAGATAAAGATCCAGTTCGAGAACCGTTCAGGCGGATTCTGGACAGTATTTGAAAATTTCTTAATATGAACAGAACCGGTCTGCTGAATGAATTGCCTTTTCTACCTGTTGCAATGTTTAGCTTATACGGAAAATACAAGCATATGTCTTAGGGTGAGAAAGCATTATAACAAATCGTATAATGACCAGTTTATTTCGAGAATACTCAATTGCAAATTATATTATATCGTGTATCTATTAGTTGTTAGTTTATTGTGGATTGAGTTGTGGGTATATGTGCATGTGGACGTGTCTGTGTGTGCCTTATTTTGGTTCACACACCCGCAGACAAATGCATAATCTTATTATAATCAAGGTTGCGGTCTTTAAATAAGAACTTGACCCATTAATTATTTACACATGTCAGGATGAACTAAGTATTGTATAGTGTAGAAAAGGCAATTCATCCAGTAGACCGGTTCAGACTGTTTTGGGAACTCATCATGTACTGGCCAGAATTTGCCGCGTCCAGGGCTCAAATCTAGGCACGTTTACTTCGAAATCTGGTGCTCTAACCACTGAGCCACCCTGCCGCACACTACACACCTTTTTCATTTATATACGAACTAATTTAATTTGGTCTATTTTTCCTTTAGGTCTTCTTCGTATTTGGTTAATATATAATTGAAAATTGTGTGTAATGTGCGGCAGGGTGGTTCAGCGGTTAGAGCACCAGATTCCGAAGCAGACGAGCTCTGTACGCGGCAATTTCTGGCCAGTACACGATGAGTTCCTAATAAGGACGAAACCGTTCTACTGGATTAATTGCCTTTTCTACACTATAAAATTCTTAGTTTATACTGACATATGTAAGTAATTAATGGGTCAGGTGCTTATATCAAGACCGCAACCTTGATTATAATAATTGTTATCACCGCCTGCGCAACCAATGTTCGTTTAATTATATAAATGCACAGTCTCACCCATTCAACCAAAATACACCAACAACATAAAACCAGAGGCAACATGAACGGAAAGTATAATCTCATGCACATTCGTTTCGTGCTTACTGGCGACTCATCAGTAGGAGCCGGTATTACGCCCTTTAACCACTATATATTTGGTAGAAGAATGTGGAATAATAGGACGGTACAATCTCCTAGACGAATGTGTAAACCTGTAATAGTGAAGCTAACATAATCTAAAGTCAACGACAATACGACTTCAATGCTAACTCACACTATATAATATATATACCGAGTCTGTAAAGGATACTAACACTATGGCTATTGTGTTAGTAACTGATACCTTTTTTGAAATCGATGAGTACCGGATACTAACACTATGGTTTCCGAGTCGGTACATGATACCAACCTGATGGATATAAATTTATGCTAAAGTTCACCCAAATTGAGAATTACAACAATTTCCGAACACCTGTTACTCCAGTTAAACCATACACTCTGGCCTTCATCGATATCAGTTATCACATTTCGCGGTAAGCATGACATCATTCAATTCAATATATTACAGTTAAATACTGTTTGTTGCGAAGAACTAATATATATGCAAGTATGTATTAGGTTTTGCGAACCTAGTAACAAATTAGTTCAGTTGTGACCAGAAGGATAAACCAAAGGCAGCATGAACGGAAAGTATAATCTCATGCACATTCGTTTCGTGCTTACTGGCGACTCATCAGTAGGAGCCGGTATTACGCCCTTTAACCACTATATATTTGGTAGAAGAATGTGGAATAATAGGACGGTACAATCTCCTAAACACGATTTGAAGAACTTAATTCTTTCTAGAAGTTTGGCACACGTACAGTTGGCTGCAATATAGGTGTTTAGTTCCTTACGGGTAAAAACTGACCCCTCTCTTTGTCAATCTTTATAATGTCCATGCCTTTTTAATTTAACACAGTATAATTAAAATTAGGAAAACAGAACACATAAATAAGAAAGTGGATAAAGGCCATTTATTTCGTGAATATGTGTATGCGTGTTTGCATGTAAAGGTCATTCTCGCTGTATTGCAAAGTGATGTCTGAGATCTGGTCATTATTGTTTTGATGGCTTGAGAATTAACCATTTGTGCGCATTGTTCACTGTTACATATAAAAGTGCTATTTTTCCCAGTGTAGTTGATCGTTTCAACTTGTTGCGCAAAGTTGTCATTTCCACATGGTAACAGCGCCAGTGTGGATTGCAGTGTTTATCGCTCATATTGTTTGGAGACTTCTGTCATCGTATACGCCTCTTTTATTTCCACTTCAGTTTGTTGCCAATCCGATTGTATGTTTGTTGATTCTATTCGAGGGCCTGTTTGTTCTTGACTGGATATTAGTAGATTGTTGTTGAATTTTGTTATTCTTGGCCAGTCGATAAGAATATCATGTTGATGAAACTTTTGAATATAATATAGTACAAATCTGAATTAAATCAGTAGTTCGTGGAAAATCTTAATGAAGGTATACTGTGCTTGTTCAATCAATAAATGTACTAAATTCATACATTTAGCTAAATCTTAATAGGCAAATAAGTAAAGTTTGAGCGTTTAAACAAAGCCGATATATTTTACTTGGAAAAATCTGTCATCTGATAATCTTGGCATGTGAACTAATATTAAAAGATATGTACATGAAGTCACTCTGTCTTGCTTGCCTACTATACGCCTCTTCATTCCCAGAACTGTTTTTTCCTGAGTATCAGAATGCTCGGTAGACCGAGTGCATTTGAAATACTCAATAAAGAATGACATACAAAAATTATCAGCTGCGCACCTAGACTAGCTCGTGGTCAGCAAATTTGTCCGGAGTTGGAAGTATCGTCCTTTTGTTGCCTGGTAGGTCAATATCGTGGAACAGCGCGTCATATGGATGTGCTGCTTGCAAATCCTGAGTACTTTTAAATAAAGGACACAGGATGGGGCACAAAGTTCTGCTAGACGCCTCAGGGAGTCTGTAACTACGTTTTCTGACCCTTTAACGAAAGTGACTTCATATTCATACTCGTGTATTCGTTTGAGTTGCGAATTGACACGCCGTGAATATAAATACTCTTTCTTTCCTCTGAGCATTGGGAGAAGAGGAAGGTGGTCGGTGTGATCTTGAACTTTCGGACATCCAGATAGATGTGGAAATGTAGAATCGACCGGTAGATAGCGATCTGTGATAGATAGATCTGTGTAGGTCAGCTAGATTTGGCAGGCTGTATGAATTAGACTTTGTGCACGAATTGAGAATACGAAAACCTCCGCACACTCTGAATGCTCAGGTTCAGGTTTTGGTACCACTACCACAGGCAACGCAAATGGTGAGCTGGATCGTACCACAGATGCTTCGTTGATGTAGCATGGCCAATTATTGCTCGGCGCCTTATGCT
The DNA here is from genome assembly GCA_029291075.1 of Eudiplozoon nipponicum. Classification (NCBI taxonomy): domain Eukaryota; kingdom Metazoa; phylum Platyhelminthes; class Monogenea; order Mazocraeidea; family Diplozoidae; genus Eudiplozoon; species Eudiplozoon nipponicum. Next base: position 46,977 of record JAQBSW010000313.1, read on the forward strand.
TGTACGGTGCCAATGGACGTGTTCTAGGGGGATGAGGAAGTGGCTTAGATAAAATGATGCAATGACCTGTGATGGCACGCTTCCTCTTGAGATGGGACATAAAGGAGATAGATTTGAAAATCTCTAGAACATCGTCCAGCTGTGTCACATGACGAACTGGAGGAATTAGCTGAATGGACGAGACTGCTTTGAGCGAGTCGTGTGTTTGAGCGCTGATGATAGTTATTGATCACCAGAGTACGTATCTCTCGTGTTTTGGACATATAGTGAGGTCGAAGTGTTCGAGGATGTCACCTTCAATGATGTTTGTTAACATATTGGCAATGATGAAAGGATAGATGAAACATCGTTTTGAGTTCTAGAACGAGATTGTATGTACTCGTAGCCTAGACGTCGCTATATTGGAATCATTGGCGCAGGCAAGATGGCTAGTGTTGACTGGGTGGGTGGGTTCAAAATAATTGTGGCAGAGTAAGCTGACGTCTGAACCAGTGTCTATGAGGAATAATTCGCCAGAGTTTGAGTCACGGATGAGAAAAGATGTTGATGCTGGCAAATGAGGATGAAGTTGGTTGCAGACATTTGGGCGTTTGAAGTATGAATTTACTGGAGCCGTCTCTGTAAAGACAAAAGTTTGATTGCGCTCTACCGCAAAAGCAACGTGCTTCGAGCTATGAAGACGTGCGGCGGCCAACAGTTTTGGGGTGTTCAGCCTCTACTGCCGCGGAGCAGGCTGACCCCAGAAGATTTCTGAATCCTTCATGAGTAAATCATCTTGAGTTCACGAAGGTGACAGCGCCCACCTAAAAGGCGCGTCTGTGCGCGGGAATCTGCAGCCATTGCTCATTTAATGGCGCGTGGAGTGGGCATGTTTGCGATGATTCGGACACACCCCCTCCGGAAACTCGGTAACGGTGACAAGACCTCTTGACGTCGACCACTTGCTGCTGTTTCGGGACGGTAGTCGACGCTGGTCATGCCTGCTCTGCTGGCGTCTGTAGTCGACCGTATTGACCGAGGCCGAATCTGGCCTGACGGCGAGGCTCTCGAGCTGGCTGTTGAGGAGTTCATTGATGATATTTGCTTGGGCTGATGATGCTGGAAACTGAGGCTCGGACAGGCGTGATGCGATGCAACCTGGCTCTGAGTTAGGTGATCTGCAGTGGTGTTTCTTCCACCGCTTGTCTAGACGTCCCGGGACATATGTTTCATCAATTCTGTAAACCAGTTTCACGATCTGGTGTCAGGCGCTGCTTGACGGTGCGTTGCAGGCTCTGTCATGGCTGCGAACATGTGCCATCAGTGTATTGATGCAGGATGTCTTTGATTATGCATCTGAAAGAAATGGGGATTGCCTCCCATGCACTCAAAAAGATGTAACCCTCTTCTGTTGTATTGGACACCTTGGCCAATAAAGTAACATGTCAATTAAATACTATTCGCAAAATTGTTTTCCACTCGATATAAATCATGCCGATTTCCTAATAGCCAAGGTGTCAAGCCCATATGGCTTTTATACATTTCTTACACAGATTAAAGAAAAAACCTAATAATATGTTGCATGTCACTTGCGTTAATCGGTCATCTTCGAACACATATCAAATATAATGATGTATTCTGACTTTTTGTGGAAATATACAAAGCGTGCACTACACATCGCATATATATATATAGCTTTCAATTTGCGGAAAAAATTCGCGACCTGAATTTAAAAGAGAGGAAAATGGTGTCCCTCGATATAAAGTCCCTCTTTACTAGCTTTCCAATAAATAGAACTATAAATATCCCATGTGAATATCTACGATCATCAGGAGCGGAAACACTGGTGAAAGTGGACGACAAAAGCGAACTACTTTTATTATATACATCCAACGTAATTTTCGTATTCCAAGGAATCTTTTACAGACAAATTGACGGCATAGGTATGGGTAATCCTCTTGGACCAGTATTGGCAGACATATACATGCATCATTTAGAAACAACTGGTTTAAAAACATTTATCAATGGAGCTCATTTTTACGTACGCTACGTTGACGATACTTTCATGGTCGTTGAAAAGGATGAAGATACAAATTCACTGCTACATCACATAAACAAGGTAGACCAGGCAATCAAGTTTACAATAGAAGAAGAACAAGACGGATATTTATCCTTCCTAGATGTAGGAATAACGAGAGATGAAGAAGGTACTCTCTCAAGGTCAGTTCACAAGAAATCAAGCTGGACTGCACAGTATATCCATTATATGAGTAGTGTGCCAAGGGCGTACAAAAGGAACCTAATAATAAATTTGGGCACACGAATACGCAGGATTTGTTCACCGGACAACATTGAATTAGAGCTAAATTTGCTTCGCGAAGCGTTGAGAAATAATGGCTATCCGGACTGGTTCATCGAATACAACTTGAGGCAACGCAACAAAATCGAGGCCAATTTGGAGGAAAACAAAACTCCCCAGAGATTAACGCTTAGTGTTCCCTTTGGAGGTGATCTTCCAGCGGAAATCTTCAAACGAAAAGTAATTCGAGCGACAAAAGCACAGTTTCCATCAATACAGGTGAGAGTGGTGTTCAACACAACAAAACTGATGCGCACGAATGAAAAAGATAGCCTCTCTGTGACGTCAACACCTCTGTCTGTATACAAATTTCAATGTACCTGCAACGCTCAGTACATCGGCAGATCAAAAAAGAGGCTCGAAACTAGAATAAATCAGCATCTCCCTCAAAAACTATTAAAGAGGGGTGCAGCTCCTGCACAAAAATCAGCAATTTGCGAACATGTACTACTCACAGGTCATGCTGTTAGTATTAACAATTTTTCAGTTCTCTACAAGGCAAAAACAGAGAAAATGCTTCTGGCTTTTGAAGCTATTGCAATTAATAAGCTGAAGCCCTGCTTAAACGTGCAGAAAATAATTCAAAAAGAAATTAAATTGGACTGGAACAAAGACATAACTGACAGGCCTTCAAAAATAGCCAACGCTTCGCAAAATACGACACATACATCAATTACGGACGCAATTACAATGAAAGCAATGACACACCAAATGACGTTACGCAAAAGGAGTGGTCTAAATTGCACAAAAGTAGTGGTCTAAATTGCACAACGAAGAGGAGATTGGTTACGACAAATGTACAGTGGGATTGGATGAACGAATATACTAACGAATCCAGAACAATGGCTGTAGATACTGGTAGAAATAAGATTTATTAATAAATGTTATTTCATGGAGTACGTTGTTTTGTTTATACATATATATATATATATATATATATATATATATATCTGAGGGTCTGTTAATCCTCAGTATAAAAAAAGTATTGGGTCGGACACAAAAGACAATTTATACAAAGTACAGGTTTCATCCTTATTGGAAACTCTTCATGTACTGTTCTGAATTTGCCACAGGCCGGATAAGAACCAAAGCGTAGTTACTTCAGAATCTATGACACCATCCGTTGTGCCAATCTTGCCACATGTAACACGTTATTGGAAGTTAAATACCAACTTATCTTGTCTAGCAACTCCAAATCTTTCATTATACAACAGATAACATGTCACTTGGAATATTTATTTTGATTTGAAGTCGCATGGCAGGATTTTGCTTATATTCGTATTTTCAGTATAAACTTAATATTGCATCAGTTATTAAAGGTGATTCGTCCAATAGACCGGTTTAGTACTTAATTAGAACACCTCAATTACAGTCAAGAATTTGCCGCACACGGGATACAAACCTAGGCGCATTTATTTGGATCTGTGACTCTATTGATTGCACCACCCTTATATTTAGCGATTAGCTTTTGTGTCAGGCGGGACCTATTTCGAATTTCTTAATATTTGAAGTTACATTTAACCATCTTTGATCTTTCATAATACAACAGATACCACAACACTTCTGCAAATTGTATCAATGTGAAGTCTAATGGAAGGACTTTGATTATAAGAATATAGGCATTTTAAATTCAATATCGCGTCAGGTACCAAGGAAATGTATGCAGTAGAATGATTTCGTACTTACTGGGAGCTCATCAAGAACTGTCACGAAGTTGCCGCGGACTGGATGCAAATCTGGCCATATTAGCTTTGGAATCAATAATTCTATACAATGCACCACGTGTGCAATATACTGCATGCAATTTGAATCCATATGCCAGGTTATACTTTCAGATGAGCTAATTTTGGTTGGACTAATCGGAAAATATATGTTGTTACATGACTTCGAATTGCGTGTAGTTACTCCTTTGAATAGAATCAAAGACTCCGAAGCTAGCGCACCTAGGTTCGTATCCCATCCGCGACAATTATTGGACAATATTTAAAGGGCTCGCAACAAAGAAGAAAATAGTCTACAGGATGAAATGCCTTTGTTAACTAATACAATATTGAGTTTAAACCAACAATACGCAATATGACAATATGACATTATGACAAAACCAAAACATCAAAAATATACTAGACAAGCTAGAAACTATAAATAAACCAACTATAGACTTATCAACATTTATAAATTTTTTATAACTACATAAAGTAACAGGACAAACGACTCTACTTGAAAGTTCCATTAATACTATACATGAAACCATATAAAAACAGTAAAACAAGACATCATAATACAAAAAGATAAAAGCCACAAAATAATATGACTAGGATTCATCTTTGCTTTTATATATTTTAGATAATCTTTAAGCCCACAAATGGTATAAATCTGTTATTTAAGATAAAACATAGAATGAGAAACAAATATCAACAAATAACTCATAAAAACCTCCGTAATAGAATAAATTAAACATGAAAAACACAAAATCAAAAAAGCAAAATAATTTAATCTCATTAAACCGTCCACAAGCTTACTACACAACAATAAAGAAGCCCAAAGAGCAAAACTTAACTTATCCTACAAACGTAAAATTAAAGTAACAGGACGAAATGTTTGATCAAAACACTGACCAATATAAATAAAAAAGGTAACCAATATAGTAAACCAAAGAGAGAGTAAATCCCGAGGACCACAGCATAAAAATCTCACTAAAGTTAATAAGTCAATAATAAATAAATCAAAAAGCCGAGCCCCTATCAAAAATGTTATAATACTAGAAATAATAATTAAAGATCAAACTAACTAAAAGTACTGCACCCTATAATATGAAAAAAAGTATAATGAAACCTCTTAAATCTTCCAAATAACTCGGAAAGAAACATAAAAAACAATTCACTAATAATAGAATAAAATTCTCGACTGCCACCAAAAAAGTATGCTAAACACCTTATTATTGAAGTAATAAAACTGAAATGAAACATTAAATCCTCATACAAAATTTAAAATTAAATTGAAAATAACTTTTAGAAAATATTAGTGACCTAAAAAACTTTAATCTTCGATTAAACTTATTTTCTTTTTATTATTGAATAAAAGTTCCTCCAATTGGATTAATAAAATAATATAAATGTTTTAAATATATACCTTAAGTTTGTTCAAATATAAAATATTATAATCAGATCTTCAAACTAATGCTTTAAATTTAAGCTAAAGAAGAATGAAATCCTATATTAACATTAAAATTAACACATCAAAAATATACCAAAGCCTATTCTAAACCTATATGAAACAGCATATCGATATAGACCTACTCGACGAGTATAACCGACACCCAAATTACACAAAGAGACTTAACTACTAAAAAATAAATAAAATAATAAGCACGCAATAAATTAAACATTAGCAGATAAATTAAATACGCCTTACAAGCAAATCTCAACAAAAATTTAATAAGAATCGGGACAGAAGCAAAAAAAGAAACCAATAATTACAACTAAAATCGTAAACCAAGAGCAACCAGTAATAGGACTAGTTTTCACTATTAAACGTCTACCCCCAAAAAGCCCTATATAATATTAAACAAAAACATTTTCTATGGCAAACCCATGATCCACTCTAAACAATAAACTATTATATACATCTCTCACAATTCTAAAAGGAGTCAAAAATAACACACAAATAATAATATTAGAAAGTCTTAAACAAGCCAACCAACTCTTAAAATATCCCTCCTCTCTACCTCATAAAAATATAAAACATCCTCAAAAAAGACAATTACAATTTTCTTAAATAATCACCTACTATAAATAAACAAAACCGTAATAAACCTAAAACTCACACTTCCTTTATATAATCTCTCAAACAAATAGATACTAATGTCCTAGCCACAGTATTTACAACAGATAACCAACAATTAAATGGTGGTTAAAGAATTTTAATAAAAAAATATTCCAAAAATCAATACAATTAAGACATTAAAACTCTCGCCAAACTCCCAAAAAATATAATAAAATTAACCTTTGATAATAGAAAACTAGAAGTGGCACACCAATAATGGAACAAAACAAAATACAGTGTATATAATGATATATCAAATCGATCATATTTAGGAAAATCACTAAAAAGTAAAAGAAGAATAAAAACAATTTAAAGCTCATAACAAACCCAAAATCAAATTGAATGACACCTACAAAACCTTAATTGATAAAAAACATCTTAACCAAAATAAACACAATTTTAATACACATGTGAAAGACCAAATATAACAATAAACAACAATATAAATAAAACTAAAAAACAAGTACTAAAACATAAATCTAAAAAATATGTAACACACTTATTTACACTAAAATTTGAAAACAAATTAAACAATCTAATCTCCTCAAAAGTAAATAATAAAAGCATAGTAAATTCTTTTTGAACATCAAATGGCATTAATTACAACTTAATCAAATAGCACCTCTATAGCCACAATAAAAGGTACTAACACAAAATAACACAACATTTTAAATCTAATAAAAAATATACTTTAACTAATAACAGTAAATTAAAATTTTCAAAAACCTTTTAAATATAAACACAAAACTTAATAAAAGAGGAAAAATTAAAAAAACAGTAAATTTACACTTAACAACTTGCTTAAAAAATATAATTAACAATAATCAAAACGCTGTAAGCATATCATTGAAAAACAAAATAAAAAGTAGATATCGTAATAATCTGACAAAATAATGTAAGTTCTTTAGCTCCTAAAAACACATTTTGCAAATCTAAAAATCACAATTAAAGTCACAAACGTCGTACAAAACCTTCAAATCAAATATTTGAAGAAGTAACAGGATAGCAAACCAAAATAAAAAAAGCACCACGAAATGAATACCCCTTATCTTATTTTCAATATAACGTAACTTGCGTAAAAAGAAAGAAAGTAACACTCCTGTTTTTTTATTCCAAGGAGTACACAAATGTTTATGGTTTATAAAGTTTTCCTTGCATCTTGTTGCTCAGGAAAAACAACTAATTGAGATTACTCAAAATCACTAATAAAAAACAAAATAATTCCCTATAACTATAAACCTTATAAAAAATACAAAATCTCTGTAACAATCAACCCTATTAAAATATTTTCCTGAGCCAATATTGTGAAGATAAATTTCATGAAAAGTATAAAATATATTATAACAAAACCAAAACTAAAATGTACTAAAAAAACACGATTCATAAATACATCCACAAAATCATATGAAACTAAAAGAAAGCCATAAAAAATGTTTACCAATTAAAGGAAGATACAAAAATATAACACTTATTACAATAACAGCCCAATAAAATATATGATGCCAAGGTAATAAATAACAAAAAAAGCCTTTATTAAAATAATTATATAAAGCCATTCCAACCCGTCATAAAATAGGTTTCCTAATATATCTCCACGCCCTATATGTATTAACAATAAATAGTAAGCTTGCACTTCAAATATGTATAAATCGAACCAAATCACCAATAGAAGACCTGCTTCAAAAACAATATCTTGTACACCATATGAATGAAACTTAATTAGATTCACATAATTTATAGCACAAAAATTCCCATAATAAATTGTATCCTCATAGCAACTAATAAAAAAGAACCATTGCACGAAAAATAGTTCAAGATTGTATTAGTAGGTCAATCAAATCGATTAAAAACATTACTACTATAATTACGTAATCCAAAAAAATAAGTATTCATAAATAAAACCCTACTTGTAATTTATTTCCACCTAATCCACGAAAAGATATAACACTAATATTTACTAAAATAGTAATTAAATACAAAAATAAAGACACTACCAAAAAAACTATAACATTTTATAAGTCAATTATTAAAAAATTCTTTATCTGTTAGAAACTTACCTAATATGTCTTAATCAAGTAAATAAATAAATCAAAAACGAAAATGATAAGATATATATATATATATATATATATATATATATATATATATATATATGTGATATCATCTTGCACTCAATCAATCTGAATCATATATAGATAGTGACCTACCCAGGAAGTGGTAGAATTGGTGTAGTGAATTTGGTGCGAATCGGTGAAGCCGTTTTCATTTTATTTTCGGACATACGTGCATACATACATACATACATAAATACATTCATATTTATTTGCATAGATTGCGTAGTTTTTTTTAATTTTATTAGTTTAATGTTTTGTCTAATTCTCGAATTTCGCGTTACTGATTTAGCATATTTCAATGTGTAACCACACTGAAAGCTTAACTAATCAGAATTTAGTTATGGCGGATTTGATGGGTTTGTCTTAGAAATGATTTTTAAGGATGTTTTTCTTTGCTTAAAGCTTTGGAAATCGTTACAACATTGTCGTTTGAACCCGCATAGTTTGTAATTTTGTTTACAATAAATGTTAATACAAGTGCCTGATTAATTAAACGAACATTGGTTGCGCGGGTGGTGATAACAATTATTATAATCAAGGTTGCGGTCTTGATATAAACACCTGACCCATTAATTACTTACATATGTCAGTATAAACTAAGAATTGTATAGTGTAGAAAAGGCAATTCATCCAGTAGATTAATTAGTTGGTTTTAAGCACCAAATATAAATAATATTTTCTTACTTGTATTGATAAAATCTAATAAGTTTTATCTATAAGTTTTTATATATTATTGTTACTTCTTTGTTTTAATTATAGATAATGTTATTAAGATGGTTGCTTTATCTACTAGTAATAAAATAACTTTGCATTATTTTTTTCTTTATGTAAACCCTTTCTTAGGGTTAAATTAAGTTAATAATACATGTTTTAGCAAAGTGTATGATATTTTTATTATTTGGTGATTTAATGGTTCGTAAAGGAGGTGGTCAAGGATTTGTGGGATTTGATTGTGATTTTAGTGGTTCGTTATTTGGTTATTTATTTCGTAGTGTATTCTGTTTATGTGGTTTACCCTTTTGTGTGTTTACTTTAGTAAGCATTTATTCTTTTCTTTTTTTAGAGTTTAGTAAATTCAATTTTGTTATTTTTGTTATTTGTTGTTTATGTGTATTACTTAGGTTTTTGAACAGATTTCGTTTATTTTTGTTAGAGTTGATTTATTGAAAGGCGGTCATTATTAGTGTTAAATTTTTATTTAATTCATTAATTTAACCATCTATAGGATTAATTTGTATTTTTATAAGAGTTGGTTGATGGGTTGAGGATTGTTGGTTTGGAGTTGAAGTGAGTATTAAAAGTATAAGTAATTAGAGTTTGAATTATTTTCTATTTGATATTGTTTTTTCAATGGTAGGTTTTCGAGTTCAGGGTTTCCTTTAGGCAATCGTGATTATTTATCTTATTATTTTCGTTTTTGAATTATTTATTTACGTGATTAAGACATATTAGGTAAGTTTCTTACAGATAAAGAATTTTTTAATAATTGACTTATAAATTGTTTTAGTTTCTTTGGTAGTGTCTTTATTTTTGTATATCATTTACTATTTTAGTATATTTTAGTGTTATATCTTTTTGTGAAATAGATGTAGATTAATTATAAGCAGGGTTTTATTTATGGATACTTATTTTTTTGGATTACGTAATTATAGTAGTAATGTTTTTAATCGATTTGATTGACCTACTAATACAATCTTGAATTATTTTTCGTGCAATGGTTCTTTTTTATTAGTTGCTATGAGGATACAATTTATTATGGGAATTTTTGTGCTATAAATTATGTGAATCTAATTAAGTTTCATTCATATGGTGTACAAGATAATATTTTTGAAGCAGGTCTTCTATTGGTGACTTGGTTCGATTTAAACATATTTGAAGTGCAAGCTTACTATTTATTGTTAATATATATAGGGCGTGGTTTACACTACTGGAGATATAGTAGGAAGCCTATTTTATGACGGGTTGGAATGGCTTTATATAATTATTTTAATCAAGGCTTCTTGTGTTATTTATTACCTTGGCATCATATGTTTTATTGGGCTGTTATTGTAATAAGTGTTATATTTTTGTATCTTCCTTTAATTGGTAAACATTTTTTATGGCTTTCTTTTAGTTTCATATGATTTTGTGGATGTATTTATGAATCGTGTTTTTTGAGTACATTTTAGTTTTGGTTTTGTTATAATATGTTTTATACTTTTCATGAAATTTATCTTCACAATATTGGCTCAGGAAAATATTTTAATAGGGTTGATTGTTACAGAGATTTTGTATTTTTCATAAGGTTTATAGTTATAGGGAATTATTTTGTTTTTTATTAGTGATTTTGAGTAATCTCAATTAGTTGTTTTCCCTGAGCAACAAGATGCAAGGAAAACTTTATAAACCATAAACATTTGTGTACTCCTTGGAGTAAAAAAACAGGAGTGTTACTTTCTTCCTTTTTACGCAAGTTACGTTATATTGAAAATAAGATAAGGGGTATTCATTTCGTGGTGCTTTTTTTATTTTGGTTTGCTGTCCTGTTACTTCTTTAAGAATTTGATTTGAAGGTTTTGTACGACGTTCGTGACTTTAATTGTGATTTTTAGATTTGCAAAATGTGTTTTTAGGAGCTAAAGAACTTACATTATTTTGTCAGATTATTACGATATCTACTTTTTATTTTGTTTTTCAATGATATGCTTAAAGCGTTTTGATTATTGTTAATTATATTTTTTAAGTAAGTTGTTAAGTGTAAATTTACTGTTTTTTTAATTTTTCCTCTTTTATTAAGTTTTATGTTTATATTTAAAAGGTTTTTGAAAATTTTAATTTACTGTTATTAGTTAAAGTATATTTTTTATTAGATTTCAAATGTTGTGTTAATTTTGTGTTAGTACCTTTTATTGTGGCTATAGAGGTGCTATTTGATTAAGTTGTAATTAATGCCATTTGATGTTCAAAAAGAATTTACTATGCTTTTATTATTTACTTTTGAGGAGATTAGTTTGTTTAATTTGTTTTCAAATTTTAGTGTAAATAAGTGTGTTACATATTTTTTAGATTTATGTTTTAGTACTTGTTTTTTTAGTTTTATTTATATTGTTGTTTATTGTTATATTTGGTCTTTCACATGTGTATTAAAATTGTGTTTATTTTGGTTAAGATGTTTTTTATCAATTAAGGTTTTGTAGGGGTCATTCAATTTGATTTTGGGTTTGTTATGAGCTTTAAATTGTTTTTATTCTTCTTTTACTTTTAGTGATTTTCCTAAATATGATCGATTTGATATATCATTATATACTCTGTATTTTGTTTTGTTCCATTTTTGGTGTGCCACTTCTAGTTTTCTATTATCAAAGGTTAATTTTATTATATTTTTTGGGATTTTGGCGAGAGTTTTAATGTCTTAATTGTATTGATTTTTGGAATATTTTTTATTAAAATTCTTTAACCACCATTTAATTGTTGGTTATCTGTTGTAAATACTGTGGCTAGGACATTAGTATCTATTTGTTTGAGAGATTATATAAAGGAAGTGTGAGTTTTAGGTTTATTACGGTTTTGTTTATTTATAGTAGGTGATTATTTAAGAAAATTGTAATTGTCTTTTTTGAGGATGTTTTATATTTTTATGAGGTAGAGAGGAGGGATATTTTAAGAGTTGGTTGGCTTGTTTAAGACTTTCTAATATTATTATTTGTGTGTTATTTTTGACTCCTTTTAGAATTGTGAGAGATGTATATAATAGTTTATTGTTTAGAGTGGATCATGGGTTTGCCATAGAAAATGTTTTTGTTCAATATTATATAGGGTTTTTTGGGGGTAGACGTTTAATAGTGAATACTAGTCCTATTACTGGTTGCTCTTGGTTTACGATTTTAGTTGTAATTATTGGTTTCTTTTTTTGCTTCTGTCCCGATTCTTATTAAATTTTTGTTGAGATTTGCTTGTAAGGCGTATTTAATTTATCTGCTAATGTTTAATTTATTGCGTGCTTATTATTTTATTTATTTTTTAGTAGTTAAGTCTCTTTGTGTAATTTGGGTGTCGGTTATACTCGTCGAGTAGGTCTATATCGATATGCTGTTTCATATAGGTTTAGAATAGGCTTTGGTATATTTTTGATGTGTTAATTTTAATGTTAATATAGGATTTCATTCTTCTTTAGCTTAAATTTAAAGCATTAGTTTGTAGATCTGATTATAATATTTTATATTTGAACAAACTTAAGGTATATATTTAAAACATTTATATTATTTTATTAATCCAATTGGAGGAACTTTTATTCAATAATAAAAAGAAAATAAGTTTAATCGAAGATTAAAGTTTTTTAGGTCACTAATATTTTCTAAAAGTTATTTTCAATTTAATTTTAAATTTTGTATGAGGATTTAATGTTTCATTTCAGTTTTATTACTTCAATAATAAGGTGTTTAGCATACTTTTTTGGTGGCAGTTGAGAATTTTATTCTATTATTAGTGAATTGTTTTTTATGTTTCTTTCCGAGTTATTTGGAAGATTTAAGAGGTTTCATTATACTTTTTTTCATATTATAGGGTGCAGTACTTTGAGTTAGTTTGATCTTTAATTATTATTTCTAGTATTATAACATTTTTGATAGGGGCTCGGCTTTTTGATTTATTTATTATTAACTGATTAACTTTAGTGAGATTTTTATGCTGTGGTCCTCGGGATTTACTCTCTCTTTGGTTTACTATATTGGTTACCTTTTTTATTTATATTGGTGAGTGTTGTGATCAAACATTTCGTCCTGTTACTTTAATTTTACGTTTGTAGGATAAGTTAAGTTTTGCTCTTTTGGTTTCTTTTTACGGAGGTTTTTATGAGTTATTTGTTGAGATTTGTTTCTCATTCTATGTTTTATCTTAAATAACAGATTTATACCATTTGTGGGCTTAAAGATTATCTAAAATATATAAAAGCACAGATGAATCCTAGTCATAGTATTTTGTGGCTTTTATCTTTTTGTATTATGATGTCTTGTTTTACTGTTTTTATATGGTTTCATGTATAGTATTAATGGAACTTTCAAGTAGAGTCGTTTGTCCTGTTACTTTATGTAGTTATAAAAAATTTATAAATGTTGATAAGTCTATAGTTGGTTTATTTATAGTTTCTAGCTTGTCTAGTATATTTTTGATGTTTTGGTTTTGTCATAATGTCATATTGTCATATTGCGTATTGTTGGTTTAAACTCAATATTGTATTAGTTAACAAAGGCATTTCATCCTGTAGACTATTTTCTTCTTTGTTGCGAGCCCTTTAAATATTGTCCAATAATTGTCGCGGATGGGATACGAACCTAGGTGCGCTAGCTTCGGAGTCTTTGATTCTATTCAAAGGAGTAACTACACGCAATTCGAAGTCATGTAACAACATATATTTTCCGATTAGTCCAACCAAAATTAGCTCATCTGAAAGTATAACCTGGCATATGGATTCAAATTGCATGCAGTATATTGCACACGTGGTGCATTGTATAGAATTATTGATTCCAAAGCTAATATGGCCAGATTTGCATCCAGTCCGCGGCAACTTCGTGACAGTTCTTGATGAGCTCCCAGTAAGTACGAAATCATTCTACTGCATACATTTCCTTGGTACCTGACGCGATATTGAATTTAAAATGCCTATATTCTTATAATCAAAGTCCTTCCATTAGACTTCACATTGATACAATTTGCAGAAGTGTTGTGGTATCTGTTGTATTATGAAAGATCAAAGATGGTTAAATGTAACTTCAAATATTAAGAAATTCGAAATAGGTCCCGCCTGACACAAAAGCTAATCGCTAAATATAAGGGTGGTGCAATCAATAGAGTCACAGATCCAAATAAATGCGCCTAGGTTTGTATCCCGTGTGCGGCAAATTCTTGACTGTAATTGAGGTGTTCTAATTAAGTACTAAACCGGTCTATTGGACGAATCACCTTTAATAACTGATGCAATATTAAGTTTATACTGAAAATACGAATATAAGCAAAATCCTGCCATGCGACTTCAAATCAAAATAAATATTCCAAGTGACATGTTATCTGTTGTATAATGAAAGATTTGGAGTTGCTAGACAAGATAAGTTGGTATTTAACTTCCAATAACGTGTTACATGTGGCAAGATTGGCACAACGGATGGTGTCATAGATTCTGAAGTAACTACGCTTTGGTTCTTATCCGGCCTGTGGCAAATTCAGAACAGTACATGAAGAGTTTCCAATTTTGCGAATAGTATTTAATTGACATGTTACTTTATTGGCCAAGGTGTCCAATACAACAGAAGAGGGTTACATCTTTTTGAGGGCATGGGAGGCAATCCCCATTTCTTTCCGATGCATTATCAAAGACATCCTGCATCAATACACTGATGGCACATGTTCGCAGCCATGACAGAGCCTGCAACGCACCGTCAAACAGCGCCTGACACCAGATCGTGAAACTGGTTTACAGAATTGATGAAACATATGTCCCGGCACGTCTAGACAAGTGGTGGAAGAAACACCACTGCAGCTCACCAGACTCAGAGCCAGGTTGCATCGCATCACGCCTGTCCGAGCCTCAGTCTCCAGCATCATCAGCCCAAACTAATATCATCAATGAACTCCTCAACAGCCAGCTCGAGAGCCTCGCCGTCAGGCCAGATTCGGCCTCGGTCAATACGGTCGACTACAGACGCCAGCAGAGCAGGCATGACCAGCGTCGACTACCGTCCCGAAACAGCAGCAAGTGGTCAAGGTCCAGAGGTCTTGTCACAGTTACCGAGTTTCCGGAGGGGGGGTGTCCGAATCATCGCAAACATGCCCACTCCACGCGCCATTAAATGAGCAATGGCTGCAGATTCCCGCGCACAGACGCGCCTTTTAAGTGGGCGCTGTCACCTTCGTGAACTCAAGATGATTTACTCATGGAGGATTCGGAAATCTTCTGGGGTCAGCCTGCTTCGCGGCAGTAGAGGCTGAACACCCCAAAATTGTTGGCCGCCGCACGTCTTCATAGCTCGAAGCACGTTGCTTTTGCGGTAGAGCGCAATCAAACTTTTGTCTTTACAGAGACGGCTCCAGTAAATTCATACTTCAAACGCCCAAATGTCTGCAACCAACTTCATCCTCATTTGCCAGCATCAACATCTTTTCTCATCCGTGACTCAAACTTTAGCGAATTATTCCTCAGACGTCAGCTTACTCTGCCACAATTATTTTGAACCCACCTACCCAGTCAACACTAGCCATCTTGCCTGCGCCAATGATTCCAGTATAGCGACGTCTGGGCTACGAGTACATACAATCTCGTTCTAGAACTCAAAACGATGTTTCATTTATCCTTTCATCATTGCCAATATGTTAACAAACATCATTGAAGGTGACATCCTCGAACACTTCGACCTCACTATATGTCCAAAACACGAGAGATACGCATTGCTGATAATCAATTGATATCATCAGCGCTCAAACACACGACTCGCGCCAAAGCAGTCTCGTCCATTCAGCTAATTCCTCCAGTTCGTCATGTGACACAGCTGGACGATGTTCTAAAGCGCCATGTAGAGATTTTCAAATTTATTTAGAGTATTTATATTCACGGCGTGTCAATTCGCAACTCACACGAATACACGAGTATGAATATGAAGTCACTTTCGTTAAAGGGTCAGAAAACGTAGTTACAGACTCCCTGAGGCGTCTAGCAGAACTTTGTGCCCCATCCTGTGTCCTTTATATATAAGTACTCAGGATTTGCAAGCAGCACATCCATATGACGCGCTGTTCCACGATACTGACCTATCAGGCAACAAAAGGACGATACTTCCAACTCCAGACAAATTTGCTGACCACGAGCTAGTCTAGGTGCGCAGCTGATAATTTTTGTATGTCATCCTTTATTGAGTATTTCAAATGCACTCGGTCTACTGAGCATTCTGATACTCAGGAAAAAACAGTTCTGGGGATGAAGAGGCGTATAGTAGGGAAGCAAGACAGAGTGACTTCATGTACATATCTGTTAATATTAGTTCACATGCCAAGATTATCAGATGACAGATTTTTCCAAGTAAAATATATCAGCTTTGTTTAAACGCTCACACTTTACTTATTTGCCTACTTAGATTTAGCTAAATTTATGTATTTAGTATATTTATTGATTGAACAAGCACAGTATCTCTTCATTTACATTTTCCACGAACTACGGATTTAATTCAGATTTGTACTTTATTATGAACGCCAGGTTAGTAAAGGTATAAACTTTGACTAGTTTTCACTATTTTTATTTTGTATTAAGGTTATATAATATGTGTACATTATTTAGCAAATTCTCTTCGATTAGATAGCTTAGATTGGCGTAAAGATAAGGAAAAAGAGAGTCGCATAAAGACTACATGTATTATAGCTGTGTGATCACAGTGATTAATTGCAAGAATTTTAAGTTTGCTTTTACACAACGATTAGCAAAATAATATGTGAAGAAGTATGACATTAAACTACATAAGTTGACAATGTTTTACAAACATCAGTCCCTACATCTTATTAATATAGCCGACACGTTGTACTTTCGTCTTTAATAACGAAGTAGCAGTCATTTGAACAAATTGTGTAGACAGCAATGGACTAAAGTATAGAAGATAGACTATGAGGTGCAGTCAGCTAAAAGATTTTTGAGCAATTTAAGTTCGTTCATTAGGCATGACTACTACAATATGGGCCCAGCCTGGATATTAATGTTTCGCTGCATGTATCGTTCTGTTTTGAGTTGATATAATGATGCTTTTTTGCAAAAGGTTCGGCTAAAATATTATGGTTGTCATTTGTATTGCAGGCACTGTGTCAAAGCAAAAAAATATGCTAAAATGTGATAATTAGACGCCATCAGGATGAGATGAGTGGAACCTACACGGTGATTGGCATTTGTGTTAAACGGGAAACGAATAGCCCATTATAAGTTACGTTTATTTGATGACCGTCGAATATTAAAGCAGCACAACACTGAGGAGTTGTATCATGTGTACAGAAAGAAACTAACCCGTACTTTTTTGCGTTTAATTGGTGACTTTTAATGGGTTTTATTAGGGAATGTGGCAAATGAGAATATAATTTGCCCACCTATTATTGAATCGATGACTCTTCGTAGAAAAGAGACTACCAGCGCCAATGTAGTGTTTGGTTTTGACATTTGAAAGCAACGTTAGACCAGACAACCATGCACTAATTATCGATGTAATGAATATTTGTAAGAAACCAGCATTATATGGTTTATTGATGCTAGAATGAACATTAAAATGATGGTTGGCGACAATGGCTTATCAGGGTGATCAATGCGCGTGAGCCGCTGTTAAGTTCTAATTGCACACTGTGGTTTATCAACCATCTCGGTTGATAAACAGAAATGTTAAATAACGCAACTAGACGTAGTGACCGCCTGCATAAACCAGTTTATGGTAATTCCTATTGGTTCATCATTTACAGGTGAAAATTATCGTCTTCAAATAAACACACGATTTTGCAATTATTTTCTATTTAGCGTTTGCTGTATGTATACTATTATGGTAACACATATTATTTGGGTAGTTTGGCATTTTCTATTAATGTGTTCTGCTTTTTCCACCCAGCTGTAACTCGACTATGCCTAATTATGCAATTAAGTACGACAGCTTGGATGACAAGATCCTGTTCATTGTTTCAAAACCATCATAAATTGGAATCTTACTAGACACAAATGTTTCATTGTTAATCAGTTATTTCTAGGAATTTGGTCGTATAAAGTGCATATCTTCAGTAAATTTAATTTCAAATAATTAGTATTTCCTGTTCCCTTCTGCATTTTGATTGTTGCTTACAGAATTCACCTGATTTTCTTTCATCTTTATTCATTCACTCCCTTGTGAATTGGTTTTCTCGTATATTCATGTCATCCATAAAAAAGTCTTTGAATCGTTCTCGGCCTCAAAATTTGTTAATGCAACATCTCCGAAGGAGTTGGCTTCGACACCCTGCTTACGCGTTAAAGTGCTATATCACGTGGTCTGTCTGACATGTTAGAGAAAAAAGTGTTGTGCTTTGCATCCAAACGTATCAACCGATACGGGCAATCATTGAATGCATTTAGTGCTATGCGCTCCACCTTTGCCACTATATCGTAGACCGCGGCTTTCAAGCGAATGTGTATATATCGTCGGAGATATGTTTTTCAATGTATGTCTTACGCAGCTTCAGCTAGCTGTTCTAGGCGCTTCTGAATATTTGTTATTATGCAGCGCTCATGGAGTCTTTGGGTTATAGATTCGCTTGACAATCGTAACTGCCATCCATTGACCATGGCTGTCAAGGCAAATACTGTAGCAGCTGATAATGAAAATTGCTTGGCTCGCTCAACAAAATGTAGTTTGTCTTGCCAGGACCCTGGGCCTCGTGGCAACACCTTCGGAATACTTCTTTTAGCGTCCAGTGTGCCAGCTCAATCGTCACCTTATTATGTATTGACAAGTTATTGTTCTGAATAGCCTTACGTCAAGGATTTTGCACAACTGATAAAATTCCCTTGATCTGAACTGTGCAATCTGGCCCATGTTCATGAAGCAACGATTAATATTGTGAGAAAATCAATTATCTGTTTTTAAATTAGCTAAGAATTTCTTGGTATGTGGAATAATTTTTCTGGTCATTGGAGATCGAGATACTCAAACAGCAGAAATGCTGCTGAGCACACCCATGCCGATTTTCAATAGCGTAAATTTTTATATCGTATTTCTCCGTTTTCAAAAGCTTGATGTACTTATTTCATTTCACTACCCAGTGATCGCCAATTCATTAGTGTTTTTTGTTCAGTAAAGACATCTATGTGCCGACTAATGAAAATAAAAATTTGTAGGGCCTATTATGCGGCCAGTAGTAATTTTTTGGTACTGTACAGTTTTGCTCCACCTTATTGAGAATGCGATTCATATACTGCACCGAGCGTCCGGCAGCTTATAATGTTTTTCTTAAGTAAAATATCTGAGACGTCTTTCATTATTGACATGCTTCCCAACGGGAAAGTCAAAATGATGGAATTTGTCAATTTCTGCTTACATTGGATTAACGCTTCTTGGGCCTCCTGTGTCCAACGAAATGGTATGTTAGCACTGGTTAATTTGGACAAGTTATTCTGAATAATTGATATATTTAAGAAATATTGTTGATAAAATTCATTATATCAATAAATCAACGCAATTCTTTTCAAGTGATGGGCAGCGGATAATCCTTGATGGGCTGTAGGTCCAAATTTAATGCCATAAATCTATCTGCTGAAAATAAATTTTCCAGGAACCATAATTCTGAACTTATTCGGCTATGGATTGAAAAGTCTGTAGCGCAGTATGCAATTTTTGTTCAGTGACTGCCTATATAATGACGTCGTCAATGTAAAATGTAATATATATTAAGATGGGCACAATTGATTTAATCATTCCTTTTAAAACTTTCGTTGCGTTCTTAAGACGAAATTTTACACTAGTGAAATCGAAATAACCTAGGAGTATATTTACCGTTACTTTCAACTGATCTTCTAGACGAACACCAAATTACCTAAAGCCTGGCATCAGGTAAAGCTCGCCGAATCATTTGTCTTTTTCTATTTGTAGGAACAGATCGTGTAGAACCAGTATTGGAAACGGATCAGATTTGTTAATTTCGTTTAATAACCAGTCAAAGTAAACTGTTATTTGTGGTAACGTATACTATAAGTGCTCGAAAAGCAAATGAAGATAGTTAAAAAACGCTGGCCTCTATTATCTACGGTTCGACTTCTGTATCCATTATTGACTTGATTTGTCTTTATCGTCATTTGTGCACTTTTGTGAAGATTTATACTTGTATTCAAGTCAGTCCTAAACAGGGCCATTAGAGAGCTTTCGGCTTCAAAGTTGGTTAATAAAGAAAACATATTTTGCGAGCTTTTTTATTGAACGCACATTAAAGCTCTCCTTTTAAATCCTCGAAAGATTTACTGAATTAATGTAGATTTGTGCTGCATTTTCAAAGCCCAATTTATCTAGAATAAACTATTTTAATTTCTCATTATGTAAATATTTTCTGTGAAATTTAACTTAACTAATTCCTCAATCATAAGTTAACATGATGTAGAGAGGAAGTGAGAGTTACTTATACTCATGAACCGTAGGCAGATCAGCAGTCGATATAGAAAGGAATATAACTGCAAATTAAATACCCAATGAAATTCCTGTCTTCTTGGTTTCCCAATTCCTGTATTAAATGGAAATGCATAATTTTGCGATAGAATAAGTGTAGTGTAAATAAATTTTATCATCATTTAGACATGACTGAAGTTAGGAGCATGAGAGAAAGGCTCCCTTTCACAAACTAAGACTGCACAATATTATAGAATTATGAAAATTGAAAATTAGCATAAACTAACACCAAAAACACGAAAGTGTTTCGGAAAAGAATGTTCCTAAAATTATTACTATAGACGCTATCAACTCGCTCCCTAATGAGAGCCTGATGGACGCCAGGTTTGCATTCAAAAAATCACTAGTATTATCATCAAATTTACTGGAAAAAGATTGTTCAATGCCTTATCTTAGTCTACCATTCCTTAGGCCTTATGTGTTACCTTATATTATTAATTCGGTTCTTTGCAATGATTTACATTGAAAAATATTTTAATAATCCAAAATGTGATAACTCACAGTTTCACTAGTTTTATAATGTATATTTTCAAAAATTGAGGAACTTAAAACCGAAAACCCAAGACCCCTCAAATGTCGACCAAATTGAAGTCATTCTCTACATAACAGTTGAAAATAATATTACGTGAGAAATTCCAAATTTTATTATAATGTAACACGCGGCTTCGCGTTACAACCCAACGATGTTCAATTTTGACAAATAAGGTACTCTTTAAGGTCAAATAATCTAACTCTGTTTTTACAGAATATTTCTCTTAACAGTGATTTTAGAAGCAATCCCTGTTAGTTTCAAGCAGTTTTAATTGAGATTTCTTGAATTGCAATTTTATTTGTAATCAATAGGATTTGTTTAGCTCGCGCGCGGTTTATAATGGCTCCGACTTTGTTGAATACCGAATTTGAGAAAATTATTGCGGCCCTTCAAAATTCCATAAAGGAACTAAAGGAGGAGAACATCGCAGTTAAAAATAAGATGTCTGAGCTGGAGTCGAATGTCAGTAAACATGCAGAAAAATTAGATTTAGCGGAAAGGAAAAATGAATACTTAAGCGCAAAAATTGATGATTTGACCGTGGCGTTAAACGAGAAGGTGGATAAATTAAAGCTCGATGTTGTGCCATGGATTGAGCTAGCTGAAATAACAGTAGATGATGATACATCAACAAAAAACTGCACTTCAGGAGATGAAATATTAAATATATTATCCAATGAAGTTTCTGCTAGGATTGGAAAACAGAAGCAGTTAATATTATTTAATCTTAATGAAAATGCTGACCCGAATGATGTTGAGAAGTTAAATGATTTAATCAAAGATACGACTGAGGCTGAAATAACGAAATGCTACCGAGTTGGAAAAAAACTGAACGACCAAGGCCGGTTGTGATAAAACTATCAAAGAGGCCGACAAACAAACAAGTGGAAGATATCAATAAGAAGAAAGAAGAATATAATAACTTCCACAATATATTCATCTGCAGAGATAAGACCTTTCTCCAAAGGAAATTGTCAGCAGCGAAGAAGTTGAAGAAGAATTTAGATAATGGATCAAGTAATCCGAAACAAGTTACTATAAAGGATGTGTCAGTTGATTCTAAAATCACAAATGACGGAGTATCAGTAGATTCTAAAATCATAAAAAACGGAGTAGCACTAATGAATGTGGTGGACAGCAGACAGCTACGCACTATAGCTACAATACCCAACAAACGAATTATAAGGAAACCAAAAAAGTTAAACCAGTAACTATCGGAAACTGTAAAGATGAGTTTTGTTGTACATATTCTTTATTTTATGCTAATTGTAGAAGTGTTAAGAATAAAACTTTTTTGCTGTGTGATTTTATAATAAAATACAATTTTGACTTTATAATTTTAACTGAAACCTGGCTGAACAAAGATATTAAAATCTATGAATTTGACATTCCTCATTATTCTCTATTTAGGAAAGACAGATCCTTGGATAAAAGAGGTGGAGGAGTACTTATTTATAGTAAATCGATATTAAATGCGATAGTGTTACATACTAGTGAATATTATACTGTCATTGATTTTTTAACGATACAGATTGATAACCTGATTTTAACTGCGGTTTACAGACCGCCGTATGCTAATATATATGATGATCAAATGTTTACCAATTCTTTTCAATCTATTTTGGACTGCCATGGTAATATTGTTGTGGTGGGAGATTTTAATAGGCTGCATGACTGTGAAATAATCAATCTTTTTTCTAACCATGATCTTAAGCAGATTATAAAGGAACCAACTAGAGGTTCGGAATGCTTAGATCATGTATATTTAGAAGTTGAAGCGTTGAACTCACACAGTTATGATGTAGTAAATTACTTCAAAGAATTGGATCATAAACAAATCATTTTACAATGGAACCTTTCGAGTAGCAAAGCACAGAAACCTAATTTTGAAAGTGCGCACGTGCAATGTTCCAGAATCAACTGGAATCTTTTTAGAGAATTAAGCTTATCTATTGATTATGAATGTTTTTTTATCATGAATAATGACGAATTTGTTTCTTCTGTTTCATTGTTATTATCTGATATGTTTAGGGCGTCTACATTTACGGATGTTATACCCAAGAGATTCAATAGGAAGTTATGTAAGCTAAGAATCAAACGAGATAATATAATGAAATGTAGTCTTATCAATAGTATTAAAAAAATGAGGTTAGAATTGATTGATAAAGAAATTAATTCATCACTGCTGATAATCCGTCAAAGATCTGAGAGAATTATTTTGGCCAAACTGAAAAGCAATCCTAGACTAGGATACAAACTACTCACAGACTACAGTAAATATAAGGAAAAATTAAAGCTTATATTACCTGTGGGTAAAACTGAGTATGAATTTCTCTGTGAATTGGATGAAGTATTTGGCAAATTGTTATGTAATCCACATAACGAAAGCAATTTCATTGATCTACCTGATCCTTCGGGAAACCAGGATCTAGGACTTGTTATTGACAGTGATGCATTGATAGAATTAATGTTAAAAATAAAATCAAAAAAACAAAAAGATCACCTTGGTATATCGATTGATAACCTACTTCAATTACCTTTAAATTTTATGAATGCGCTCTGCAATTTTATAAATAGAATTTTGAAGGATGGGAAATTACCAATTGATATATTAACGATAGTAGCTAAACCATTGCCAAAAGTAAGTAAGCCACAGTGCGCCAGTGATTATAGATTAATCTCTATTATCCCTTCGTTTTTGAAGATAATAGAACGATTGATACTAGATCATTTAGAACGTATGTTGCCGGCTGATTTTGATATGTGCCAACACGGCTTTACAAAAGACAGGTCGACAACTACTAATATTCTCTCTATGTGGAAACATGTAATTACATTAGATGAGAAAAAGTTAGATGCATTAATTGTATTTATAGATATCTCAAAAGCTTTTGACTCTATATCATTTGATGCTATTTTGAATGCGATTAGTTTGTTGAATATTGATCCGAATATTTTTAGATTACTTAAATACTATCTATATAATCGACGAATGAGTATTCAAGTAAACGATTTGATATCAAAATCGAAACGAGTAACGAGTGGAGTTCCACAGGGATCAAGCTTGGGGCCCATTTTATTTAAAATTGTATTTGCACATTTGGAAACTAAGATCCTTAACGGTCGAGTTTGCAAATTCGCTGATGATTTAAAAATAATCTTCCCAATTGATCCAAAAAATGTTGAATTCTCCAAAAATAATGTGACACTAGATTTGTATGATTTAAGTAGATACTTGTTAACACTAGGGCTGAGAATAAACAGTAAAAAGACGAGAGCTTTGAAAATAGGTAACAGAACTGATTTCAATTATGTTTATTTTCATGATGCTGAGATTAATGATGTTTTTGAGATTAAACTTATGCAAGAAATTAAGGATTTAGGTATAACTATTCATTGTACGGCTTCTGCTGAGAGACATATTGAAAGGATAGTAGGCAGTGCCAAGAACAGATGGGCACTAATAAATAGAAATATTTTATCGAGTGAAATAAAATATAAAATGTTTATAATATGGATTAGACCGATATTAGAATATGCTGCTGCTACTTGGAATCCTTTAACAAAGGGTTTGTCTAATAAGATAGAAGCTGTACAAAGAAAAGTTGTGAAACAAATAAGTCCTATCTCCTGCACTATATATGCCACTAGATTACAGTTTGTATCACAGCATCCTTTATGGTTTCGGAGGATGTGCTATTGCATAAAAGTTTTCCATTTGAACCAGTGGACTGGTGCCTATATGAATCCAATAAGAAAGAGTCATGAAGTTGGAACTAGATCTGGTCAATTTGCAATATCTCCACCATTGGTAGGGAATGTTGCGAGCAAGCTATTCTCTTTTTCAAAAATTTTCAAAATTTACAATCAATTGCCAAAGTGGCTTAGAGAAACGCCTCCATCTAAAATGTCTCTTAAATTTTTATCTACCGAACTAGAAAAAGTGTTCAATCCTGCTGATATTTTTAATTTTGATTATGATAATACTTTCTCGTGGTTAAATAAAAGACAGGATTAATTGTTTTTCAGCAGCATAACTTCTCGAGATTCTATCTTCAAGTTTTGTACTATTAAAACTGAAACGTTGTGCATTACATAGTATGTTAAACAACAATACATACAATCAATTATTAGTCATGGTTCCCTTTTTTGCATAATGTTACACTCGAATAATACATTAAATTTTTCTATTTTTGATGATGAATCTATCTCTCTTTATAACCGAACTTTCTGATGCTGATAAATTGTACAGTACAACTAATTGCACATATTTATGTGATGTGATATGTTTTTATATTGTACATTTTCTATTTTTATTATTTGATGGAACATGTAAGGTTTGAATCCAAATAAAGATTTCCTATTCTATTTTATTCAAGTCAACCCACCAATGGTGGGAATGTTGCGAGCAAGCTACTCTCTTTTTTAAAAATTTACAAAATTTACAATCAATTGCTAAAGGGGCTTAGAGAAACGCCTCCAACTAAAATGTCTTTTAAATTTTTATCTACCGAACTAGAAAAAGTGTTCAATCCTGCTGATATTTTTAATTTTGATTATGATAATACATTCTCATGGTTAAATAAAAGACAGGATTAATTGTGTTTCAGCAACATAATTTCTCGAGAATCTATCTTCAAATTGTGTATTATTAAAACTGAAAGGTTATGCATTATATCATCTTGTTAATCAACAATGCATACAATCAATTATTAGTCATGGTTACCTTTTTTCTTACAAACTGTTATACTCGAATTATATCTTAAATTTTTCTAATTTTGATGAAGAATCTATCACTCTTTACAGCTGAACTTTCTGATGCTGATAAATTGTACAGTACAACTAATTGCACATATATATGTGATGTGATATCTTTTTATATTGTACATTTTCTAATTTTATTATTTGATGAAACATGTGTGGTTTGAATCCAAATAAAGATATTCTATTCTATTCTATTCTAAATATACACACCCGCGCGCAATACGCAGGGAACATGCGGTGGATTATAGTGCCATAATGGATTTATTTCTCTTCGTTGGATTATTCGCAGTATATACAAGTGATTTACTATTCGCATCTAATCCTATATATCCGAATTTCAGAATACAATGGATTATTACAATTAAATGTGTTAAAACCATAGCAAACAGTAAATTAATTATTTGTGAAGTTTTTTCATTGAATTTTTTACACGATTTTAATCTATATATCGTCAGTAATAACTTTTACCAGTGACTTTATTTATATCCTCATATATTTTCAATCGGTTACATGTATTCACCACATTTCAGACATTTGTGAAAGAATAATTGCTTCTGTATAAGACATTCAACTTTGTTAACAATGTTTCGTTTTGCTGCCGTCTAGAGCACGGACAATTTTGTTTAACTGTGACTAGTGTATAATACATTCATCTTTGTTAACAGTATTTCATTCGTTTGCCGTCTAGAGCACGGGCAATTTGGTTTAACTGTGACTTGTGCATAAGGCATTCAATTGTGTTAACAATATTCTTTTTTTGCCGTCTAGAGCACGATCAATTTGGACTAACTATGAATTTTCCATGCAACATTGTGTACAATACATATGTGATCATTCGTATTAGCCTTCTCGCATCACCCATCGGGAAAAGGCCGGGGATTGATCATAAGCACAGATCTTAACAGCCGCTACCAATCCTATGTAGGAAGATAGCAACCCAGCAAAAGACCCCTACATAAATGGTGCCCGGTTTCGTCGATCTCACAGCCAGCAAAGAATTAATAAACATCAAGATTTTGAGAACTTCAAGCACTTTGGATGAATGCCACGAAGGAAATTAAATTCTAAGACACATATCACAAAAAACACTCTCTGGAGATCACAATGCTCGAAGACAGCCGCACGATGACGGGTGAGGACGATGTTACACTGCCATCTAGTCTCGACAACACTCATACACATGAGATGACGTTCAGTTCAGAAAATGCAGGAAGCCCGGTGGTAAGCCCTGCAACAGGCCGCAACAACAGATGGACACAGTACAAAATATGCCAATTCGATCCAGACTACCTTGACGAGTGGGTTGACGTTGTTACTTTATTGGCCAAGGTGGCCAATATAACAGATGAGGGCTCAATATTTTTGAGGGCTTGGGAGACGATCCCAATGTCTTTCAGTCGCGGACTAAAAGATATTCTGCATCAATACACTAAGAGCACATGTGCGCAGCCATGGCAGAGCCTGCAACGCGCCGTCAAGCAGCGCTTGACACCAGACCGAAAACACAGGCTTACAGAATTAATGAGCCAGATGTCCCTGGGTAGCCGCACGCCTTCCGAGCTATTTAGGGAGATGGAACAGAAAGCCTTGGAATACAACCTGCCCAAGGAAATCTTAATACGACTTTTCATGCAGAAGCTCCCACCGGCACTCCCAGAAATGGCCACGTTCCTGCGCGAAACCGTCGAAGTACAAGACGACGTTCTGCCGGCACGTCTAGACAAGTGGTGGAAGAAACACCACTACAGCTCACCTGCCCCAGAGAATGGCCACATCAACTCAAGACTGTCCGAATCACAATGCACCGCATCATCAGCCGGAACAAATGTCACGAATGAACGCCTCATCAGCCTGCTCGAGAACTTTACCGTCAGGCCAAATTTGGCCTCAGTCGATGCCGTCCATAATAGACGCGACCAGAGCAGGCGTGACCAGCGTTGACCACCGTCCCGGAATAGCGCCAGGAGGTCGACGACGAGAGGCTAGTCCACAGTTCTACAGTTACCGGCAGAGTGGTGTCCGAATCACCGCAGCTGTGGCCACTCCACACGTTATTGCCTCAGAAACAGCTGCACATTCCTGCGCACAGACGCGACGTTCAATTGGGCGTGGTCACCTTCAACAACTCAGGAGGATCCGCCCATGGAAGGTTCGGAAAGCTGCTGGGGTCAGCCTCCTCTGCGGCAGTAGAGGCTGAGCACCCCAAAATCGTTGGACACTACACGTCTGATGGCTCGAAGCACGTTGCTTTCCCGGTAGAGCGCAATCAAACTATTGTATTTACAGCGACGGCTCCAGTCAAGTCATGCTTCAAACGCCCAAATGCCAGCAACCAGTCTTATCGTCAGTTGCCACTATCAACATCCTTTCTCATCCGTGACGCAACCTCTGGCGAAATATTTCTCATAGACACTGGATGAGATGTAAGCTTACTACGCCACAATAATTTCGAACCTACCCACCCAGTCGACACCAGCAATCTGACCTGCGACAATGGCTCAAGTATAGCGACGTTTGGGGCACGAGTACACACAATCTCGTTCTTCATCTAAAAAAGATGTTTCAAGTATTCTTTCATCATTGCCAATACGACAAGAAACATCTTTGGACGTGACTTTCTCGAACACTTCGACCTTACCATTCGTCCAAGAACACGAGAGATAAGTACTGCAGACAACCTATCGCCTTCTATTCTCAAGAACCACAACCTCGCGAGACGCGATATGATACATTAGGAAAAGTGTTACCCGCAATCTACCGGTCGATCCTACACTTCCACACCTATCTGGATGGCCCAAAGTTCAAGATCTACACAGACCATCTTTCTCTACTCCCGATGCTCAGACGAAAGAAAGAGTATTTGTGTTCACGACGTGTCAACTCACAACTTACACGAATACACGAGTATGAATATGAAGTCACTCATGTCAAAGTATCAGAAAATGTGGTCGCAGACTCCCTAAGCCGTCCTGCAGATCTTTGTGCCTCAATATTGTGTCCTTCACCTATAAGCACTCAGGAATTGCAAGCAGCTCAGCAAGATGATCCATCACTTCGGACATTTTATGTCAATCGCCTGAAAACATTTGATTATGATGGAACTCTGCTGCAGTGTAAAATAACTGGCGTGGGCTCTCGGCTATTTATACCTGAAAACTCCGTCACAAGATCTTCGCGGTCTACCAGTCAATGAGCCACCCATCTGGCGAAGCCTCAGTGGAAATTCTATCCAGAGCGTATTTTTGGCCTGACAATGTCTAGAATGTCAGAAATGCAAAGTGACGAGACACACCAAAACGGCGCCACAAGTCATTCAAGTGCCCAAAGTCCAGTTCACGCACATACACGTTGATCTGGTAACTTTACCTGCCGTGAAAAATATGCGAAATCTACCGTCAATAAGGGATCACACCACTTGATGGTGTGAGAACGTACCACTGCCAGACATGAAGCAAGACACTGTCAGTTATGCTTTAGAGCTCAATTGGTTCGCTCGATTTGGTGCTCCAGTTGAAGTGACAACCGATCGTGGCGCACAGTTCCTCGGCGAAGAGTTCGCAGCCTTACTGAAATACTATGGTGTCAAACACCTCGTGACCGCGGCTCGGAATCCGAGAGCAAATGGTTTCGTTGAAAGGCCACACCGGGAACTGAAACCGGCGCTCAAGGCTAGCCCAGAAGAAAATTGGCTTGCAGCTTTACCGAAAGTACTCCTATCAATGCGTACAAGACCTCGTAAGCCGATCAAATGCAGTTCCGCTGAAATGATATTTGGCGAATGTCTACGGCTGTCTGGCGAACTAGTCCGATCACGCTCTGAAACTGCAATAACGATGAACGATCCGGCATTTCTGTTTTACTTCGCAGTTATCTACAATATAAAGCTCAGAATCGGCCGATATGTCCTACACGTCAGTAACATGGTCCAATTTACAACCCAACGATGTTCAATTTTGACAAATAAGGTACTCTTTAAGGTCAAATAATCTAACTCTGTTTTTACACAATATTTCTCTTAACTGTGATTTTAGAAATAATCCCTGTTAGTTTCAAGCAGTTTTAATTGAGATTTCTTGAACTGCAATTTTATTTGTAATTAATAGGGTTTTTTTATTAAATATACACACCCGCGCGCAATACGCAGGGAACATGCGGTGGATTATAGTGCCATAGTGGATTTATTTCTCTTCGTTGGATTATTCGCAGTTTATACAAGTGATTTACTGTTCGCATCTAATCCTATATATCCGAATTTCAGAGTACAATGGATTATTATAATTAAATGTGTTAAAACCATAGCTAACTGTGGATTAATTATTTGTAAAGTTTTTTCATTGAAGATTTTACATGATTTTAATCTATTTATCATCAGTGACAACCTTTGCCAGTGACTTTATTTATATAATCATATATTTTCAATCGGTTACATATATTCACCACATTTCAGACATTTGTGAAAGAATAATTGCTTGTGTATAAGACATTCAACTTTGTTAACAATGTTTCGTTTTGCTGCCGTCTAGAGCACGGACAATTTTGTTTAATTGTGACTTGTGTATAAGACATTCAACTTTGTTAACAGTACTTCATTCGTTTGCCGTCTAGAGCACGGTCAATTTGGACTAACAATGAATTTTCCATGCAACATTGTGTACAATACATTTGTGATCATTCGTATTAGCCTTCTCTCATCACCCATCGGAAAAAGGCCGGGGATTGATCTTAAGCACGGACCTCAACAGCCGCTACCAATCCTATGTAGGAAGATAGCAACCCAGCAAAATACCCCTACAATCATGATGCACATGATGCGTGTACTCAAAAACAGATGGTAAATTAGGCAGAGCATCCACGCGACCAGAACGAAAAACAATCAAGTTCGAAAACTCAAAATTTTATTATTAAATTTCAAATAATTAGATTGGGTATACCAAAATTTTAAACAATGAAAATTCTTAAAAAGTATAATAAGCAATTTTTAAATATAAACATTTTTAATAAACCAGCGATAGCGTAAAATGTCCAAAAAAATTGCTTAATTTTATACAAGCACTCTCGTGTTTAAGAAGTATGATTGTACATAAACGTAGGCATTATTCACAGGTCACCTGACAATTCTTCTTGGTCTCTTTCTCAAAGCTAATTTCATTTGCAGACATTTTGGTTCATCATTCACTCTCTTTTCCTGATATCTATGAGTTAGGCCTAATTTCAATTTCGCTTTGGTTATAATCTTGCTTCTTTCACCTCGATACTTTCGAGTTACATGTCCTCTTTTATTCTTGTTAATTTGATTGATCTTGTTCCCCAGTCTCCTGATCCATCCAGGTTTACTGTAGAAAAGTGATCCAAGATTCAACACGCCTATGTGCTATTCATTTCTGCGAATGCCTCCTTGTCAGTAATATGGTTATCTTTGAATAGCCGCATGTAAAATATAAACACGAGGCCAGCATCAAATCTAAAATTACACAGCACTTTAACATCAGGCTTCTAGACTTACTTGGAGCTAAGCGATGTATTTTGTTTTTGAGTGATCCTACATATCAATCAAGGTGATTAGAGGCCCAAATTCTATAAGAAGAGATCCAGTAATTGCAATGGAAATCCATAAATCCTTTGCTGATATACCTTGCTGTACCATATATCCATTTTGAAATGCCAGCAAAATTCTAGGCAAATTTTGTACCCAATTAGATACTCCGGTGAATTATAATACAGCTTTTCAATCATACGCAATAAATGGTTTAGACATAAATTGTCTATCACGATCACTGGTGATCTTAACTGGTACATCATAAATTGACACCCGATGATGCAGAAAAAAGCAGAACTTCGTGGGCTGTCAATTCATTCATGATCGCGCCCAACTCTGTCGACTGAAATATCAACTATTCCAAAAATATATTTGAGTCCATAAATTCAAAACATTTCTAGGATGCTAATGGGTACGTAAACGAAGCGTCCCGCTGGTATCCCTATTGTCTTTACTCCTGTCCTGGTATTTTGCTAAACTTTATATTTTTGACACAAGGCACTGGCGCTTAGTCAAGCCCGCATGCTTTTTGAAAAATTTGGCCATACCTATCTTTTAGTGACCAAACTAATAGTAGTCTTAATGGAAGATTGAAGAAGTTCATGCAGCTTTCGAATTTCTTTTACCTTAATTAAAATAGTACCTATGGTCTAGGTAAACAGTGATCTCTTGTAACACATGGCTCCGTGTTACAACCCAACGAATTTCAAATGTGACAAATATATTTCTCTTTAAAGTCAAATAGTCTAACTCTGGTTTTACACAATATCTCTCTTAACTGTGATTTTAGCACAATCTTTGTTAGTTTCAAGCAGCGTCAATTGAGATTTCTTGAACTGCAAATTTAATTGTAATTAATAGGGTTTTGTTTAATAATATTACACACCCGCGCACAAGACGCAGGTAACATGCAGTGAATTTATGTGACATGATGATCAAGCTCATATTTACTATTGTGTTTCTTTCCATCAATTATCAGTGACTACAAACTAAATTGCTAATCAGTCTGGATTTATATCTTCTTATTTTTTCAATCATTTACATAAATTCATCACGACTCAGCCGATTGTGTTTATTGTGACCACTTTTGTATACGACATTTAATTGTGTTGACAATATATTATTTTGTTGCCGTCTAGTGCACGGTCTGTTTGGATTAAAAGTGAATTGATTCATTCACTGCAACAATTCATTCAATAATCTTCTGATGACTCGGATTAGACTTCTCACTTCACACTTCGGAAAACGGTCAGGGACTAGTCATGAGTACGGGTAGTAACAATAGCCACCAGGGATATGTAGGAATGGGGTAATATTACTACATAGACAACTGCCCCGCAAAACCTATTACAATAACTAGAAAACCTCCTACACTCTAACCCTCTTGCATGCACACACTGGTTAATTAGCCAGCACATCTACCAAAGAATCAACAATCCACGATTTCACCAATAGCTTAGTAAACTCACTAGTGGATGCAATTAAGCCAGTGAGTGTCTTCAAACGGTTTAGATCTACTTGCGCCTCGTGTGTTTTGTTGATATTGTCTGCCGCTATATTTTCCTTTCCCGATTTGTAATAGACCGTGAAGCCAAATTCTGCTAGTCAGGGTAGGTTTTAATTCACCCTCCAGGAATAATTAATCATGGATACTTATCAGCGGTTAAATATCATACAAATCCAAGAACTGATGTCCATCCAAGTTGTGCTCAGAATGCAACACTGCAATATAAACCACAAGTAGTTTCTTTTCAAATGTGTAATGTCATTTCTCACGTGGTTACGTATTGTAAAATTGTATTGGTTTGAATAAACCATTATCTCTCAGACTTTGCACCGCCCGAAAGCATTTGTGACCAGCTCAAACGGTTTAGTGCAATCCACAGGTGCTACTCTGGTTATCCCACTCAGTACATAATTTGCCCTCAACTATTTCTAATTCTAATCTTGACTAATAATTATGGGCCAGAATATTTTGCGCTGCTGATGTAGTGATGACGATCCCGAACATTTAGCTAATCTTAATATAATTTGGCGAAAATACCTGATCATCGCTAAGAACCCACGCTGTTAGCGTACATTTCAATGGTCCGGCATAATTTGACTGCTTGTGCTTTATCTTCTAAGTATATGTTTCCCTCCTTAGAAATGAAACGTCCAAGAAACCTTAGTCTTGAGAAGAAACTTTTGGTTTTAAATGGTTTGGCCACAAAATCACAGTGTTCCAGTTTAGATATCACAGAATCCAAATGCTCTGACGTATAACGATGGATCGACTACATATAATGATGTCGTAAATTTGCGCTCGAGCAAACGATTAATCTCAAATAACTTCCTCTGGTAAACAGTGTAATGTCTGATATGCATTCTGCAGGCTAAATAGCATCAGTAAACATTCATGCAATCTAACTCCAGGAAATTGCATTGCGATGAATTGTATAGCAACAAAATTCCTCATTTTCCTTAATGGTTTCTCTTAGGCTAACCTTCCCGACGCCTTCAGTTAAAGGCTCAACCTCGTCAAATTTTTTACTTCGGCCCATCCAGATATAATTAAAAATAGTTAATTGAATTAGATTGGGATAGCTCGCCGTTTTACAGGTTGCCGTTGTGCACCTTTACGAAAAAGAATACCTTCGAACATAGGACCCAAATAAATGTACCTGCCGACCAATTTAGATTCTCCTCAATGTAACAATTTAATATAAATTTACTTCAGCAATTCCAAATTTTATTATGTAGATGTACAATAGGTAGATTACTTAAAATTGGTAATAGATAAGATGTACTCACTCGAAAACAGTTAAACCATATCTATAGCAAATACATAAAAAGTGATTATAAATTTCACCAAAGATGAAAAGAAAACATTCACATTTTAAACAATTACAATTTAATAAGCATATATTTTAATTTAATAAACAGCGGCATCTACAAATTTACAACAATAAAAAACTATTAAGTTTTATGCTCTACATTAATATTTTAATGTTCAATTCTCCAACATATTATATTGCTCTAAACAACCAGTGAAAATTTCAAGCGTAAGAATATATGGTTAATTAATTTTTTAATGTGACAGTTATTGGCCTATACATATGTCCTTGCGTATAAGGACACGACTGCCCTTCGCCGTAATTTTCCTCTACAACTATTTTGGAAATTTTGGTCTCAGTTGTGTTCCGACTTCGGTAAAACGTTTTCCTGTGAGTATTGTCCATACCGCTCTCTTCTCACTGACATTTCTGGTGTGTTAGCACTCGCGAGTCGGATATAACCTCAAAAATTCGACCCTTCACTGGTTTAGATTCTCGCTTTCTCCATTTACCTTGGTAAATTATAGAACACAGCGTTCCGAGTATACACAGTCTTCAATAGCATTTATTATCAAGAAGAAAATTAGTCCTTTACAGCACAAATTAAGTCACCAATCAATAATTGTTTAATTTATTACCCATATATATGTGGCGAATGCTACAAAAACTTAATGTTCGTGATTGCATAGAAATGTTGCAGCCTGAATTTCCATTCCAGTACAATTTATGCAAAATTACTAAAGGTGAGAACCGCATATCTAATTTTCCTTTCCATATATATATATGCAATGCTGTTCGATTCTGTCTAGTCAGTTTTCCGTCATAATCTGATGAAAATCATGGAAGACCGAATCGCGTTAACACGCATAACTGACGGTAGATTTTCTATGTTGCTTAACGATTGGTTTTCATGAAGCTCGCAAACTTGAGCTTAAAAAATTTTCGCCACCACCCGCGCAATCACTCATTATTTAATCATGTTACCTAAACATAGGTGCGGCGAAAGCTGCAAATTTAATTAATTTTTTTACTGCTTAGAAATCAAGCAGCCGATATATTCAGTCATGTACAGTATATGCGAGACTACTAAAGGTGAGAGCCGTATATAAAATTTGGCTATCTATTTATATGCATTGCGGTTTGATTCTCGCTAATCAGCTTTCCGTCATACTCTGATGAAGACAAGGAAAGACGAAATGCATCAGCACGTGCGTCTGACAATAGCTTTTCTATGTTGCGAGTGCTGTTTTTCAGAGTGTAGTTTATCGTTTCATCTTGTTACGCAAATTTTTATTCTTCACATTGTAACAGCGCCAGTGTCGATTGCAGCGCTGAACGCTCATATTGTTTGGAAACTTCTCTCACCGTATGCGCCTTTGTTATTTACTCTTCAGTTTGTTGCCAAATTACTGACACGGTATATATATATATATATATATATATATATATATATATATATATATATATATATATATATGTATATATATATAGTATGAGTTAGCTTTGTCGTAGACTATATGATGTTAGCTTCACTAATGCAGGTTTACACATTCGTCTAGGAGATTGTACCGTCCTATTATTCCACATTCTTCTACCAAATATATAGTGGTTAAAGGGCGTAATACCGGCTCCTACTGATGAGTCGCCAGTAAGCACGAAACGAATGTGCATGAGATTATACTTTCAGTTGATGCTGCCTTCGGTTTATCCTTCTGGTCACAATTGAGCTATTTTTTACTAGATTTGCAACACCTAATACATACTTGCAAACTGATTTAATGTTTGTTGATTCTTGTCGAGGTCCTGTTCGGTCTTGCCTGGATACTAGTAAATTGTTGTTAAAATTTGTTATTCTTGGTCAGTCGATTAGAATATCATGTTGATGAAACTTTTGTATATTTCGGTCAGGTGCTTGTTGTTTTATATAAAGGACTTCATAAATAAATAATAATGTTTCTAATTCTGCTTTATGTAGAAATGATAAATTGGTCGAATTGACTGGGTGCCCCGTTGCCAATATATGATCGGATATATTTGATATTCCTGACGGTGCTCAGCCACTGTTAATCAATTTCTGTGGCAAATGTTGCTGGATTCTGTTTAACAAATGCTTCTTCGTACATCCGATATATGTTATACCGCACATACATGAGTATTTGTAGACTATGAATGATTTAGGTAGAATTGGCAATTGATATTTGGAATCCAACTTCATGATTCTCTGTGTACTAAATGTCATATTAATTTTAAAACTGCGGAAGTTCAGCTTAGTTATTTTATTCAGCCGCATGCAATTATTGAGGCTGGTACGTCGCCTCTAAATGGTAAATTTAGAAAAACCTGCTCGACGGTATCCTCTCTAGTGCGAATCTGCCGTGGTCTGATGTTGAAATCAATGAATCGCTCTGGGTAGTTGTTTATTAGCAAATGTTCCTGAGGTTGCCCAGTTCTTCCTCATTCTTGTGTTCAGAGCAGATCATCCTGATTCTGTTTGCTAGGTTGTTTACTAAAGTTCGTTTGTGGGATTTTGGCACACTGCTGTTGTAGTGAATGTATTGCCAAGTGAAATTGGATTTTCTATATATGGCTAGTGTCAAATCCCCATTTTCTACTCGAGTGAGTTTGATGTCATGGAGGGGAAAACTGTCATCTTCCTCTACCTCGAGAGAAAATTTTATGTCTGAATCTGCTCTATTTGCTTGTTTGAGGATTTCAGAAGGGTCTGCTGCTTCTGAGATGAACAGCAAAATATAATCTACATACCTTGGTCAATTATACATTATAGGCACATGTTTTCAAGATGATACACGTATACATCTGTCAGGAGGAGTGGAATGCAGATTCTTATAGCTACACTATTGATTTGGCGGTAGTATATCCCTTCAAATGTAAATTGCACTTTCTTTGTACATGCTAATATGAGGTCTTTGATGTCATTGGTGTGTATAGGGAAAACAAAAATCTCGTTTTTGATAAGGCCACACAAGATCTCTGTTGTCTTATCAAGTGGTATGTTTGTAAATAAGGATGAGACGTCAAGCGAGACCATTTTATTTTGTAGAATGCTCTTCGCATTCAGTTCATTTGCTAGCTCGAACGAGTCCTTGATAGTGTTTGCGTTTATGATGTTCTGTATTGGTTGAAGTATGTTGCAGAGAAACTTGGCTGGTTTATGTTGTGGAGCGTTAAACATTGAAATAATAGGCAGCATCGAGGAAAATCTTGAGGCTGTCACGACTATATGAGTTTTGTTTCGCCGAAAAATCTTGGGGTGTTTGTTCCGACGGGTTTTGCCTTTTGGATGTTTTCTATGAGTTGTGATCTAATATCGCAATCAGCCTTCCATGTTAAAACGTGTTTTCCATGTTTTTCAGAATTGCATTAATTCTTAATTTGATATTTGTTGAATCATCTGTTTGTTTGATATCTTGTTTGAATTTAATTGATCATTTATAATATCGTTATTGGACTTTCTATGCGCGTCCGCTTCAAGTAAAACAATTCCTGATTTTTTGTCGGGTGTGTCAAGTCGTATGGATTTTTCTGATTGTAGTTTTCTGAGTTCGTCTATGTGCTTTTTTTGGATGATTTGGCTGCCTTTGAATTCCTTCTTGTATTGTTCTAGTGCGCTACATATGTCAGCTTTCAGTCCTCGTCCATTGAATGCATGTGGGACGGTGTCTTTCGTTTAGCCATTGTAGAAATTTTCCGTTCCAGCCTGAATGTCAATAATTTCACGCTCACTTAGATTTTTCTTGACTACGCAGAATTTTACTCCTAAGGAGAGTAATTCTTTCTGGTGTTTTGACAAGATCACTTTTGAATAATTGTGAATAAATGCGTCTGGGTTTGTAGGAAATTTCGATTGTGTAGGAAATTTGTCCAGGTCCCTCGTGAGGTCCTTGGTTTCTTTGTCAGCTGTTATTTTCATCAGCGATGTAAAAGCAGTGTATTTGCTGTCGTTCAGTCTTGCAATTTAGCAACCCAGTAATTGAATGATTCTCTCAGAATCTTGCAGTTTTGATTGTTTGTCCTCGATGGCATTAAGTGACTTATAAGTTTATTCGTCGGTCTTTAGTTATTTCTCCTGCTCACCAAATCATGGTCTTCAAATACTCATGTTTGTGCGGTATCACATATATCTGACATACGAAGAAGCAATTGATAAACAGAATCCAGCAACATCTGCCACAGAAATTAATTAACAAAGGCTTGGCAGCGGCAGGAAAATCACCAATTTCCGATCATATATTGGCAACTGGGCACCCTGTCAGTTCGACCAATTTGTCAATTCTGCATAAAGCAAAATCAGAAAAATTATTATTTATTTATGAAGCTCTTTATATAAAACAAAAAGCACCTGATCTAGATATTCAAAAGTTTCATCAAGATTTTATTCTAATCGACAGACCAAGAATAACAAACTTCAACAACAATTTACTAGTATCAGGGCAAGACCAAACAGGCCCTGGATTAGAATCTACAAAGATTCAATCGGATTGGCAACAAACTGAAGAGGAAATAACAGAGGCGCATAGGGTTACAGAAGTTTTCAAACAATATGAGCGTTCAACACATTAATCCACACTGGCGCTGTTACAATGTGAAGAATAAACATTTGCGCAACAAGATAAAATGATAAAGTACACTCGAAAATATAGCAATCGTACATGTAACAGCGAACAATGCGCACAAATGGTTTGATCTTAAGCCATCAAAACAATAATGACCATATCTCAAACATCACTTTGCAATACAGCGAGAATGAACTTTACATGCAAACAGCCACACACGCAAACACAAACGAATACATACTTACCAATCAGCCAAAACAAGAAATAGAAGTAAAAGTGCGTCAGATTTGTTACTACTAGCATAGTCAATTGAAAACCAAATATATATATATATATATATATATATATATATATATATATATATATTCTACAATGATTAAACGAAAGACACCGCCCCACAGGCATTCACTGGACAATGACTGAAAGCTGAAATAGTTAGCGCACTAGAACAATACAAGATGGAATTCAGAGGCAGCCAAATCATCACAAGAAAGCACATAGGCAAATTCCAAAAACTACAATCGGACAAATCCATACGACTTGCCACACCCGACAAAGGATCAGGAATTGTTATACTTGAAGCCGACGCTTATAGAAAGTCCATGAACGATATTATAAATGATCAATCTAAATCCAAACAAGACATCAAACAGAAAGATGACTCAACAAATATCGAATCAAGAATTAATGCAATTCTGAAAAAGATGGGAAAACACGTTTTAACATGGATGGATGATTCCCATATTAGATCAGGACATCCAAAAGGCAAAACCCGTCGGAGCAAACGCCGCAAGATTGTACGGAAAACCAAAACTCATAAAGGCGTGACAGCCTCAGGAGCTCCCTGGATGCGGCCTATTATGTCAATGATCAACGCTCCACAACATAAACCAGCCAATCTTCTCTGCAAAATACTTCAACCAATACGAAGCATCATAAACGCAAACACTATCAAGGACTCCTTCCAGCTAGCAAATGAACTGAAAGGGAAGAACATTCTACAGAATAAAATAGTCTCGTATGACGTCTCCTCCTTATTTATAAACATACCACTGGATAAGGCAACGGAGATCTTGTGTGACCTTATCAAAAATGAATTTTTCGATTTCTCTCTAGACACCAATGACATCAAAGACCTCATATTAGCATGTACAAAAAACGTGCAATTTACATTTGAAGGGATATACTACCGGCAGATCGATAGTGTGGCTATGGGAAGCTGCATCGCACCCCTCCTGACAGATATATACATGTATCATCTTGAGAAAACGAGCCTTTAATGTATAATTGACCAGTGCGCACTCTACAAAAGGCATGTCGATTATATATGTTGTTCATCTCAGAAGCAGCAGATCCTTTCGAAATCCTCAAACAAGCAAATGGAGCCGATCCAGACATAAAATTCACTCTCGAGGTAAAGGAAGACGACAGTTTCCCTTCCTTGACATCAAACTCACTCGAGAAGAAAACGGGGATTTGACACTGGCTATATCTAGAAAATCCAATTTCCCTGGGCAATACATTCACTACAACAGCAGTGTGCCAAAATCCCACAAATTAAATTTAGTACACAACCAAGCAAACAGAATCAGAAAGATCTGCTCTGAACACAAGATTGAGAAAGAACTGGGCTACCTCAGGAAAATTTTGCTAATGAACAACTACCCAGAGTGTTTCATTGATGTCAACATCAGAACACGGCAGATTCGCACTACAGAGGATACCGTAAAGCAGGTTTTCCTAAAATTACCATTTAGAGGCGACGTAACAGCCTCAATTATTGCACGGCGGCTGAATAGAATAACTAATGAGAACTTTCCCAGTGTTAAAGTTAATATGATATTTAGTACATACAGAATTATTAGGTTGGATGCCAAAGATTAACTGCCAATTCTCTCCAAATCATTCATAGTCATAAAATTCTCATGTATGTGCGGTATCACATATATCTGACGTACGATGAAGGAATTGATAAACAGAATCCAGCAAAATTTGCCATAGAAATTAATCAACAAAGGCTTGGCACGGTCAGGAAAATCAGCTATTTCCGATCATATATTGGCAACGAGGCACCCTGTCAATTCGACCTATTTCACAATTCTTCATAAAGCAAAATCTGAAAAATTATTACTTATTTATGAAGCCCTTTATATAAAACAACAAGCACCTGACCTAAATATTCAAAAGTTTCATCAACATGATATTCTAATAAACTGGCCAAGAATATATATAATATGGATTAGACCGGTACTAGAATATGCTGTCGCTACTTGGAATCCATTAAAAAAAGGTTTGTCTAATAAGATAGAAGCTGTACAAAGAAAGGTTGTGAAACATATTAGTCCTATTTCTTGCACTATATACGCCTCTAGATTACAGTTTGTGTCATTGCAATCACTGTGGTTTCGGAGGATGTGTTATTGTATAAAAGTTTTCCATTTGAACCAGTGGACTGGTGCCTATATGACTCCGATAAGAAAGAGTCATGAAGTTGGAACTAGATCTGGACATTTGCAATATCTCCTCCTTTGGTGGGGAATGTAGCGAGCAAGTTATTCTCTTTCTCGAAAATCTACAAAAGTTATAACCAATTGCCGAAGGGGCTTAGAGAAATGCCTCCATCTAAGATGTATTTTAAAATTTTATCTACTGAACTTGAAAAAGTCTGCAATCCTGCTGATATTTTTTATTTTGATTATGATAATACTTTCTCATGGTTGAATAAAAGACAAGGATAGTTGTTATCGGAAACAGATTTTCTTGAGATTTTTATTTCCAAGTTTTGTATTATTATAATTGAAATGTTATGCACTATATCTTTATATTAGTTAACATTACATACAATCAATTGCTAGTCATGGTTCTCAATTTTTGCATAATGTTACACTCGAATTATACCATAATTGTTCCTTATTTGATGATGTATATATTATTCTTTTCAGTCGAATTTTCTGATATTGATATATTGTATTATACAACTAGTGAGATATACTTATCTACATGAGATTAATTGCACAATTATTGTGATGTGATAATTTTTTAAAATATATATTGTACAATTTCCAATTTTATTATTTGATGGAATATGTGTGGTTTGAACCCAAATAAAGATATTCTATTCTCTTCTAAAAAAGAATAACAAACTTTAACAACAATTTACTAGTATCCAGGCAAGACCAAACAGGCCCTGGACTAGAATCAAGAAACATTCAATCGGATTGGCAACAAACTGAAGAGGAAATAACAGAGGCGGAGAAGTTTCCAAACAATATGAGCTTTCAACACTGCAATCCACACTGGTGCTGTTACCATTTGAAGAATACAAATTTGCGCAACAAGGTGTTTCGATAAAGTACACTCGGAAACATAGCAATCGTACATGTAACAGCGAAAA
The DNA here is from genome assembly GCA_029291075.1 of Eudiplozoon nipponicum. NCBI lineage: Eukaryota > Metazoa > Platyhelminthes > Monogenea > Mazocraeidea > Diplozoidae > Eudiplozoon > Eudiplozoon nipponicum. The sequence goes on from JAQBSW010000313.1 coordinate 89,040, forward strand.
TTGAGAACAGATGGTTAAATCTTAAGCCTTCAAAACAATAATGACCATATATCTCAGACATCACTTTACAATGCAGCGAGTATGGCCTTTGCATGCAAACCGGCCCACACACAAACACCAACGCATACACACTTCCCAATCAGCCAAAACAAGAAACAGAAGTAAAAGTGAGTCAGATTTGTTACCACTAGCATAATCAATTGAAAACCCAGAATGTATATAAATGAAAGATTTTAGAGCGAAGTTTAGTATTCACGAAATAAAGGCCTTTATCAACTTTGTTATTAATGTGTTTTTCTTCCTACTTAGAAATATACGGTGTAATATTTGAAGGCAATGGACATATATATATATATATAAATACATATATGTCTATTTCTAATTAGGATGAAAGAACACATTAATAACAAAGTGGATAAAGGCCATTTATTTCGTGAACACTAATCATCGCAATACAATCATATATATATATATATATATATATATATATATATATATATATATATATATATATATATATATATATGAAAAATATGCGAAATCTACCGTCAATAAGGGATCGCACCACTTGATGGTGTGAGAACGTACCACTGCCAGACATGAAGCAAGACACTGTCAGTTATGCTTTAGAGCTCAATTGGTTCGGTCGATTTGATGCTCCAGTTGAAGTGACAACCGATCGTGGCGCACAGTTCCTCGGCGAAGAGTTCGCAGCCTTACTGAAATACTATGGTGTCAAACACCTCGTGACCGCGGCTCGGAATCCGAGAGCAAATGGTTTCGTTGAAAGGCCACACCGGGAACTGAAACCGGCGCTCAAGGCTAGCCCAGAAGAAAATTGGCTTGCAGCTTTACCGAAAGTACTCCTATCAATGCGTACAAGACCTCTTGAGCCGATCAAATGCAGTTCCGCTGAAATGATATTTGGCGAATGTCTACGACTGTCTGGCGAACTAGTCCGATCACGCTCTGAAACTGCAATAACGATGAACGATCCGGCATTTGTGTTTTACTTCGCAGTTATCTACAATATAAAGCTCAGAATCGGCCGATATGTCCTACACGTCAGTAACATGGTCCAATTTACAACCCAACGATGTTCAATTTTGACAAATAAGGTACTCTTTAAGGTCAAATAATCTAACTCTGTTTTTACACAATATTTCTCTTAACTGTGATTTTAGAAATAATCCCTGTTAGTTTCAAGCAGTTTTAATTGAGATTTCTTGAACTGCAATTTTATTTGTAATTAATAGGGTTTTTTTATTAAATATACACACCCGCGCGCAATACGCAGGGAACATGCGGTGGATTATAGTGCCATAGTGGATTTATTTCTCTTCGTTGGATTACTCGCAGTTTATACAAGTGATTTACTGTTCGCATCTAATCCTATATATCCGAATTTCAGAGTACAATGAATTATTATAATTAAATGTGTTAAAACCATAGCTAACTGTGGATTAATTATTTGTAAAGTTTTTTCATTGAAGATTTTACATGATTTTAATCTATTTATCATCAGTGACAACCTTTGCCAGTGACTTTATTTATATAATCATATATTTTCAATCGGTTACATATATTCACCACATTTCAGACATTTGTGAAAGAATAATTGCTTGTGTATAAGACATTCAACTTTGTTAACAATGTTTCGTTTTGCTGCCGTCTAGAGCACGGACAATTTTGTTTAATTGTGACTTGTGTATAAGACATTCAACTTTGTTAACAGTACTTCATTCGTTTGCCGTCTAGAGCACGGTCAATTTGGACTAACAATGAATTTTCCATGCAACATTGTGTACAATACATTTGTGATCATTCGTATTAGCCTTCTCTCATCACCCATCGGAAAAAGGCCGGGGATTGATCTTAAGCACGGACCTCAACAGCCGCTACCAATCCTATGTAGGAAGATAGCAACCCAGCAAAATACCCCTACAATCATGATGCACATGATGCGTGTACTCAAAAACAGATGGTAAATTAGGCAGAGCATCCACGCGACCAGAACGAAAAACAATCAAGTTCGAAAACTCAAAATTTTATTATTAAATTTCAAATAATTAGATTGGGTATACCAAAATTTTAAACAATGAAAATTCTTAAAAAGTATAATAAGCAATTTTTAAATATAAACATTTTTAATAAACCAGCGATAGCGTAAAATGTCCAAAAAAATTGCTTAATTTTATACAAGCACTCTCGTGTTTAAGAAGTATGATTGTACATAAACGTAGGCATTATTCACAGGTCACCTGACAATTCTTCTTGGTCTCTTTCTCAAAGCTAATTTCATTTGCAGACATTTTGGTTCATCATTCACTCTCTTTTCCTGATATCTATGAGTTAGGCCTAATTTCAATTTCGCTTTGGTTATAATCTTGCTTCTTTCACCTCGATACTTTCGAGTTACATGTCCTCTTTTATTCTTGTTAATTTGATTGATCTTGTTCCCCAGTCTCCTGATCCATCCAGGTTTACTGTAGAAAAGTGATCCAAGATTCAACACGCCTATGTGCTATTCATTTCTGCGAATGCCTCCTTGTCAGTAATATGGTTATCTTTGAATAGCCGCATGTAAAATATAAACACGAGGCCAGCATCAAATCTAAAATTACACAGCACTTTAACATCAGGCTTCTAGACTTACTTGGAGCTAAGCGATGTATTTTGTTTTTGAGTGATCCTGCATATCAATCAAGGTGATTAGAGGCCCAAATTCTATAAGAAGAGATCCAGTAATTGCAATGGAAATCCATAAATCCTTTGCTGATATACCTTGCTGTACCATATATACATTTCGAAATGCCAGCAAATTCTAGGCAAATTTTGTACCCAATTAGATACTCCGGTGAATTATAATACAGCTTTTCAATCATACGCAATAAATGGTTTAGACATAAATTGTCTATCACGATCACTGGTGATCTTAACTGGTACATCAAAAATTGACACCCGATGATGCAGAAAAAAGCAGAACTTCGTGGGCTGTCAATTCATTCATGATCGCGCCCAACTCTGTCGACTGAAATATCAACTATTCCAAAAATATATTTGAGTCCATAAATTCAAAACATTTCTAGGATGCTAATGGGTACGTACACGACGCGTCCCGCTGGTATCCCTATTGTCTTTACTCCTGTCCTGGTATTTTGCTAAACTTTATATTTTTGACACAAGGCACTGGCGCTTAGTCAAGCCCGCATGCTTTTTGAAAAATGTGGCCATACCTATCTTTTAGTGACAAAACTAATAGTAGTCTTAATGGAAGATCTAAGTAGTTCATGCAGCTTTCGAATTTCTTTTACCTTAATTAAAATAGTACCTATGGTCTAGGTAAACAGTGATCTCTTGTAACACATGGCTCCGCGTTACAACCCAACGAATTTCAAATGTGACAAATATATTTCTCTTTAAAGTCAAATAGTCTAACTCTGGTTTTACACAATATCTCTCTTAACTGTGATTTTAGCACAATCTTTGTTAGTTTCAAGCAGCGTCAATTGAGATTTCTTGAACTGCAAATTTAATTGTAATTAATAGGGTTTTGTTTAATAATATTACACACCCGCGCACAAGACGCAGGTAACATGCAGTGAATTTATGTGACATGATGATCAAGCTCATATTTACTATTGTGTTTCTTTCCATCAATTATCAGTGACTACAAACTAAATTGCTAATCAGTCTGGATTTATATCTTCTTATTTTTTCAATCATTTACATAAATTCATCACGACTCAGCCGATTGTGTTTATTGTGACCACTTTTGTATACGACATTTAATTGTGTTGACAATATATTATTTTGTTGCCGTCTAGTGCACGGTCTGTTTGGATTAAAAGTGAATTGATTCATTCATTGCAACAATTCATTCAATAATCTTCTGATGACTCGGATTAGACTTCTCACTTCACACTTCGGAAAACGGTCAGGGACTAGTCATGAGTACGGGTAGTAACAATAGCCACCAGGGATATGTAGGAATGGGGTAATATTACTACATAGACAACTGCCCCGCAAAACTTATTACAATAACTAGAAAACCTCCTACACACTAACCCTCTTGCGTGCACACACTGGTTAATTAGCCAGCACATCTAACAAAGAATCAACAATCCGCGATTTCACCAATAGCTTAGTAAACTCACTAGTGGATGCAATTAAGCCAGTGAGTGTCTTCAACCGGTTTAGATCTACTTGCGCCTCGTGTGTTTTGTTGATATTGTCTGCCGCTATATTTTCCTTTCCCGATTTGTAATAGACCGTGAAGCCAAATTCTGCTAGTCAGGGTAGGTTTTAATTCACCCTCCAGGAATAATTAATCATGGATACTTATCAGCGGTTAAATATCATACAAATCCAAGAACTGATGTCCATCCAAGTTGTGCTCAGAATGCAACACTGCAATATAAACCACAAGTAGTTTCTTTTCAAATGTGTAATGTCATTTCTCACGTGGTTACGTATTGTAAAATTGTATTGGTTTGAATAAACCATTATCTCTCAGACTTTGCACCGCCCGAAAGCACTTGTGACCAGCTCAAACGGTTTAGTGCAATCCACAGGTGCTACTCTGGTTATCCCACTCAGTACATAATTTGCCCTCAACTATTTCTAATTCTAATCTTGACTAATAATTAAGGGCCAGAACATTTTGCGCTGCTGATGTAGTGATGACGATCCCGAACATTTAGCTAATCTTAATATAATTTGGCGAAAATACCTGATCATCGCTAAGAACCCACGCTGTTAGCGTACATTTCAATGGTCCGGCATAATTTGACTGCTTGTGCTTTATCTTCTAAGTATATGTGTCCCTCCTTAGAAATGAAACGTCCAAGAAACCTTAGTCTTGAGATGAAACTTTTGGTTTTAAATGGTTTGGCCACAAAATCACAGTGTTCCAGTTTAGATATCACAGAATCCAAATGCTCTGACGTATAACGATGGATCGACTACATATAATGATGTCGTAAATTTGCGCTCGAGCAAACGATTAATCTCAAATAACTTCCTCTGGTAAACAGTGTAATGTCTGATATGCATTCTGCAGGCTAAATAGCATCAGTAAACATTCATGCAATCTAACTCCAGGAAATTGCATTGCGATGAATTGTATAGCAACAAAATTCCTCATTTTCCTTAATGGTTTCTCTTAGGCTAACCTTCCCGACGCCTTCAGTTAAAGGCTCAACCTCGTCAAATTTTTTACTTCGGCCCATCCAGATATAATTAAAAATAGTTAATTGAATTAGATTGGGATAGCTCGCCGTTTTACAGGTTGCCGTTGTGCACCTTTACGAAAAAGAATACCTTCGAACATAGGACCCAAATAAATGTACCTGCCGACCAATTTAGATTCTCCTCAATGTAACAATTTAATATAAATTTACTTCAGCAATTCCAAATTTTATTATGTAGATGTACAATAGGTAGATTACTTAAAATTGGTAATAGATAAGATGTACTCACTCGAAAACAGTTAAACCATATCTATAGCAAATACATAAAAAGTGATTATAAATTTCACCAAAGATGAAAAGAAAACATTCACATTTTAAACAATTACAATTTAATAAGCATATATTTTAATTTAATAAACAGCGGCATCTACAAATTTACAACAATAAAAAACTATTAAGTTTTATGCTCTACATTAATATTTTAATGTTCAATTCTCCAACATATTATATTGCTCTAAACAACCAGTGAAAATTTCAAGCGTAAGAATATATGGTTAATTAATTTTTTAATGTGACAGTTATTGGCCTATACATATGTCCTTGCGTATAAGGACACGACTGCCCTTCGCCGTAATTTTCCTCTACAACTATTTTGGAAATTTTGGTCTCAGTTGTGTTCCGACTTCGGTAAAACGTTTTCCTGTGAGTATTGTCCATACCGCTCTCTTCTCACTGACATTTCTGGTGTGTTAGCACTCGCGAGTCGGATATAACCTCAAAAATTCGACCCTTCACTGGTTTAGATTCTCGCTTTCTCCATTTACCTTGGTAAATTATAGAACACAGCGTTCCGAGTATACACAGTCTTCAATAGCATTTATTATCAAGAAGAAAATTAGTCCTTTACAGCACAAATTAAGTCACCAATCAATAATTGTTTAATTTATTACCCATATATATGTGGCGAATGCTACAAAAAGTTAATGTTCGTGATTGCATAGAAATTTTGCAGCCTGAATTTCCATTCCAGTACAATGTATGCAAGATTACTAAAGGTGAGAACCGCATATCTAATTTTGCTTTCCATATATATATATGCAATGCTGTTCGATTCTGTCTAGTCAGTTTTCCGTCATAATCTGATGAAAATCATGGAAGACCGAATCGCGTTAACACGCATAACTGACGGTAGATTTTCTATGTTGCTTAACGATTGGTTTTCATGAAGCTCGCAAACTTGAGCTTAAAAAATTTTCGCCACCACCCGCGCAATCACTCATTATTTAATCATGTTACCTAAACATAGGTGCGGCGAAAGCTGCAAATTTAATTAATTTTTTTACTGCTTAGAAATCAAGCAGCCGATATATTCAGTCATGTACAGTATATGCGAGACTACTAAAGGTGAGAGCCGTATATAAAATTTGGCTATCTATTTATATGCATTGCGGTTTGATTCTCGCTAATCAGCTTTCCGTCATACTCTGATGAAGACAAGGAAAGACGAAATGCATCAGCACGTGCGTCTGACAATAGCTTTTCTATGTTGCGAGTGCTGTTTTTCAGAGTGTAGTTTATCGTTTCATCTTGTTACGCAAATTTTTATTCTTCACATTGTAACAGCGCCAGTGTCGATTGCAGCGCTGAACGCTCATATTGTTTGGAAACTTCTCTCACCGTATGCGCCTTTGTTATTTACTCTTCAGTTTGTTGCCAAATTACTGACACGGTATATATATATATATATATATATATATATATATATATATATATATATATGTATATATATATAGTATGAGTTAGCTTTGTCGTAGACTATATGATGTTAGCTTCACTAATGCAGGTTTACACATTCGTCTAGGAGATTGTACCGTCCTATTATCCCACATTCTTGACCAAATATACAGTGGTTAAAGGGCGTAATACCGGCTCCTACTGATGAGTCGCCAGTAAGCACGAAACGAATGTGTACATGAGATTATACTTTCAGTTGATGCTGCCTTCGGTTTATCCTTCTGGTCACAATTGAGCTATTTTTTACTAGATTTGCAACACCTAATACATACTTGCAAACTGATTTAATGTTTGTTGATTCTTGTCGAGGTCCTGTTCGGTCTTGCTTGGATACTAGTAAATTGTTGTTAAAATTTGTTATTCTTGGTCAGTCGATTAGAATATCATGTTGATGAAACTTTTGTATATTTCGGTCAGGTGCTTGTTGTTTTATATAAAGGACTTCATAAATAAATAATAATGTTTCTAATTCTGCTTTATGTAGAAATGATAAATTGGTCGAATTGACTGGGTGCCCCGTTGTTAATATATGATCGGATATATCTGATATTCCTGACGGTGCTCAGCCACTGTTAATCAATTTCTGTGGCAAATGTTGCTGGATTCTGTTTAACAAATGCTTCTTCGTACGTCCGATATATGTTATAGCGCACATACATGAGTATTTGTAGACTATGAATGATTTAGGTAGAATTGGCAATTGATATTTGGAATCCAACTTCATGATTCTCTGTGTACTAAATGTCATATTAATTTTAAAACTGAGGAAGTTCAGCTTAGTTATTTTATTCAGCCGCGTGCAATTATTGAGGCTGGTACGTCGCCTCTAAATGGTAAATTTAGGAAAACCTGCTCGACGGTATCCTCTCTAGTGCGAATCTGCCGTGGTCTGATGTTGAAATCAATGAATCGCTCTGGGTAGTTGTTTATTAGCAAATGTTCCTGAGGTTGCCCAGTTCTTCCTCATTCTTGTGTTCAGAGCAGATCATCCTGATTCTGTTTGCTAGGTTGTTTACTAAAGTTCGTTTGTGGGATTTTGGCACACTGCTGTTGTAGTGAATGTATTGCCAAGTGAAATTGGATTTTCTATATATGGCTAGTGTCAAATCCCCATTTTCTACTCGAGTGAGTTTGATGTCATGGAGGGGAAAACTGTCATCTTCCTCTACCTCGAGAGAAAATTTTATGTCTGAATCTGCTCTATTTGCTTGTTTGAGGATTTCAGAAGGGTCTGCTGCTTCTGAGATGAACAGCAAAATATAATCTACATACCTTGGTCAATTATACATTATAGGCACATGTTTTCAAGATGATACACGTATACATCTGTCAGGAGGAGTGGAATGCAGATTCTTATAGCTACACTATTGATTTGGCGGTAGTATATCCCTTCAAATGTAAATTGCACTTTCTTTGTACATGCTAATATGAGGTCTTTGATGTCATTGGTGTGTATAGGGAAAACAAAAATCTCGTTTTTGATAAGGCCACACAAGATCTCTGTTGTCTTATCAAGTGGTATGTTTGTAAATAAGGATGAGACGTCAAGCGAGACCATTTTATTTTGTAGAATGCTCTTCGCATTCAGTTCATTTGCTAGCTCGAACGAGTCCTTGATAGTGTTTGCGTTTATGATGTTCTGTATTGGTTGAAGTATGTTGCAGAGAAACTTGGCTGGTTTATGTTGTGGAGCGTTAAACATTGAAATAATAGGCAGCATCGAGGAAAATCTTGAGGCTGTCACGACTATATGAGTTTTGTTTCGCCGAAAAATCTTGGGGTGTTTGTTCCGACGGGTTTTGCCTTTTGGATGTTTTCTATGAGTTGTGATCTAATATCGCAATCAGCCTTCCATGTTAAAACGTGTTTTCCATGTTTTTCAGAATTGCATTAATTCTTAATTTGATATTTGTTGAATCATCTGTTTGTTTGATATCTTGTTTGAATTTAATTGATCATTTATAATATCGTTATTGGACTTTCTATGCGCGTCCGCTTCAAGTAAAACAATTCCTGATTTTTTGTCGGGTGTGTCAAGTCGTATGGATTTTTCTGATTGTAGTTTTCTGAGTTCGTCTATGTGCTTTCTTTGGATGATTTGGCTGCCTTTGAATTCCTTCTTGTATTGTTCTAGTGCGCTACATATGTCAGCTTTCAGTCCTCGTCCATTGAATGCATGTGGGACGGTGTCTTTCGTTTAGCCATTGTAGAAATTTTCCGTTCCAGCCTGAATGTCAATAATTTCACGCTCACTTAGATTTTTCTTGACTACGCAGAATTTTACTCCTAAGGAGAGTAATTCTTTCTAGTGTTTTGAAAGATCACTTTTGAATAATTGTGAATAAATGCGTCTGGGTTTGTAGGAAATTTCGATTGTGTAGGAAATTTGTCCAGGTCCCTCGTGAGGTCCTTAGTTTCTATGTCAGCTGTTATTTTCATCAGCGATGTAAAAGCAGTGTATTTGCTGTCGTTCAGTCTTGCAATTTAGCAACCCAGTAATTGAATGATTCTCTCAGAATCTTGCAGTTTTGATTGTTTGTCCTCGATGGCATTAAGTGACTTATAAGTTTATTCGTCGGTCTTTAGTTATTTCTCCTGCTCACCAAATCATGGTCTTCAAATACTCATGTTTGTGCGGTATCACATATATCTGACATACGAAGAAGCAATTGATAAACAGAATCCAGCAACATCTGCCACAGAAATTAATTAACAAAGGCTTGGCAGCGGCAGGAAAATCACCAATTTCCGATCATATATTGGCAACTGGGCACCCTGTCAGTTCGACCAATTTGTCAATTCTGCATAAAGCAAAATCAGAAAAATTATTATTTATTTATGAAGCTCTTTATATAAAACAAAAAGCACCTGATCTAGATATTCAAAAGTTTCATCAAGATTTTATTCTAATCGACAGACCAAGAATAACAAACTTCAACAACAATTTACTAGTATCAGGGCAAGACCAAACAGGCCCTGGATTAGAATCTACAAAGATTCAATCGGATTGGCAACAAACTGAAGAGGAAATAACAGAGGCGCATAGGGTTACAGAAGTTTTCAAACAATATGAGCGTTCAACACATTAATCCACACTGGCGCTGTTACAATGTGAAGAATAAACATTTGCGCAACAAGATAAAATGATAAAGTACACTCGAAAATATAGCAATCGTACATGTAACAGCGAACAATGCGCACAAATGGTTTGATCTTAAGCCATCAAAACAATAATGACCATATCTCAAACATCACTTTGCAATACAGCGAGAATGAACTTTACATGCAAACAGCCACACACGCAAACACAAACGAATACATACTTACCAATCAGCCAAAACAAGAAATAGAAGTAAAAGTGCGTCAGATTTGTTACTACTAGCATAGTCAATTGAAAACCAAATATATATATATATATATATATATATATATATATATATTTCTACAATGACTTAACGAAAGACACCGCCCCACATGCATTCAATGGGCGAAGACTGAAAGCTGACATAGGTAACGTACTAGAAATATACAAGAAGGAATTCAAAGGCAGCCAAATCATCACAAAAAAGCACATAGACGAATTCAGAAAACTACAATTAGACAAATCCATACGACTTGCCACACCAGACAAAGGATCAGGAATTGTTATACTTGAAGCCGACGCTTATAGAAAGTCCATGAACGATATTATAAATGATCAATCTAAATCCAAACCAGACATCAAACAGAAAGATGACTCAACAAATATCGAATCAAGAATTAATGCAATTCTGAAAAAGATGGGAAAACACGTTTTAACATGGATGGATGATTCCCATATTAGATCAGGACATCCAAAAGGCAAAACCCGTCGGAGCAAACGCCGCAAGATTGTACGGAAAACCAAAACTCATAAAGGCGTGACAGCCTCAGGAGCTCCCTGGATGCAGCCTATTATGTCAATGATCAACGCTCCACAACATAAACCAGCCAATCTTCTCTGCAAAATACTTCAACCAATACGAAGCATCATAAACGCAAACACTATCAAGGACTCCTTCCAGCTAGCAAATGAACTGAAAGGGAAGAACATTCTACAGAATAAAATAGTCTCGCTTGACGTCTCCTCCTTATTTATAAACATACCACTGGATAAGGCAACGGAGATCTTGTGTGACCTTATCAAAAATGAGTTTTTCGATTTCTCTCTAGACACCAATGACATCAAAGACCTCATATTAGCATGTACAAAAAACGTGCAATTTACATTTGAAGGGATATACTACCGGCAGATCGATAGTGTGGCTATGGGAAGCTGCATTGCACCCCTCCTGACAGATATATACATGTATCATCTTGAGAAAACGAGCCTTTAATGTATAATTGACCAGTGCGCACTCTACAAAAGGCATGTCGATTATATATGTTGTTCATCTCAGAAGCAGCAGACCCTTTCGAAATCCTCAAACAAGCAAATGGAGCCGATCCAGACATAAAATTCACTCTCGAGGTAAAGGAAGACGACAGTTTCCCTTCCTTGACATCAAACTCACTCGAGAAGAAAACGGGGATTTGACACTGGCTATATCTAGAAAATCCAATTTCCCTGGGCAATACATTCACTACAACAGCAGTGTGCCAAAATCCCACAAATTAAATTTAGTACACAACCAAGCAAACAGAATCAGAAAGATCTGCTCTGAACACAAGATTGAGAAAGAACTGGGCTACCTCAGGAAAATTTTGCTAATGAACAACTACCCAGAGTGTTTCATTGATGTCAACATCAGAACACGGCAGATTCGCACTACAGAGGATACCGTAAAGCAGGTTTTCCTAAAATTACCATTTAGAGGCGACGTAACAGCCTCAATTATTGCACGGCGGCTGAATAGAATAACTAATGAGAACTTTCCCAGTGTTAAAGTTAATATGATATTTAGTACATACAGAATTATTAGGTTGGATGCCAAAGATTAACTGCCAATTCTCTCCAAATCATTCATAGTCATAAAATTCTCATGTATGTGCGGTATCACATATATCTGACGTACGATGAAGGAATTGATAAACAGAATCCAGCAAAATTTGCCATAGAAATTAATCAACAAAGGCTTGGCATGGTCAGGACAATCAGCTATTTCCGATCATATATTGGCAACGAGGCACCCTGTCAATTCGACCTATTTCACAATTCTTCATAAAGCAAAATCTGAAAAATTATTACTTATTTATGAAGCCCTTTATATAAAACAACAAGCACCTGACCTAAATATTCAAAAGTTTCATCAAGATGATATTCTAATAAACTGGCCAAGAATATATATAATATGGATTAGACCGGTACTAGAATATGCTGTCGCTACTTGGAATCCATTAAAAAAAGGGTTTGTCTAATAAGATAGAAGCTGTACAAAGAAAAGTTGTGAAACATATTAGTCCTATTTCTTGCACTATATACGCCTCTAGATTACAGTTTGTGTCATTGCAATCTCTGTGGTTTCGGAGGATGTGTTATTGTATAAAAGTTTTCCATTTGAACCAGTGGACTGGTGCCTATATGACTCCGATAAGAAAGAGTCATGAAGTTGGAACTAGATCTGGACATTTGCAATATCTCCTCCTTTGGTGGGGAATGTAGCGAGCAAGTTATTCTCTTTCTCGAAAATCTACAAAATTTATAACCAATTGCCGAAGGGGCTTAGAGAAATGCCTCCATCTAAGATGTATTTTAAAATTTTATCTACTGAACTTGAAAAAGTCTGCAATCCTGCTGATATTTTTTATTTTGATTATGATAATACTTTCTCATGGTTGAATAGACAAGGATAGTTGTTATCGCAAAACAGATTTTCTTGAGATTTTTATTTCCAAGTTTTGTATTATTATAATTGAAATGTTATGCACTATATCTTTATATTAGTTAACATTACATACAATCAATTGCTAGTCATGGTTCTCAATTTTTGCATAATGTTACACTCGAATTATACCATAATTGTTCCTTATTTGATGATGTATATATTATTCTTTTCAGTCGAATTTTCTGATATTGATATATTGTATTATACAACTAGTGAGATATACTTATCTACATGAGATTAATTGCACAATTATTGTGATGTGATAATTTTTTAAAATATATATTGTACAATTTCCAATTTTATTATTTGATGGAATATGTGTGGTTTGAACCCAAATAAAGATATTCTATTCTCTTCTAAAAAAGAATAACAAACTTTAACAACAATTTACTAGTATCCAGGCAAGACCAAACAGGCCCTGGACTAGAATCAAGAAACATTCAATCGGATTGGCAACAAACTGAAGAGGAAATAACAGAGGCGGCAGAAGTTTCCAAACAATATGAGCTTTCAACACTGCAATCCACACTGGTGCTGTTACCATATGAAGAATACAAATTTGCGCAACAAGGTGTTTCGATAAAGTACACTCGGAAACATAGCAATCGTACATGTAACAGCGAAAATTGAGAACAGATGGTTAAATCTTAAGCCTTCAAAACAATAATGACCATATATCTCAGACATCACTTTACAATGCAGCGAGTATGGCCTTTGCATGCAAACCGGCCCACACACAAACACCAACGCATACACACTTCCCAATCAGCCAAAACAAGAAACAGAAGTAAAAGTGAGTCAGATTTGTTACCACTAGCATAATCAATTGAAAACCCAGAATGTATATAAATGAAAGATTTTAGAGCGAAGTTTGGTATTCACGAAATAAAAGGCCTTTATCAACTTTGTTATTAATGTGTTTTTCTTCCTACTTAGAAATATACGGTGTAATATTTGAAGGCAATGGACATATATATATATATATAAATACATATATGTCTATTTCTAATTAGGATGAAAGAACACATTAATAACAAAGTGAATAAAACCATTTATCGTGAACACTAATCATCGCAATACAATCATATATATATATATATATATATATATATATATATATGTATAGTATATATATATATATATGTGTGTGTATATACATTTTGGGTTTTTAATTGATTATGCTAATGGTGACAAATCTGACTCACTTTTACTTCTGTTTCTTGTTTTGGCTGGTTGGTAAGTGTGTATGCGTTCGTGTTTGTGCGTGTGCGTGTTTGCATGTAAGGGTCATTCTCGCAGTATTACAAAGTAATGTCTGAGATCTGGTCATTATTGTTTTGATGGCTTGAGAATTAACCATTTGTGCGCATTGTTCACTGTTACATGTATGTGTGCTGTTTTTCCCAGTGTAGTTGATCGTTTCACCTTGTTGCGCAAATTCGTATTTTGCACATGGTAACAGCGCCAGTGTGGATTGCAGTGTTGAAAGCTCATATTGTTTGGAATCTTGTGTTACAGTGTGCACCTCTGTTATTTCCACTTCATTTTGTTGATTCTAGTCCAGGGCCTGTTTGGTCTTCATTGGATACTTGTAGATTGTTTTTGAATTTTGTTATTCTTGGCCAGTTGATTAGATATCATGTTGATGAAACATTTGAATATTAAATTCAGGTGCTTTTTTATATAAAGGTCTTCATAAATAAATATAATTATTCTGATTTTGCTTTATGTAAAATTGTGAAATTGGTCGAATTGACAGGGTGCTCCGTTGCCAATATATGATCGGAAATAGCCGATTTTCCTGACGTGCCAAGCCTTTGTTAATTAATTTCTGTGGCAAATATTGCTGGATTCTGCTTATAAATTGCTTCTTCGTACGTCCAATATATGTGCTAGCTCTCGTACATGTAACAGTGAACAATGCGCACAAATGGTTAATTCTGAAGCCATCAAAACAATACTGACCAGATCTCAGATATCACTTAGCAGTACTGCGAGAATAACCTTCCATGAAAACTCGCACACACAAACACAAACGCATACACACTTACCAACCAACCAAAACAAGAAACAGAAGTAAAAGCAGAGTCAGGTTTGTTACACACTAGCATAGTCAATTGAAAACCAATATATATATATATATATATATATATATATATATATATATATATATATATATATATATATATATATGATTGTATATCGATGATTTGTATTCACGAAATAAATGGCCTCTATCCACTTTGTTTTAATGTGTTCTTTCATCCTAATTAGAAATATACTGTGTAATATTAAAGTCATGGACATTATATATATATATATATATATATATATATATATAGATGGTGGGTGGTTAAATCTGCAAAATGTTAATGATCCTGCTTGTATAGAAGTTGTGCAGCTGTAAGTTCCAGTCAAGTAGAGTGAATGTGAAACTACTAGCGGTGAGAGACGCATGCAAAATTTTGTTTTCTAAATGTATGCATTAAGTTTTTATCCTCGCAATTCAGTTTCCGCCGTACTTTGATGCTGATTTCGGAAGTTGAAAACGCATTAGCACGTGTGACTTACGGAGTTTTGCACAATTGTTCGAAGGTTGGTTAAATATTACGAGATTGGTGTTTCCTTAAATTTCGCAACTCACTCAATCGTTGATTCATAAATTGTATTAGCTATATACTTATGGGACTTCATCTGCAAAAAAATTAAATTTAGTAAACTTATACGAATTTTAAAGGCAAGTATAATTTATGCAAGACTAACAGAGGTGAGAGTCGCATTTCTTGTTTTGTTTTTGTTTTGGGGTTTAATTCTCGCCTACCAGTTAGCCGTCGAACACTGATGATGGTCATTTAAGTTCGACAAGCGGCAGTACGTGTTATTGACGATAGTTTTGCCACGTTGTTCAACGACTGGTTTTATACGATGAGATTGGTGGCTCCTTCAAACTGGCAAACTTATCTTAAATAATTCTTAAGACCACCCTTGCGACCACGAATCCTTTATTGTATTACATTTACACATATATGACGAAATCTTCAAAAATTTATTATTCTTGTCTACAGAAAATGTGCAGCCGATATTTTCAGTCAGGCATAATGTACGCGTGTTAATGCAGCTTAACTACGATTGTTATTTAGGGCAACTCACTTGCATTTACCAGCAATCAAAGAGAAACGGCTATTAATGTCGACTTCAAATATAGTTTAGCAATATACATGCGCAAGTTGTCTGTCAACTTACGTAGGCCGATCGACCAGATGTTTAATTACTCCAATGAGAGAAAATTGTAACTAGAACGCCTGTTTTAAATCAAATGGTGAATATACGTATGAAGTAGCGCAACACATTGTTGAAATCTCACACGTATATTCTGCAGACGGCATTTAAGATAATTACTAAATGCAATAACAGAATAGAATGAGCCACATACAAAACTTTATGGATGAACAAATTGAAGCCGGATTTATGCAAGCAGAAGAAGCATGTTCAGGAATTCAGCGTGAACTAGAGATGACGCATGCACTTTATTGATTGTTCCCTTATTTCACTCTCTCCATGTTTACATTTTTCTATCTTGTTATGGCTTTCAATTCATATATAAGGATATGTTCATTAGTAAAAGAAAATGGGAAAGAAACGGCTCTTGTATCTGAAAAAATGTGTTTTTTTTATTTTTGCACATGGGAAGACTACTATGAATTTTATTAAGACTCGCATTTCAAAAGTATCTTTCAGAAAACTAGATGAACTAGTGACGTTCACATAAGAGTGCAAAGAACGTTATTGTGGAAAGAACATTATTATCAGTGTATTAAGCAGTTGCGTTTCCATAGAGATTTGGTGCGCAGTTTGCAGAAGTCCAAACTACAGGGCAACCGAAGAAATCTTACAAGGTTGGCGTATTCCAAAATTGAGCAGTTAAAAGATGATGAAGCAGTGTTACGAAAATGAGATTTCTTGAACTTCTTCATTTTTCCTTTCGATTACTCTTCTTGTCCTATTTGTACTAGTCTGTCGCAAGGTACGTAATACCTAATACACGATTGCATAGATATTATTTCTTTGCAACAAGCAATATGTACTGATACAATCTCGTCACTCGGTGTAAATGTCAGTCAGTTTCAACGCTCTTCCACTATCTGCCATAATATATTTGATACATTTCATCAACCGTAATGTAGAATATTTTTTAATACTAAAGTCACACTTCGTAAGGTTTGATGGTGATTTCCGTGTTTAGGGAGAACATGGTCACATATTTTTAAGGCATGGGACACAATCCAACTGTCTTTCAGACGCATACTCAAAGACATCAAGCATCAATACACCGAGGGCACATGGTCGCAGCCTTGGCAGATCCTGCAACGCGCCCTCAAGCAGCACCTGACACCAGATCGTGAAGACAGGCTTACAGAATTGATTAGCCCTATGCAGCTAGATTCAGAGCTATTTAGGGAGATGGCACTGAAAGCCACTGATTTCAATTTGCCCAGTGAAATCTTAATGTGATTATTCATTCAGAAGCTTCCTCCGGCATTGCAAGAAATGTTCACGTTCCTGCGCCAATCTGTTGAAGTGCAAAACTACGTACTCCCGGCACGTCTAGACAAGTGTTGGAAGAAACACCACTGCAGCTCACCTGACTCAGAGCCAGGTTGTATCCTATCACGCCTGTCCGAGCCCCAGTCTCCATCATCCAAGCCCAAAGTCATGTAATGAACGCCTTATCAGCCTGGTCGAGGGCCTCACCGCCAGGCCACATCCGGCCTCGGTCAATGCCGTCGACTACAGACGCGCCAGAGCAGGCGTGACCCTCGTCCGTCACTGTCGTGAAATAGCAGCAAGAGGTCGACATGTAGAGGCCTTGTCACAGTTCCCGAACTTCCGGCAAAGTGGTCTCCGAATCATCGCAGCCATGGCCATTCCACGCGCTATTTCCTGAGAAACGGCTGCCAATTCCCGCGCACAGACGCGACGATTAGATGGACGCCGTCACCTTCGAAAACTCAGGAAGATTCGCCCATGGAGGGTTCGGAAAACTTCAGGGGCCAGCCTGCTTGCGGCAGTAGATGCTGATCACCCCAAAATTGGCTTGAAGCACGTTGATTTCGCAATAGAGCGCAATCAAACTTTTGCCTTTACAGCGACGGCTCCAGTCAAGTCATGCTTCAAACGCCCAAAGCCCAGCAACAAGCTTTATCGTCATTTGACAACATCAACATTTTTCTCACCCGCGACTCAAACTCTGGTGAATTATTCCTCATAGACAATGGTTCAGACGTCAGCTTACTCTGCCACAATTATTTTGAACCCACTCACCCAGTCAACACCAGCCATCTTACCTGCGCCAATGGCTCAATTATAGCGACGTTTGGGGAAGGAGTACATACAATCTCTTTCTCCAACTCAAAACGATGTTTCAGTTATCCTTTCATCATTGCCAAAACGACAAGAAAAATCATTGGAAGTGACTTCGCCAAACACTGTGACTTCACTATACGTAAAAAAACGTGAGATACGCACTGCTGACGATCAATTACTAACATCAGCACTAAAAAAAATCGACTCGAGCCAAAGAAGTCTAATCCATTCCACTAATTACTCCAGATCCTCATATACCACAACTGGACGATGTTCTAAAGCGACATGAAGAGATTTTCAGACCTATCTCCTTTATGCCCGATCTCAAGAGGAAGCCTGTCATCACAACTCATCGCGTCACCTTATCAAAGTCAATTCCTCATCCTCCCGGAGCAGGTCCATTGGCACCACAAAACCATAAGGCGGCCGAGCAAGAATTCGTCATGCTACTTCAACAAAGCATATGTGCACGATCCAGCTCACCATTTGCGTCACCTGTGGTAGTGGTACCAAAAAGTGAACCCAAAACATTCAGAGTGTGCGGGGATTTTCGTATTCTCCAATTCTTGCACACAGTCTGATTTGTACAGCCTGCTAAGTCCAGCTGACCTACTCAGATTTGATATCGCTCATGCTGTGTATTAAAAAATCGACCTAGTGAAAGTCTATTACCAAGTACCTATAGACAAAGACTCTATTTCGTAAATTGCACTCAGATTCATCGGAGGTGGCACACACGAATATCATTATATGCCTTTTGGTCTCATGAACGCATCTCAAACATTTCAACGCGTTATGGACGAAATACTAGACGGTCTACCATTTGTAATTCCCTACTTAGATGACATTTTGGTACTCTCAAACTCAATGTCCGAACAAATACAGCCTATTTACTGTCTACTCGCACGTCTAGCAGACTATGGCCTCCGGCTTCATGGCAACAAATGTGTCCATGTAAATTAAATTCCTCATTCTTCAAAGTTCCCAGAAAGGCATGACAACTCTACCTTCTAAGGTTCGTGCCATTCAAGATCTACAGCCTCCAACCACAGTTCGAGCGTTATGACGGTTCTTAGGCAAGATGAACTATTCTCGATTATCACCTTGCTATGCCAAGATTCTGGCACCTCTTCACAAATACCTCGTGCCAGAAAGCCGTTTTGTCAAGAAATCCCAACTGATTCAGCTCAACGATGACGAAATGCAGGCTTAAGAGGATGCCAAAAGGGCTTTAGGCAAAGCAACCATGCTTCATTCACCTGATTGGTCTCAACATCCTACGTTGCCACAGGCGCAGTACTTCAACAATCCAACAATGGCGTACACCAAACTATCGCATTCTTCTCGCAAAACCTACGACCTCGCGAGATGCGATATGATACGTTAGATAAAGAGTTACTCATCATCTACCAGTCGATCCTACATTTCTACACCTATCTGAATGGCCAAACATCCAAGATTTACACCGACCAACTTACTCTACTCTGAGGAAAGTAAGAGTATATATATTCACGGCGTGTCAATTAGCAACTTACACGAATAGACGAATATGAATATGAAGTCTCTCACGTTAAAGGGTCAGAAAAAGTATTTGCTGACTCCCTGAGCCGTCCTGCAGAACTCTGTGTCTCCATCCTGCATCCTTCACCTATAAGTACTCAGGAATTGAAAACAGCATATCAAAATGACCCGCTGTTCCACGATATTGACCGACCAGGTGGCAAAGAGACGATAATTCCACCTCCAGACAGTTTTAATGACCACCGGCTAACGCCCGACAGCTCACTAGCAACAGAGCCACATGATGCTGACATGCCGCCACGAGAAATAGAGGAACCAGAGTCAGTGTCAGCAGAGGCAACATCAGTGTTTACTCGTTACGGCAAAGCCATAGCATCTCTTGTCTGGTTAGCCCCCTTTACCGTGTACTAATTTTCATTGTCAGGGGATGTATGTAACGCGCGGCTCTGCGTTACAACCAAACGAGTATCAATTTAGACAGATCTGGTTTACCTTAGGGTCACATATACTAATTCTGATTTTAGACAATCTTTCACCTAAATGTGATTTTAGAAACAATGCGTGTAAGTTTCAAGCAGTTTTAATTGAGATTTGAGATTTTATTTGTTATTAATAGGGTTTTATTTAATAATATCCCACACCCACGCGTAATACACCGATTGCATGCATTGGATTACTGTGTTTTAACTGTCAAAGCCAGGATTTATATTTTGTGTTCTTAATCGTTTATCCGTGACGAGGAACTACACTGCTGCATTATATACTGGATTTATTTATTTTGTTTTATGACTGCATGCTGTTGTCCCTAAAAATTAACATTGTGTTTACAATATCTCACTGTGTTGCCGTCTAGAGCAGGGTCACTTTTGACTAACATTGAATTCTAATTTACTTTGTGACATTATTAATAATACAGGTATCATAATTCGACTTAGCCTTCTCCCATCAGAACACTGAGATATAAAAGAGACTGATTATAAGCACTGCCCACGTAACCCGTTTCTTCCGGCGTCAGCTACCAGAAATATGTAGAAATATCATAGCATTAGAAAATATACCGCTACCCCGCGAAATACCTACATAAATCGCAATGCATCCTACTATATTTTATAGTATATTCTGTCGTTTTTATTATGGATAATAAATATTTGACAATCGTATGCAGATCAATAAATTTACTCCACTTCGTATCTAAATATACTTACCTAGTCATTATGGCTTAAGGAAATCAGTTTACTAATTTCAACCGAAATAACATACAAATTGCTGTTATAACCAGGAACATCTTTGAGGTTGTCATCCAAAAATTCTCAGTCTTGTCGAATGTACTGATCTGTTTACATTTCATCAAAGCTTCCGAACCCGATTTGGGCTATTGCAAGATGTCTCTAATAGGCACTCCTTGAAACCTTTCAAATGCAAGCCATCCGACTCCTACTAGTAAGGGTTCAACTCGTTTTCCGGAGAGCTACGCCTAGCTACTGTACCAGAGCCACTTTTGTATTAACGGCAAACTATTTGCGAAATATGTATCTCGCACTTTGACACTTTCCAACGCAACACTCGTGTGGTCGGCCAGCACCACCACGCGATACATTTCCTCGTCGCTGGAAATTTTCACGTTCAAATCAAGAGTGTGATCTTTTCCCTTCTAAGTTTTCAACCTTCAGCTTCATATAAAAAATATCTCGTCAAAAACCAATATCACCATTATATAAAGTCCAAAGGACTAGGTTCGAATCTGCGGTCGATACAACTTATGTAAGTCATTAAGCCTCTTCGATCACTTTAATTCTAAAGTTTCATATACATCCAATGTGACTCTCAATTTTGCTGTAAATTGTTCTGAAAATAAACTTTAGGCTTTCTGCAGGGTATCGGTGTATTTACCGAGGATATTTTTCCTACTTATGCATGGTAGCTGACGTCGGAAGAAATCGGCTTCGTGAGCCGTGCTTATTATGAGTCTCACTGTCTAGCTGGCAACCGTCCCATTCTCCCCAGTGTCGTGATGTAAGAAGACTAAGTCGAGCACCGTACGTGTATTACGAAAAATGTTACAAAGCAACTTATAATTCAATGTTAGTCAAAATTGACCGTGCTCTAGACAGCAGCAAAATAAAATATTGTTAACAAAAAATTAATATCTAGGCAAATAAATCACAGTTACTATATCTTGTACCAAATTCCCAAGAAACTCCATCAAATGTGGAGCCGGCTTATCCTCCAAAAGGAGTCAACCGCAGTAAAGTAAAGTAAGTAAGTACTATATCTAGAGTGCCTTAGCATTATAGTTATGTCTCACGGATAATCGATCAAGAGCACAGAAAAAATGCAAATCGTGGCTTTGACAAGTTAGAGACATTAATTCGCTGTACGCGACTGGCGTGTTACACCCGGGTGTGTGCTGTTTTTAAGCATAACCCCATTAATTACGAATAAAATTGCAGCTTAATAAATCTCAACTGAAACGGCTTGAAACTAACGGAGATTGTTTCTAAAACCATAGTTAGGAGAAAGATTGCCTAAAACCAGATTTGTCCCTTGTGACCTTAAGGTGGACCAGATCTGTCTAAATTAGGACGCGTAGGGTTGTAACGCGGAGCCGCGCGTTACAATACCATTAACAGGTCCTTAAGATATATGAAGTAAAAAAATTGTGCATCAAACCAATCATAAAATTCACATTTAGATTGGTTTCCCATCCATTTCTGGAGTGTAATGTCACTTTTTGCGTTATTATTTAATATAGATATCATCTACAGAGCTCCACCACAAAAAAGCTCAGAGATATTCAAAAGTTTCTTGTCTATGATAAGTTTTCTGAATCCGGACGATTTCAGTTTATATTTCTCTGGTGACACTCACCAGAAAAATACAATCTTATCTATTGGATGAGTGATCCGTTTTAGATTGTATAACTATTTTGCGTCATAACACATTGCATGTTGTTGCCTGGTTAATAACTAATGAAACATAAACTGCTATCCATACTCTTGTGGCTGGCTCGGTCGTTTGATTTTCAAGGTCTTTTTACTCTCTACCTAATGAGAATCCTAATACCGCCAAATTCACATTTGCAGTTATACAAGGATAATAAAATTTGGAGCGAAAAAATTCCCTATTCTTCTGAATGCTTGCCCTAAGGCTAACGTTCCCAAAACCTTTGGTCAGAAGCTCAGCGTCCTCACATATTTTTATTGCTGTCCATCCAATTATTATAAAATATTGTTTATTGAATTAGAGTGTGATAGCTCGCCGTTTTACAGGTTTCGGTTGTGCACTTTTACGATAGAGAAGTCCTCCAAACAAAGAACACAAATAAATATACCAGACAAGCAATTTATAATTTTTTTAATGAAACAATTTAAAATAATTTTACTTGAGCAATTCCAAATTTTATTATCTTGATTTACAATAAGTAGATTATTTAAAACGTGATAATAGATAAGGTGCCCATTTATATGTAGCTAATGCTGCAAAAGCTTAACGTTCGTGACTGCATAGAAATTTTGGCCCGGCATTTCAATTAAAGTACAATGTATGCGAGACTATAAGAGGTGAGAGCCGCATATCAATTTTTCCCCCGTATATATGCAATGCTTTTCGATTTTATCTAGTTAGTTTTCCGTCAGACTCTGATGAAAATCATGGA
The DNA here is from genome assembly GCA_029291075.1 of Eudiplozoon nipponicum. Classification (NCBI taxonomy): domain Eukaryota; kingdom Metazoa; phylum Platyhelminthes; class Monogenea; order Mazocraeidea; family Diplozoidae; genus Eudiplozoon; species Eudiplozoon nipponicum. Next base: position 112,409 of record JAQBSW010000313.1, read on the forward strand.
AGACCGAATCGCGTTAACACGCATAACTGACGGTAGATTTTCTATGTTGCTTAACGATTGGTTTTCATGAAGCTCGCAAACTTGAGTTTAAAAATTTTCGCCACCACCCGCTCAATCACTTATTGTTTAATCATGTTACCTAAACATAGGTGTGGCGAAAGCTGTAAAATTAATTAATTTTTGTGACTGCATAGAAATTATGCAGTCGATATATCCATTCATGTGTAGTATATGCGAGACTACTAGAGGTGAGAGCCGTATATATAATTTTGCTATCCATTTTTTATGCATTGCGGTTTGATTCTCGCTAATCAGCTTTCCATGAAATGGAGCCGGCTTATCCTCTAAAAGGAGTCAGCCGCAGTAAAGTAAAGTAAGTAATCAGCTTTCCATCATACTCTGATGAAGACAAGGAAGGACGAAATGCATCAGCCCGTGCGTCTGACGATAGCTTTTCTATATTGCCCAGCGGCTGATTAGATTCAATGGGATTGGTGTTTCCTTCAAACTCGCAAACTTGATCTTATTAAATTATACCTCCATCCACGAAATCAGATTGTTTAATTGTATTAATTATATATATTATATATATATTATATATATATATATATATATATATATATATATATATATATATATGGCGAAAGCTACTAAGGTTAAAGTTCATGACCGAATAGAAGTTGTGCAGCCGGCATTCCCAGTCAAGTACAATGCGTGAGGGACAAATAGAAATCAGAGCCTCATATCAAATTTTTCTTTCCATTTATATGAATTGCGGTTTCATCTTTGCTGTTCAGTTTGTTGACATATTGTTAATTACATAAAATCGAATCGCATCAGTATGTGTGACTTAAATTTCTTTTTCCATATTGTTCGGAGATTGGTTAGATGCAATGGGCTTGGTATTTTTTTATAATCTCGCAATACTAATTAAAAACATGTAACTACCAACAGCGCGATCATTGTTTATACGTATTACCCATAAATAGACATACATATATATATTCTTTAGTATGTCCATTGCCTTTGAATATTACACAGTATATTTCTAATTAGGAAGAAGAAACACATTAATAGCAAAGTGGATAAGGGCCATTTATTTCGAGAATACTAAACTTCACGTTGCAATCCTTCATTTATATGTCTATAAATGAATATATATAAATGAAAGAATGTAAACTGAAGTTTATTATGCTCTAAATAAATGGCCATTATTCACTTTGTTATTGTGATTTTTCTTCCTAATTAGAAATATATATATATATATATATATATATATATATATATATATATATATATATATATATATCATATATGAAGTGCTAAAACGTTCATTTTCGTGACTGAATAGATATGGTACAGCCGAGATTTCCAGTGAAGTGTAGTTTATGCGAGATGACTAGAAATGAGAGCTGAATATCCTAAATCGCTATCCAAATATATGCGCTGCTGATTGGTCTTCGATGGTCAGAGTGCCGTCGAACTCTGATGGTGTTCATGAGATGTTAAAACGCTTCACCACGTGTGAATGACGGTAGTTTGGATCTTTTGTTCGACGATTGGTTAAATACCATGGGATTGTTGTATCTTTTAAGCTCGCAAACTTGATTTAAATAATTGTTAACACAACCTGCGCAATCATTGATTGTTCAATCGTATTACCGATATATATATGTGGCGAAAGTTGTAGGAAGTTACTGCTCTTGGCTGCATACACATTACACAGCCGAAATTTCCAGTAGTTGCGACGTGGGCAGAATTTTATTCTTGGGAAGAGATTTGTTATAAAAAAACAAAATATTTAAATTACGTGTTTTTGGACGAACCCAATATTCTCAAAGGAGAACGGAAACTTGTTTTTACAATAATATATCGAGGGGATAATAAAATGTTAAAATTGATTCAAAAAAATTGTTGCTGCTAGGCAACAGAGAGATAACGCAAATCCCGCAAAAACTACGGTAAACTGAATAATTCTCCATTTTTCACATCTATTGCGTGATTAAATGTTTATTGTTTATACTTAGTAAACAAGTTGCTTAGTGAACAAATCTGTAAACATTGACCTGATAAATGTAAACAATGTTAATTTTTTTTCAGTGTAAATATCTTTCTCTACATATTTATTTATATTCAGTACAAAGATGTGCGAATTTTTATCTTCCTGTTTGACTACATTTGTGAATTCGCTGACGGCGGTAAGTTTTCGAAACAAATTATATGCTACGTAAAGGTTTGTTAATTGATGCACTGGTCTAAATTAATTGGGCTGATAATATCTGCACTGATGATAAAAGGATTCATTCGATTTATTTTTCGATATACGATAGCGTTGGCTTTTCGAAATAAATCATTTGTTTAATCCCTTCATGGCAGTATCACTAGTCACAGCTGTCGATCCTCCCATGCTGCGAAGTATTCAACAATGTTTAATTCCAGCCGGTGGCTTTTAATGTCACAGATTGTTTATAAATGAATTTCATAGCCATGTAATGTAAATCTAAATGACAAATAAATTTTTTATGGTAGTCGCTTTCTGTCCTACGAATCGACATCAGAATTGCTTTAATATCACACGCTAATGATGTTTGCCTCAATTGCTAACGTTCGATAACGTATGCCAGTTTATCTAGCGACTATAGGATTTAAATCCTGTGGAGAGACTCTGTATTTGTACTTTTCAAGATTTCATTCTTGCCTTTTTTATCGTAGCCGCCTTGTATTTATTTATCTACCCACGGCCTTGCTATAAAACTGTCGATATTACTTTTATTACTCATCATGCACCGGCCCCATCGTTATCATTTTTAGTAGACAGTAGCTGATCAGTTTATCATTCTTTGCGAATCATTCTGTGGATAATAGCGGAGACCATCGTTGTGTAAATAGATTACAGTAGTTGACGGAGTGCAAATATCGCCTATTTACGGATGAACACCACAACGGTACTGTTTCACGTGTTCGGGAAGCAGTCCTCTCTCAAGGTTACAGTAGTTAGCTAAAGCAGATAATTCTGAATTACAATTAAACTGAACTTTTAAAAGATCAGTAGGAAAGTCAGTGACTCTGACAATATCGTAGTTTCTCGCGAGATTAAATATCTCTGCTATTTCATAAAAGTTTTAAAGTTTTGATGTCAATCTCGTAGAAATTTCGATTAATTACTTCATCACTAATCACTGCTTGTTATGTGGTGTATTCAGATTGATAAGTTGCATATACGAGATTGATTGAGCTCGTAATTCTTTGGCAGAATGACAATTACAAAAACTTCAGGTTTAACGTAACAATAATTTGAGTCATTAAACTTGTATGTTACTTTGAACTCATAGACGACCTTAAGTCAGTGCTATTTACCATCTTTCGCGTGGCTAATAATAAACCATATGAATCATACGAATTGGAGTTTGATTTCCTTATTGTTTTGCAGCCGATGTGGCATTTGAATAGCTTGGGTATTAGCAGAGACAGAAGACGAGTTCGCAAGTTTTATCATAGTTGAGGCTTGCTTAAGCTGTTCCTGAAGGCATTCTGCTCAATTATAGCCGTTTGATGCGTGTATATGCGAATTCAATATAGGTTGCCGCATGCTTGGAATTTAAATTTCGTTTTAGCTACCAAAAGTCTAACCAGACACATCATTTGAATCCCCACAAAACTTGTGATGCCTTTGCGAAATGGAAGTCGCGAATAGGATTTTCGTATTTAGTGTGTGCATTGAGAGTATTATTCATTAACCAGGTTGTCTTCGACTTGGATGATCATGATAGGTCGAATCGCAACGATGTGTGTAACTAATGTTAGCCACGCCTTTCTGCAATTAGTTAAAGGGAATGGAATTGGTCTTCATATTAATTTTGCAAACAGCATTTAAAATATTAGGCAGATTCTGTTTCTAAAATGTAATAAATGTTGCCAGTTTAACAGGTCTCCGTAAACGTCTTACAACTTTGTAGGATATTGCCATTACACGAATGGAGCTGTGGATCGAATGCTCTCATGCTATGTACCAAAATAAATAAATTGCAATTGTTTTTAATGTTATTTCACTTTATTATCATAATTGTATTTTCTAAGGAATATAGCGTTAATGAAATTTATTTTTTAATTATACAAAACATTTATATCTAAGTTTGAGCCCTTTCAATGTATTTTCTTCACAAACTTTTAGATTATTGGCGTCGTATTAATTATTGTGAGTAGTTTTGTATACTGGGGTCGAGATGAATTAATCGGCACATTGTTAAGGCTAGGAATGAAAATGGAAAATCTTGAACAATCGGAGGAGATCAAACGTTTTCTAAGCGAAGTTGTGGGCCAATTTGGTAATTGCTTGCTTTTATCCAAATACACCAGAATATATTTCTACATTATCTACGTTTTATAATATACATATCTTAATATTGAGTTTTAATGTAATGTTTTAAAGAATTATTTGTATACTTCCGTAAAATGTTTAGTAGAATTTTAATTGATTTGGTAATATCTACAATGATGAATTACACGAAATTTATTGAAATGTTTTACGTGTTTATATTGCGGCATTTTCTCGTATAGATGATATTATTGCTGCTGGTACGTAATTTTGACGAAAATACTTGTTTTTGCCAAGTTTTGTATTTATCTAGTATCTTAATAATTGGTGATGCTTGGGTGAATGTTCTTGATTCGCTTGCATGGAGTTCTTCAGTTTACATTTTGTGATATAACGTGTTTTACAATAATCACTTATTTGCTCCGTTGCAATTTCCTTCCAGCCGAACATTATTTGGTCATGTCTCGATTGATATCAGCGATTTTCCAATGCCACCGTTTTGCGTATGCGGGTAGTAGCTTTGCACGGACAGTTTCAGAAAGATCCGATTGATCACAATTTATAATTTCGTTTTGTCTTCGATCGGGCTGAGTTTGTATTAATCCCAATGCGAATGCGGTTCTATCACATCTTTGTTTACTGGCAACTGTTTCTGAACGAAATTCCCCGTTCCATCATCAGGCCAAATTGATAAAAGGTTTGACTAACGTAATAAATAATTAAAAGCAATAGAAAATATTCAGGGTTATTAGCTACCAATTGTCCATATGTATATAAATACATATATATATGGTACATATGCGCAAATTAATCATTTTATATATTAACATTTAAATATATATTTTTTTAGGTGGTATAAATATTGGAATAATAAATAAATAATAAGATTAAATAATTAAATAGGAGGGATAAGAACAGATAGAAAAAAATAAGAGGAAAAATAATAATTTATATATATATGTATATATATATGTTTTTTTATACATATTGATATGTATTTTATATATTAATATAATATATGACTAAAGTAATAAATAAATAATAATATTAGAAAATATTCATGGTGCCTTCTGTAATTTTTATACTATATATATATATATATATATATATATATATATATATATATATATATATATATATATATATATATATAGGTATATAAAGGTGTTACGATATTATATTTAGATATCTGTCATATATAGGTATAATGAATTATTTTTTGTCACATGAGCATATATTCTTATGCAATAATTTCTGAGGAGTTGATTAACTTCGCTTTGTGCAATACGATTAGTTTTAGAAAACCATTAGTTTGTCCATACTCTCTCTACCTTTCTCTCTTTAATTTTTGACCTAAGCGTCGCGGTGGCACTCACTCTCTTTCCATCTAGGTAACTTGCTGCACCATATTTGAACTAGTTTGTTGCTACGTGCGCTATACCTCATATGCCATTGTATACATTAGAGTTCCCGGCTTAAAATAAAATACAGTATTTGACAGTCAAGGTTGTTGTTTTATCTGATTTGAATTTTTATTATCGTGAAATAGTAGCAGTACTGATATAACAAAAAAGTTCGATACTTTCTCTCTCCCCTACAACATTCTGCACACGAGATGAGATTATGTATACCGGGAATTTGAGATAGCTGAGGTAAAGATTGGTCTGCTAATTACGAATAATTATATATATATATATATATATATATATATATATATATATATATATATATATATATATAGATTTAGTTGTTTGGTGAGAGCATTCATGCGCGCTTGACATATTTATATATTGAGTTTAGTTACTGAGACAAATTCTATGTTTAAAACCAGTGGTGCGTCAAAAAATATAATATAAATAGAATGGTTTTGGAACGAGGTTACCACATTTGCTTAAATCTGTTATTGTGAGTTTTGTGCTGTGGATATAAGTAGACAAATTAGCCTGAAGATGGAAAGGGGATTTACTTTCCGAAACGTTGCCAGTAAACAAAGATGTTGGAACACGCGGTTCCGCGTTACAACCCAACGAATTTCAATTGTGACAAATATAGTTCTCTTTAAGGTCAAAGAGTCTAATTCTGGTTTTACACAATAATTCTTTTAACTGTGAATTTAGCAACAATCTCTGTTGGTTTCAAACAGTTTTAATTGAGATTTCTTGAACTGCAAATTTAATTGTAATTAATAGGGTTTTGTTTATAAATAATAGACACCCGCGCGCAATACGCAGGTAACATGCAGTGGATTTATGTGACTCAACGTTCAAACAGAAGATTTACTAGTTTAGTGTGACAATAGCCACCTTTAAAACAAATAATGAACAAAGGGTCTTATCTAGGGCAGACATTATTTCAACAGAAATTCCTCGCAGAAGCGCCCGTATAAGAATGAAGCAGTCAGCCCAATGAGAAAAGCAGACTTCGAGCTGAAGTGAACATAAATTAATTAATGTGTAAATTTGTTTTATTAAATCGATGCTCGTTGTGCGAGCAAAATTCTATATATAATTGAGTAAAAATAAAGCATTTGTGGTACATTTAAAATGTCTTCTGATGGGTTGGAAACGTTGATTCAGGCATTGACTTCTCAAATGAATAATTTAACTGCAGAATTAGGCATAATTAAGGCTCGTCTAGACGATACGCTAATAATAAACACTGACGACATACATGTACGTGGACCATCCAACATAGGTGGACATAACAATGGCGACCGCGCCGAAGAGGAATCAGGAGGAAATATGCCGGCGTTTTCAGCCGAATCGACGAGTAATTTCAGACCGTCATCAGAGTTTAAGCCGATGTTGGCACCACTAGATGTGGAAAGGCCACAGTTGTGGTTCGAAAAATTTGAAGCATCAGTTCGAGCCCAAGAATTTACATTGGAAGCACCTATTGTGCGTGTAGCTGTCCAGGAAATAGTGGACCGCACAGTAGCAGTCCAATTGGAATTGCCGGTTGACCTCACGTATGAAGAATACAAAAGACGCGTGTTGGATCATTTTCGGGCCAGGCCTCAGGAAGTGTTCTTAGAATTATACAGCCTGAAACCATTAATGGGTGAGATGCCCATGGATACCATGGCACGTATCAAGCGGTGGTTCACGAAGCTTACCGAGTCTTTACCCGGCTTGCAACCACATGAGGCCATCATGTTCATGCTGCTGGATCCTACCAGATACGGTGAAATATCCAGCGCCCAGGGAGGCCTTGAAGAGAGACTTCAGGCTCTTCAAAGTTCGGCCATAATGACAAACAAAGTGGCAGCTGCATCTCCACGCATGGGTCCCGTTACGACATCTGACAGGAGCGACACACCGTATTGGAATTCTTCGCGGCATAAAAAGCAGTTCCGCGACAGAAGGCAACAGCCAGTGGCCTGGAAGCAAAGTCAGTATATAAGGACTCCAGCTTCGACGAATACGGCGTATAAGCGTCAGCAAAACCCAATGTACTGCTCCTCGAGAACGGCCAGTGCAGTGGGGTAACCAGGGTGCACAATCTCACAAATAAAGGTGGGCGAGAGCAGGGCACAAATATTAATCCTTTGGTGGCTCCGACGGGTAGATCGAATGAAGACCAGCAGAACACGCAAAAAGTGGTCCGAACCAGATGGCCTTTGAAGAAAAGGAAGTGTGGGAAACATTGCCAAATGTAAGAATTTTCATTAAAGTTAAATTTTTAGAACTCTTCAACGGACAGCCAGTAATAATGCAATTGGATACTGGAGCTGATGTGTCGGTACTACCATTGACTTGGCCATTGAACAATGTAAAACCTACGAGAGCAAGTTTATGTCAGGCATCGGGCGCATCGATGGTGGCTGTGGGCGAGTGGGACACGAAGTTGTTAATAAATGAAAATGTCTATCATATGTCTTTTGTTGTTTCGAATACGCAAACGCCCTTATGGGGACTTGATTTCATTAGAAAATGGGTTAAGACGATAGACTGTCAAAATAAACGTGTATGCCTATCGAGGCCTGAGAGAATAAGTTCAATAAAGTCAATAAAGTACCCCTAAGATGCAGGAGGAGACCAGTTGTCTGCCTGGGTGGTGGAAGAATCTTCGAAACCAATATAACATTATATTCCAACTGCCTGATTGTAGCGAGCGTCCAGGGCCGACGGTCGACCAGTTTAAGCTATGGCTAGAACTAAATGACGGTTACGAACCACCAAAAGTATATGGTGCTCCTCCAAAGAAATTAGCAGCAGCGACTCGAGCAACCCAAGAAATGATAGAAGCCGGCGTTCTTGAACCGTCATCATCTGTTTTTCGTGCTCCGATGGTTTATGTTACGAAAAAGGATGGTTCGCTCCGACCGGCGGCTGATTTTAGGCAATTGAACTCAGTAACTAAACCGGACCCGTATCCCATGCCGGCTCTGCGTGATCTGTTCTTACAGCTAGCGGGAGGCAAATGGTTCGCCGTGCTTGATCTTAAACAGGGATTTTGGCAAATAGGCGTGCGGCCCGAAGACCGATGGAAGTTAGCGGTACAAGTACCCCAAGGTCATTTCCAATTCACCCGGGTACCATTTGGCCTTAAAAACGCACCGAAAGTGTTCCAAAGAATGATGGACTCGTTCGTGTCTGACTTAACTTGTACAACAGCTTACGTAGACGATGTTATTATATGGGCCACTACTGAACACGAATTACGTGTGAGGCTGCAGAAGATGTTGGCCAAAGCTGTAGAATGGCGATTACATTTTAATCCAGAAAAGGTACAGACAGGTCAAGAAGTGCGGTTCTTGGGGCACTTAGTCTCAGCGGACGGATGCATGCCGTTAGATTCGAATGTACAACCTATCAGGGATTATCCGGTGCCTACTACTAGAAAACAATTGCGCCGGTTTATTGGTATGGTGAATTTCTATAGCGGTGTCTGCACCATATAAAACGTTGAGTCTACAGAACGGCCTGTTGGTGCGGAAAGAAGGACAAACAGTGCAATGGTTTGTGCCAGAATCTATAAGAACAGAATTAATGGCCTTTTGGCATGAAACGTTAGGACATCCCGGCCCTGGGCGGCTCATTGAGACATTGCAGTCACGATTGTATTGGCCTGGCATGTCCAAAGAAATTCGTAGCTATTGTCAACAGTGCACTACATGCCAACGTTGTAAACCACAAAAACGAGAAAAGGTCACGCCGATTGCTTTCAATGCCACTGCACGGAACGAGTTTCTGCATATCGACCTGGTAGGTCCACTGCCGGTAGCTCGCGGCGGCGTGTCCTATGTGTTTTCCATGGTCGATAAATTTAGCTGATGGGTCGAGTTTGTACCACTGAAGAAGATCACAACAGAAAAGATTATAACGTGCTTAGAAGAGCGATGGCTCAGTCGATTCGGTGCACCACAAGTTATTGTGACCGATCTAGGCGAACAGTTTGAGTCGAAATTTAATCAGTGGTGCAAAGACCTTGACATGAAGCATTCCCGCACAGCCACTTATCACCCGCAAACCAATGCGACAGCTGAGCGCGCACATAGGACGATGAAAGAGGTACTGCGATGTTGGTGCCACGAGAGCCCGGGAACGTGGAGAGACAAATTACATTTGGTCGAGCGGGCCATGCGCTCTACAGTCTCAACAGCTACAGGATTCGCTCCAACGACCATGGTCTATGGAGGACACATAAGACTGCCAGGTGAACCTGTAATCCAAGGGTCCCATGAGCGCTGCACCATAGCGGATATTCAGGAACGACTAAAACAGTTAACTGAATATGTAGGCGCCACACAGCGACAAGGCTATGCAAGGCAACCGACACGCACTCGCCTAAAGGTCGGCGACTATGTCATGGTAGCGAGGGTCGAGCCCATGGCACTGCAGGCTGTCAATGATGGGCCGTATCGCGTGGAGAGGGTGGACGCCGAGCACAATACTGTTTTTGTTAGCCTGCCCGATGGACCACGAGCTGTTGCACTGGATCGTTTAAGCAGAGTGCGAAAGCCGATTCCTGAGGGGGGGGGGAAGATGTGGCAATGGCCACCTTTAAGACAAGTAATGAACAAAGGGTCTTATCTAGGGCAGACATTATTTCAACAGAAATTCCTCGCAGAAGCGCCCGTATAAGAATGAAGCAGTCAGCCCAATGAGAAAAGCAGACTTCGAACTGAAGTGAACATAGATTAATTAATGTGTAAATTTGTTTTATTAAATCGATGCTCGTTGTGCGAGCAAAATTCTATATATAATTGAGTAAAAATAAGGCGTTTGTGGTACATTTAAAATGTCTTCTGGTGGGTTGGAAACGTTGATTCAGGCATTGACTTCTCAAATGAATAATTTAACTGCAGAATTAGGCATAATTAAGGCTCGTCTAGACGATACGCTAATAATAAACACTGACGACATACATGTACGTGGACCATCCAACATAGGTGGTGGACATAACCTTTAGCATGCCTTAACCATTTTTTACACAACTACCAACAGTTCAATTTTGATTCTCCTGATCCTTAATTAAGGTGTTTCTTAATCATTTATCCGAAACCCTTCAGTTCAGAGGATTTATGTTTTTTAACACTCAAAAGCTAGCATAAAATGGATTATTATGAAAACGGAAAACTTGGATTTATGCTTTTTGCTTATTGTGACTATTTTTATACGATTTTTATCTTTGCTTTGCAACATTGTATTCAATGAAACATTAACTTTTTGACTAAGCTTTCTCACATCACCCGTTGGGAAAGGGACAAGGATTAATCATTAACGCGGATCCGAATAACAGCTACCAGGTATTAGGTAGGAGGGCATAACCTCACTAAATAGACAACTAGCTCGCAGAACCTCTTACATTAGCTACGAAACCTCCTACATTATAGCTTGTATACATGTGGCGCAAGCTGCAGAAATTTAATGCCCTTGAGTGCATAGTAACTGTGCAGCAGACATTTCCAGCCAAGTACAGTGTATGCGAGACTACTAGAGGTAAGTGACGCATATCTAATTTTAATTTCCATATGTATGCACTGCGGTTTGATCCTCGTTTTGCAGTTTGCCACCATACTATGATGATAATCATGGAAGGTGGAAACACGTCAGCATGTGTAATCGACGATAGTTTTGCTAATTTGTTTAACGACTGGTTAAATACCGTAAGAATGGTGCTTACTTCAAGCTCGCAAACTTGATTTTAAGAATTGCTACTACCACCTGCGCAATCATTGATTTTTGAAATGTATTACTTCTAGTTGGTCCATTTCTTACTTTTTTGGCTCATGATTAGAGAATAGATTTGTTATTTTGCAGTCATGATTTATGTTCTAATCGCCTACCACCACATTATAAACATGACAGTCAAAATAGATTCAAAAGAATTTGTAAAAAGAATATAATCACTTAAAATGACAGACGGAGGACTTTATATCGCCGTTAAGATCAAATTGTCAATGTTTATAGTACTCATTTTCATTATCTTGGGGTTGTATGTAACACGTGGCTCCGTGTTACAACCCAACGATATTTGATACAGTGCTCTTTAAGGTCAAATAAATTTTATTTGTAATTAATAGGGTTTTTATAAAAAAAGAGAACCGCGCGCGATCCGCGAGGATCACGCGGTGGACTATTGTGTCACTGCGGATTTATTTCGCTTAGTTAGATTATTTGTAATTTATGTGAATGATTTACTGTCTACATAGAATAATGGATTAATATATTGACATGAATTAAAACCATGGCAAGCAGTGAACTAAATATTTGTGAGTTTTTATCATTGAAGTCTTCATACGGTTTACATATTCAATTTTATTGATGACTATTAACATCAACTCAATCCATATCATCATGTATTTTCAATTGAGTTTTTATCATTGAAGTCTTTATACGGTTTACATATTAAAATTAAGTGATGACTATTGACATCAACTCAATCCATATCATCATATATTTTCAATCGAGTTTTTGTCATTGAAGTCTTTATGTGGCTTACCCCTTCATTTTTAGTGTTAACTTTTAACGATGACTTTTTTTATATCATCATGTATTTTAAGTCGATGGTATAAATACAGTTCAATTCAGACATTTGTATGCGAATAACCGATTGTGCCTAAAACATTTTCTTTGTAAAGATAAATCATTTTAACTTTTTTCGTCCTGAAGACGGACAATTTAGTTTAACTGTGAATGGTGTTTAAGACCTATTTTTGCATAAAAATCTGTTTTTGCAGCTGACCAACTTATATTCAATTTGGACTAATTGTGAATTATATTTCTATTTGCAACATTATATCTAATATAAGTATGACACCAAGTTTCGGTTTTCTCACAACAACCATCCAAAAAGGATCAGAGACAATGTGGGTGCATGGATAGTAATAATAGCCCCCATTGATATGTAGGACGGGTATAGAATCATGAACTAGATAGCAACCCCGAAAAATACCCCTACAATATCATTTTGTTCACATGTATGTAACAATTTCACGATAAAAGAAGATTTACTATAAATGAGTACTCCACAATTTCGTTACAACCCAACGATGTTCAATTTTGACAAATATAGTACTCTTTAAGTTCAAATAATCTAACTCTGTTTTTACACAATATTTCTCTTAGCTGTGAATTTAAAAACAATCTCTGTTAGTTTCAAGCAGTTTTAATTGCGATTTCTTGAACTGCAATTTTAATTGTAATTAATAGGGTTTTGTTTAATACATATACACACTCGCGCGCAATACGCAGGGAACATGCGGTGGATTATAATGCACATGTGGTTCGATAGTTTTTCTTTGCATTCAGATATGATTTCACGCATCAGGTTATCAGATGTTCTTCAATCAAATTCACAAATTCTATAGTTCAATGGATTATTATAATTAAATAAGTTAAAACCAAAGCAAACAGTGGAATTATTATTTGTGAAGTTTTTTTCCATTGGAAATTTTACAGTATTTTATTCTATCCATCATTAGTGACAAAATTTACCAGTGACTTTATTTATATCATCATATATTTTCAATCGGTTACATGTATTCATCACAATTCAGACGTTGTGAATGGATTACTACTTGTATTGACAGTATATCGTTTTGCTGCCGTCTAGAGCACGGACTGTTTTGTTTAACTGTGAATATATAATTACTTGTGTATATTTCCAATTTTGTTGACAATATTTCGTTTTGTTGCCGTCTAGAGCACGGTCAATTTGGACTAACTATGAATTTTCCATGCAATATTGTGTACAATACATATGTGATCATTCGACTTAGCCTTCTCACATCACCCATCGGGAAAAGGCCGGGGATTGATCATAAGCACGGATCTCAACAGCAGCTACCAATTGTATGTAGGAAGGGTAAGACTTCACGAACTAGATAGCTACCCCGCAATAATACTCCTATAATAGTGCATATGTGGTTCGCTAGTTTTTCTTTGCATTCATATATGATTTCATGCATCAGGATGTAAAGGGATTTTTGCGGAGTAGCTATCTAGTTCGTGATTCTGTACCATTCCTACATATATCTGGTAGCTGCTGTTGAGTCCCCGACCTTTTCCCGATGGGTGATGTGAGAAGGCTAATTCGAATGATCACATATGTATTGTACACAATGTTGCATGGAAAATTCACAGTTAGTCCAAATTGACCGTGCTCTAGACGGCAACAAAACGAAATATTGTCAACAAAATTGAATGTCTTATACACAAGTAATTATCAATTCACAGTTAAACAAAAAACGGACCGTGCTCGACGGCAACAAAACGATATATTGTCAACACGAATAATAATCAATTCAGAAACGTTCTGAATCGTGATGAATACATGCCGTAAATGATTGAAAATATATGATGATATAAATAAAGTCACTGGTGAATAAGCTGCCACCGATGATGAATAGATAAAAATCGGTTAAAAACTGTCTTTGAAAACATCACAAATAATTAATCCAATTGTCTAGCGCTAGGTTTAAATTATTTAATTATAAAACTCCATTGAACTATAGAATTTGTGAATGTGATTGCGGAACATCTGATGTCCTGATGCATGAAATCATATCTGAATGCAAAGAAAAACTATCGAACCACATATGCACTATTATCCACCGCATGCTTTCTGCGTATTGCACGCGGGTGTCTCTATTTATTAAACAAAACCCTATTAATTACAATTAAAATTGCAGTTCATGAAATCTTAATTAAAACTGCTTGAAACTAACAGAGATTGTTTCTAAAATCATAGTTAAGAGAAATATTATATAAAAACAGTGTTAGATTATTTGACCTAAAAAAGCACTATATCTGTTAAATTGAACATCGTTGGGTTGTAACGCGGAGCCGTGTGTTACAAATATTCCTACAGGTTCTGTACAAATCTATTGTTGTTATTAACTGTACACATAAGCTAGTTACCGTTAAACACACTACTGCATATTCCTACAGTTGATTTTTATCTTGACTCTTGAGTTACGTGGCTATATATTCTTTGTTTCTAAAGTAAAGATTATTATTTAATTATTTACAATGTGAAAATTTAATATTTTTCTGAATATTCCAATACTCCAATGATCACGATTGTACAGGCGAGTTGCAGGAAGATTTATCGTGACTGCCTGTAAGCTGTGCTATTGAATCAGATTTTATTAAATAGCCCATTCAGACAGCGAGCACAGACATATACTAAAATACAGGCGGTAAAAAACACAGGTAACAAGCTAGTCAGTCATAGGAAATGCATTGCACTTTTATAATCGACGAATTGCAAGAATCGTGTGACTGATTTATATTCAGTCTAGAATGCGCGTTTCCTGATTGGCCTCAAGACAAGCGATAAAAATGTGTATTACATTTTGATTATATAAAACGATTTCGGAGTAATTCTTTGTCTTTTTTCACCACCTACTTATCAGAAAAATTTAAATAAATATAATAAAATTCCCTCGTGCTTAAAACAAGATAAGTACTGTAGGATTGATTTTTAAAACAGTTAAAAACACTGTTTGCTGAGCTGTCCACAGGATAAATAAATATATCGTAATAATTTAGCGCTTGGCTGGAGGATAATTGGTAGCTGATTCATCAATGATATGATGTCAAATAACCACACGTTATTGTGGCAAAATAGTTTAGCCGTATTGGTCGGTCATACCGCATAAACCAATTAAAGCGATGCTGTAAATTTTGAGAGCTGCAGCGTGAAATTGAAAAATAGGTTGTCATAGGCAAATCCCGGTCTACGTTGATGTTTTCAGGGAAAACTCGATTAATGTTAATTTGATATATTAATTTAAACCAAAAAGGCTAAAATGTGTTCGACTCTGTGGTCTATGTCATTCGTGAGTCAAGTGATAACGTCAAGTGCGTAACTTGTGAATTCGCTTTATACATAACTAGTGTCTTCACTACAGCATGAAGCCGGTGATCATTTATTGTCGCTATAGCGTAAGATCTAAGTAGCTAATCTTATCAAACAATGCAAATGTGAGCTGAAACCTGAGCACTGCGTCGCGTTTGTGTGATGTAGAATAAACAAAACAAAAAATTAAGTAAATAAGAAAAATCTTCGTAATCTCTCCTTCAGAAATAGTATAATAGCGCAAAACTTTTGAATGATTGGACACATTAATTAGCTAAAAAAGATGGTTATACCATGTGAGGCAAGTGAGAGATTGATATATCACTCATCCATTTGAGCTGAATACGCGTGACGCAATATAGAGCGCATGTATGTGCAAAAAATGAACATACATACATATATGACAATGAACAATTTGATTTGTCGTAGGAACGTATTTTAAAGACCGCGATATTTTTTATGAAGCAGCTCTACAACAACGTCATTACAAGCAAGAACTTTCCGGTAGCTTTGGAGCTGCGGATGAACAAAGACTGGATAAGGACGTGTCTTGGATACTGAGCTGATATATTACTGAATTTATGTTAAAGACGAGAAGCTTTAAATCATTGATCTTCCTGTGATGGTAGTAAACAAGTGAGCTGACTCGGCAAGCGTAGATAAGTGCCATACCAGAGATGTGACGTAGACCTACGAATAGATTTGTGTATTCTATGACGCATTGCAATGAGTACTTCATGTAATTAACAGACCAGGTTTTTATTAATGTACAAAGTTGCTAAAGCGGCTCTGAGATTTAACATCTTTGTTTCTATAATATAATTTATTTGTGAGTTGTAGGCGGTTGTCAGGCGTAAAGTACATCTCATTAAATGCAAGATAATTTTGAAACGATCAGTTGCGTTATATATAAATCTAGCATTATTATTCTCGTTATGAACATTTTAATGAGCTAACCCTGCAAAGGTGAAATCTTTGGCCACTTCATCTGCAGAATTGATGTCGATGGGTATTGCCAAAAACAATCACGTCAATATTTTGATCATGGTTAGAAGGTTGTTAAAATCTTGAACTCGCGTAATATTAACTATGCCGATTTCAACAATGGTTAGGTGCGACATCGCTGTTGGGAAATGTTCCAACTTCAGATTAATGTACCCTGTGATTTTGTTTTTTGCAATATGGCACAATTTGACACGCATCACCCTGCGTTCTGCCGACATTTATTACCACATAATCCATCTGCTTAAGTTTTACGATCACAATACTACCTGAGTAAAATTGGATTAAATTGATCCAAAAGATCTCC
Source organism: Eudiplozoon nipponicum (assembly GCA_029291075.1). NCBI lineage: Eukaryota > Metazoa > Platyhelminthes > Monogenea > Mazocraeidea > Diplozoidae > Eudiplozoon > Eudiplozoon nipponicum. Next base: position 129,343 of record JAQBSW010000313.1, read on the forward strand.
TATGGAAACTGTTAGTTCAAACTGGGTTATTGGACTGCGTTTTCTTGAAGTATACAATTGGAAAACCCCTCCTACATCCTACAGACCAACACATTTAGGTAGCGAGATACCAATCCATGAATAAAAGTTCGCTGAATTTTTCTATTTGTATCAGAAATTGCGTCAATATGGGCTCACTAATAGACATAGTGTTGATTGAGAGTAGTGAAGTCAAAGGTGGTGCAGTAAATGTTTGTTTGCTATTAAGTGAAGGGTGTTGAATTTTCATTTGCTATGTTGTGAATGCTTACTTTCTACTCTGGTTTTGTACTTTGCAATTGTTGAAGTTGCATTTCATTTTACATCGTCTGGCGTTGCTTGACTCGTGAAATTAACTTGCATACTTATTCCTACAATACTATTGAAATGGCGCAAAGCTTCATGTATAATGAGAAGTTCACTGCCCAAATTGTCGTACTAATATCTTTCGGTTGTAGAATACACGACGAAAAACTAATTAGCTCCCAAAACCCTTTGATCTCATGTTGCAAGGTCGTGCCGATTACAAATTCCGAATTATCAGTGGTAAGTAGTAAAGGTTTTTTCAATTCCAGGATGTGTTAACATAATGGTATTTGCTAACGAGCAGATAGCCTGATGAAGCATTATCTCGACAAAAAAATAATTTTTAAGAGCTCTTTTTAATGATAAATTTTCCTTCGTAACTTTTATATTTGTTTTGATAGACCGACAGGAAACGTGTATGCAGTTTTGAACTCTTAAGATCCACTGAAATTCGTTCACTCTTCGGTGACAGAAGGTTATTTATCGGATTGCATTTAGAAGCCAAAGTCTGAATAATCTGTGGTGTAATGAAATTCCATAGGAAAGCAATTGACACTTTGCAAATTTGTCGCAAGTATTTTTGAATCTATGATCTGATAATTGTGATGCTCAGCATGAGAGTTAACCTCAGGTCTAAATACATTTTATCATCAAGATATTCTAACAACCCAAAAACAGTGATGAAAACTGTTTTCTCTCAATTTTCTGGTGAAACAAAAATATGATAGCAGGCTTGCCTAAAGTCAATAGCAAAAATAATTTATTCAATGTATTTTCAAAATATTTATAATGTGAATTGGGTACTACGTCCTTGCGTCACAGAATTTAGCTTGTGATTATTACCGCAGACACGGTATGATCCAATAACTCTATATAAAAAAACGCTTTTTGGATGTTGAGGAACTTGTTACTGATGCAACGTTGATTTCTTTATATGTGAACTGGATGGTCTTGTAGTGTTGATGCGATGCATTGTGTTTTCAATACATATATCTGACATGCTGTAATTTAGCAACCATTCGTGTTCTTGAAGAGTTGTTAATATCTCCGTCAAAGTATGCACCGGAGATGTCTGAATGACCAGTTTATTCAAAAGTTCGAACGCTAGTGCTCAAGATCTTCGCTCAAGTCAAATGGAGGCGCCAATGAGCTTCTGATTTGCTATATCAATTCCAAGCAATTATTTCAAAAGGAAATCAGGGCCTAAAATATTTTGTGACATCCTGATGACGATAGTTGTGCAAAAATTCACATCCTAAACCTATTTTAAGAGAGCGACGCTTACAACCATAAGTGAAAGCCCCATAGATGCCAAGTCGGTATCAGTCTTAATACACCTATTTTAGTCAATTAAGCTAGAATTCTTGACCATATCTATTAAGTTCATGCCTGAAATATCTTGTGCAAATATTTAGTGCCCTCAAACTTAAGATTAGCTTCCACGTTGATTGAACTTAAATATATATTTGATAACTTAGTGTTAGGTAACGGACTGTGTACTTATTATGTAGTAATACACCCGATCAAATTATTTGGAAGGAAATTAGACGCAAAAAACAGAATTATTAAATTACCTGTTCCAGAACGTCCCCAATATGTACACTTCAAAACACAAGATGATAGCACGTGTTTATTAAAAATATTAAGAATTTGTAAACCAAATGTAGAGAAAAACAAATTCAGATTGCTAAAAAAGTCAGGCCAAGCAGGTACAAATTACCAAATTCTGAAATTACACACAATTCAAATGTATATTTACTGTCAAGTATTTAAACGAAGAATGTTCTAGAAAATAAACGAATAATTTCTTTTTAAATAATATTTGTTTCAATCAGCCACGGTGGTTTAAATTTATCAATAAATGTACATTTAATTTTGTCGGAGGAAATATTTTCCACTGTATACACCACCTAAAAAAAGACGGCTTATAATAGACGTAATCTTTGTTCGTCGGCTGACATTGTACAATCCTGAACGAGTTGTGTATGCTTGCGCCACTATCGTTGACGTTGCGCCATGTTCAGTTGACACTGACACTGCTAGTTTGCCTGATGTTGACGGAACGTTATGATCTTCTTACTCGGTAGAACATGATGTCCATGTATTAAACAACGCGTCTTGTGAAAGTTGTTGCTTTGAATTATGTGCCTGTGTGATTGGATTCCACATATAAGATTTGTCCATAGAAAAATGGTCATTCAACTTATCTGGTAATTCCGTCTTATCGTCAATCCAGATAAACTGGGGAATGCAACGATCCAAAGTAACACAACACTTTATGCTATTTACCTCTATGAAGAATCCTTTGTCTGTCATCCTCTTGACCTTATATGGTCCTTTGTAAAATGTTGTCAGGCAGTTTTTCCTATTTTCGTTATTTACATAAACATACGAAGCCGAGCTTAAATTAGAGGACGCATAGCATTTGGTTTTTACTTCTCTTGTCTTGATCGGGTCTAAACGACACATCTTATCTCTAAATGCTCCTACAAACCAATCTATATAGCTAGAAATCCAATCAAGACCACTTAGAGTTTCTATTAGAAGATCTCCAGGCAACCTTAATGGATCTCCATATACGAGCTCTGCTATTGAAGTTCAAAATTGTGCCCTAAATCTATTGCGCATGGCATGTAATACAGCAGGAAGATCGTGTATCCAGCTTGTTCCACTAGTATACCTTAACGCAGCTTTCAGTTTAGGATGCAGCCTTTCTACCATCCTATTTGCACGTGGATTGTATGCGCTAGTATGCAATACATTTGTTCCCGTCATATTGTAAGATCTTACGAAAATCTCTGAAATAAACTGACTACCGCGATCACTAGTGACAGATTCCGGAATGCCATAACTCGATATCCAATTATGTAGGAACGCGAACAAAACTTCTTGCGCTGTCATATCCTTCAAAATTACTACTTTGAAGTGACGACTAAAACGATCTTCCATTATTAGCAAAACGTTTTGGCTGTTGATTTCAGGCATTTCATCAATAGTTATGTGTACACGTGTGAACTGTCCGGTTGGTATCCCAATATTTTATACCTCGGTTCTGGTATGTCTCCACACCTTACAAGTTTGACACTTGGAACAGGCTTTTTCCCATACCCTTATGTCTTAAGACATGTGCGGCCACATCTATCTATCGTTAATTAATCGAATGGTGGCTTTTATGGATGTATGTTACAAATCGTGTAAATGTTGGATAATTTTGACGCGTAACTCCAACGGCACATATGGTCGTGTTTGATCTCTGGACGTTTCGCATAACAACCACTTGCCAATCAGGGGCTTGCGAACATATCCTGGTCTCTTTGTCAAATCTAACGTAAAAGAATCTAATCCTTGCACTTCCACAATTTGATTGGTTAAATTGCTTAGAGAATCATCTAGATTCTTCAATAGACCAAGACGTATCAGCTCGACATTTGCTTCATTCGGTCGGCTAAGTGCATCGGCTACCACATTCTCTTTACCAGCAAAAAGAGACAGTGAAATCGAACACTTCTAATCGGGTAATTTGGAAACTCGCCCTGCGAGAATAATTAAGCCTCACGGTTTTTCCAAGTATGCTTATCAACGGCTTGTGATCTGTCAATAAATAGAAATAATTGCCGTTTAAATGATGCTCAAAATGTAGCATTGCATCATACACAACAAGAAGCTCTTTACAAAAAGTATCACACTTTTTTCTCGGTCATTACCCTTTCGGCTATAAAACCCAATCGGTCTTACTATATCCTTGTCTTTTTGCTGAAGCATTGTGTGGCATTAGCCACCTTTAAGACAAATAATGAACAAAGAGTCTTATCTAGGGCAGACATTATTTCAACAAAAATTCCTCGCAGAAACGCCCGTATAAAAATGAAGCAGTCAGCCCAATGATAAAAGCAGACTTCGAGCCGAAGTGAACATAAATTAATTAATATTTGTAAATTTGTTTTATTAAATCGATGCTCGTTATGCGAGCAAAATACTATATATAATTGAGTAAAAATAAAGCATTTGTCGTACATTTAAAAATGGTTTCTGATAGATTAAAAACGTTGATTCAAGAACTGACTACTTAATTGAACAATTTAACTGCAAAATTAGGCATAATTAAGTCTCGTCTGGCCGATACGCTGATAATAAACACAGACGACATCCGGGTGCATGGACTATCCAATATCGGTGGACGAAACACACTGCCCTTATTGCAAAGTCTGAGGAATTTGTGATTAGCTCAAATGGCTTCTCCTAATCTACAGGTGCTAGTGTGGTTATGTCACTTAAAATTTCCTTAGTCCTTTGGAATTTTATCGGTCTTACAGACTCAAGTTAATAGGCCAAGATCTCTCGGCCTTGCTCTTTTCTCGTGTGAGGTGGCGTGTTAATGATCCTAAAAGTTCGGCTAGACCCGGAATGAACCATCGGTAATGCGCAAGAACCTTCGCAACTTGCGCAAGGTTCGGGGATCCGTTACGTCCTTGATAGCTTGGATTTTAACTTTCAAAGGTTTAAATTCCGTCTTTAGAAATCACATGTCCAAGATGTTTAACTGAAGAGTATCCAATGTTGCTCCTATTGGGTTTGACTACTAATCCATATTGTTCCAGCCTGGTCAAAACCTTTACCAAATGTTTACGATGTTTATAACGTGATCGACTAAAAATTACTTATGACGTCTATGTATACCCTCGCAAATTGACAATTCTGAAGGACTTCTTCATTCAAACGCTGGAATATCTGACTGGCATTCTTTAAACCAAAAGGCATTCGAAGAAATTCCTGCAAATCTCTCCTGGAAATCTGACTGTGGTGACTGGTATAGACCTTTCCTTCATCGGTATCTGATAGTACGCTTTCTGAAGATCTAAAATTGAATAAACAACATATCACGTTATATCTCGGAGCAGAGTACTCTGGTTAAGAAGAGAATAAGAATCACCCTTCGTCACTGAGTTAAATAGACAATAATTTCCACAAAAATTCGATTGTCCCGGTTCAGATTTAGGGGAAGTAAAATTGTAAATTGACCTACAAATTCCTTCTTCGAACAATTGGTGAAATTCAGAAACAGCAACTTGTTGCTTGTGTTGCGCCAATGGTTGGGCCTTAGGTGAACAAGGCAATGGAGCCACCAATTATATTTGGTGTTCTACTCCTGTCTTCAATTCTTTTCGCTTGGCACTGAAAAGTTGAAACACCGAACTTTGAAATTACGCACAATACAAATGTATATCTACTGTCAAGTATTTAAAAAAAGAATGTTCTAGAAAATAAACGAGTAATTTCTTTTTAATTAATATTCGTTTCAATCAGTCACGGTGATTTAAATTTATCAATAAATGTCACATTAATTTTGTCGGAGGAAATATCTTCCTGTAGAGACTCCAACCTTATTAGTAAATGAGAACCCCATAGATGCGAAGTCGTTTTCAGTCTTAATATACCCATTTGAGTCTGATAAGCTACTATGCTCGTTCACATCTATTGAGTTCATATCTGCTATTTCGTGAGTTAATTTGCTTGTGTCCTCAAACATAAAATTAGCTTCCATGTTGATCGAATTTAAACATATATTTGAGAACGTAATGTTAGGCAACGGACTGTGTATTTCTTGCGCAGCAATACACATGATCAAACAATTTGGAAAGAATTAAGACGCGAAACACAGAATTATTAAATTACCAGTTCCAGAACGTCCCCAATATGTACGATTCAAAACACAATATGATAGCAGGTGTATATTGTGAAAATCGAGAACATATAAACTGGAAAATTGAGAAAAGAAGCAAATGCAGCTTGCTAAGGAAAGTCAGACCAGTCAGGTACAGATTACCAAAACTGAAATGACGCACAATTCAAGAATATATATACTGTCAAGTATTTAAACAAAGAATGTTTTAGAAAATTAACGAATAATTTCTTGTTAAATAATATTCGTTCGAATTAGCCACGGTAGTTTAAATTTATCAATAATTGTCACTTTAATTTTTTCATAGGAAATATTGGATAAGCGCAACAACCGGACTGGTCGTGCTCGTGGATTTCTATAATTACTTAATTTATAACTAAGATCGGGTTTCATTTTGTTTTTATTTTTATATTTTCTAGATTTCTCGTCTAATATCACCTCTGGGAAACACTTGGAATTTAATTCCATATTTTGCTGGAATTTCTTTAGACATATTAAGGACTTGTTTTTATATTGTCGGAATTTTTTATACATCTCACATTTTTTCTCTCTGTTTCTCTATCACGCATCCATAACGAATCAGACTATTTCTCAAGCCTCCACCCCTTTAACCCAGAAGCTACTTACCAATCTCGCTGACCTCCAGTAACAGATGGCAGATGTCAAGGGAATGCTAGGAGATTTATCAGATAACCTCTCTCTCTACGTTGCAGCCACTTTTGTTGCGCCAAGCTGACGATTTCTTAAACAGAGTTACGCAGGAGGTGGCTTTACGAAATCACAGTAAACGCAACCTCTTCCTCTGGTCTCCACACTCCCCACTTTCTAAGGATGACCTGGCTTCAGATTTAATCAGTCAATTTGGAGACAACTTCCATCATCTCAAAGAGGTCTTCTCCGGCAAAGGTCGTGCTTTTGTGGTTTCTTCCCACAAACGCTGTCCAACGATGAACTCAGTCAATTGAAACCTTGATCACCCTTTTTATCGACAGGCAAAGTTAAATTATAGCGCAATTCAACCTTACTACAAAGAACGGCGGATCAAGCGCGGACCTCTTTGCCAGGCACCGCCTTCTCCACTGAATCTAGACATGTCTATTGTGACAATAGCCACATTTAAAACAAAAATGAACAAAAGGTCTTATCCAGGGCAGACATTATTTAAGCAGAAATTCCACGCAGAAACGCCCGTATAAGGATGAAGCAATCAGCCCAACGATAAAAGCAGACTTCGAGCCGAAGTGAACATAAATTAATTAATATTTGTAAATTTGTTTTCCTAATTTGTTGCTCGTTATGCGAGCAAAATACTATATATAATTGAGTAAAAATAAAGCATATTTCATTCTGGTGGGTTAAAAAAACATTGATTCAAGAACTGACTACTCAAATGAACAATTTAACTGCAGAATTAGGCATAATTATGTCTCGTCTGGACGATACACTGATAATAAACACAAACGCTACCCGAGTGCATGGCCCATCCAATATAGGTGGACACAACACCTATCCCGGATGGAGCAACCCAAAGAAACGCCGGGCATTTTACGGAAGCATGCTTGGTGATGCTTCTCCTTCTGAATCCATCAGGTTAACTACCTCTCGATTTGAAGGACTGCCCTTCACCACTAGCTCAATCAGCGAGACCATTCCAACCCAACCAGTCCATGCTTTACCGCGGCGTCGTGGCCGACCATGCCGTACAAAGACCCCCAACAACGGTCATCCTCTTTCATTATCCAAGACCAGTAACAAATCCTTAAGTCAAATCGTTATCACGACCGGTGATAAGGACCAGAAACCCACAAACCGAAAGACCATAAACAACCCGCGAGCCATCGATTCTTCCCCCACAACTTTCTCCTCCAAACTCACTGATACCACACAGGACAGTCGTGACTCTGTCCCATTCAGATTTGCCCCTTCCCACCCCCACATTACTGCTCCCATGTAACCCATCAAGCTCAGATAATTCGCGTCCGTCTTGTTTTCAAATCCTCCAAATAACTCACCCGCCTGATAAAAGCGAGACTAAGGAAATTCAGATCGATGCTGACCACTCCATTCTTGTCAACAAGCGGCCAGTTGCCCTTATCAGCCCGAGGTCTTGCTCTGGCCGTCAAAGGAAAGCACCTTCCCGTTTCTCCTCCGCGGTCTAAAGATCTCTTTCTGCAATTCATATCAATTGTATATGGCTTTCGCCAAAAATCAAACAACTGCGAGCTTTTCTATCCTCTAACGAGCTCGGCATGTGCTTTCTTGTTGAAACGTGGCTGTCCTTTTCTCTTCATAGCGATGATCTTTTTCTCATCAATGGCTACACTTTCCTTCGAAGTGAGAGAATAGCTGGTCGTAGGGGTGGTCTAGTTGCTTTTGTCCGTTCATCTCTCATGCCCAAACGCCTGTCTACGTCGAACTCGCTGGGACTAGAATTCTTTTTGTTTCAGCTGCTGTTTCTAGACCAAAGCTTATACGTTTGCGTTGTCTACAGACCCTTAAACTTCTCAATAATAGATGACACCCGTGGGGCTCAACTAAAGTCCACTTTCTTCTCTCAACACTCCGATCAATACATCTTTGTGGGTGACATCAACCTTCCTCTGGCCAACTGGCATAATATAACTACGGAAACTCACCCGTTGATTCCGCTCTTTGCGGACAACCTCTTAAGTCAATTTGTGTAATTCCCTACACGAGGGAACAATCAGCTTGATCGTGTCCTCTCCAAAATGGACGTGACCAATGTTCAGTCTCGGGAGATCTTCTCTAATCTCGACCACTCTCAGGTATCCCTTTTTCTTCCTCTTTTATCCTCTATCCCTAAACAGAGTATTCAGACTTTAAGGCGATTCACCAATTGGGAAGAGTTTAGTCGACGCTGTGACGCAGTTAATTGGAGTGACCTTATTCGCACAGACGACCACTCCTCATGTTTTTCGATGTCCATAACATCTTATCATCCCACTTTATTTCTACCACCTCTATTCAATAAATTCACATGTTGAACAAGTTGAACACCTTGTTTAAAGCACGCGAAAACCTTGCACGCGACAACCTTGCACGCAACTCTAGATTACACACAACATCATTTGCACGCGCTCACGCTCTCCGACGTATTGATAAGCACATTAAACTGGTAATCAACAAATAAGCGCTACACATCAAGAGACACACCAGCACACCGCCCAACTCTCGGAAACAATTCGCAGTCTTCAAACACCAATTATTGCAAAAGTCCAATACCTCATAAATAAACTTCTCCCGGTCGGACGACTCCAGATTTGCAGACGATTATCTAGACTATCTTCTAGTTCTTCTCCATTCCCACTCCGCCTGCTGAGATACTTGACAACGGAAACGCTGAGAACATACGTTGGTTTATTACTTCGCCAGCCTCCGTCGTACAAGCTATCAAAGACATAAAATCTAAAAATCAATTTGATCAGTACGGTGTCTCTGTCAGGATGATTGCTCTTCTTGGCTGGAATCTCTTCTCTCTGCCAGCCGATGTTTCCAACCGATACCTTGAAACTACCTATCTTCACCAAGAATGGCTTAATACGACGATCTCTCCTATCCAAAAAATAATACATCGTCAATTTCCTCGTTCAAAGATCTCCACTCTATTACTATCGTCCCTTCTTTACTAAAATCTTCAACAGGGTCTTTTATAACTTAATCTACCCTTTCATCAAGTCTCTAGGAACTTCTGCCTCCTCGACGATCAACAAGGCTTCATGAATGACTGTTCCTCTTCCACCAACTTAGTCAGTGTCTTTGATCACTGTTACTCCTCTATCTCTATAGGTCATTAATTCACTCTCCTCTTCATAGATGTTTCCAAGGCCTTTGATTCACTGTCGTTCTCAGCAATTGAATCCACCTGGCTAAACAGTGGTATTTGCGGCAAAGTCCTCAACCTTATCAGTTATTATATCAGACACCGTTACACAACTGTAAAAGTCGCAAATAATCGCTCGAGGTCAGCTCTTACCCGATCTGGTCCGATATTATTCAACCTAACACTCGCTCGAATGCAGGTTGAGAACAGCCTATTCAATCTGTTCAAGTATGCAGATGACATGGTAGTTGTATTCAGCAAACCCACAGCATCCAACTACCCCCAAAGCTTATCACTCAGCTGTTATCTTCATTACACTCGCAGCTTAGCATAATCGGTCTTAAATTGAACCCCGATAGGACTCGTTTGATGAAACTTACATCTGACACATTCTGTTCTCTCTCAGATACAAGTTGTCCCCTTGATATTGAATTAATTGACTCGGCTAAGCACCTTGGCATCTCTTATTCTAAATCGTTAGACTGCTCCCCACATCTTCTACATTCTACCTCCAAACTCCTCAAGTGTGCCCGTTTAATCTGCTTTAAGACTAACAATCCCACCCTCCAACTCACATTGTTTAAGGTCTATGTCCTACCCCTTATATTATACGCTAGCGAAGTTTATTGTCCCCTCACTATAGCTTCCTCTTACGCCATCGAACAGATTTCTTCCAGATTTTTAAAACGAATCTTTCCTCACAGCCAGAATTATCGGGAACGCCTACTCCTGGCTAACCTTCTTCCGCTATGGCTCATTAGTCACTTACAAGTTATTTCTTTCGTTCATAAGATCACAGCAAGCCTATCACTATCAAACTTAACTCACCCAAGTCAACACTATGCTACACGCCATAGAAACTCTTCAATCCAATCTAACCACGCTCGAATTATATTTAATAAAATTTATCTCTTTTCCAAAGCCACAATTATATTCAACTCTCTTCCCGTGGAAATATAGCTCCTATCCCATCACGAATTTAGAAAGGCGGCTCACAATTACTTCATTAACAAATTCCTAAGCGAGACATCTGATCGGAAGCGAAACTGGTTCCTCCTTAACCCATAACACATCTTTTTAGCCCTAGGCTATTATCCACTTTCGGAGCGTGAAGTCACTTCTGGCTAACCCACCCTTCAACCATTCGCCTCGGACTCTCAAACTCTAATAAGGACTCACCGATACCATTTCTATTCTCGTTTTCATTCTACTGCATTCAAATATTAATTGCTATGCCACAATCTGCTCTACTAAATCTATTCTTTTTGTTTCAGCAAGAAATCGGAAACTCAAAAAGCCTACTGGACCATCTAGCATTCATTGGACGCCGGTTGCTCCACGCTTTTCATCAGCCGCAACCTCGCTCAACTGAAGTCAATGTTCCCTGCACGCGACACTGGTGTACAGACTCTTCTATCTAGTCGATCCTTCCTAGTTCAATGAAATCTCCATTCCATGAGAACGATTAATTACGAAGTTGATGAAAGTACTTCTCTCTCTCAACTCCCTCCTCGCCTATGGTTATAAACTTTGCCAGTCACAATTACATTCATCTTTACATATCCCACTTTTGATTTGTACCTCATCATTTCAATTGTTGGGCCTGTTGGCCTTTGTTGCCAAATAAATCTTTTATTATTATTATTATTATTATTATTATTATTATTATTATTATTATTATTATTATTATTATTATTATTATGTAGTGGTCCTTTGGACACTACAATAAGATAGCCTCTGAGATGCCAGGCCCGGACAATCCATATATGCGGTATGATCATCTAATTTGAAACACCTCCATGCTAATCAGAGCAAATAATACACGCAAATAAATAACCTGATCTCGTTGTAACACAAATTTATTACTAAAATCAAAATAGTAATGATAAAACCAGAAAGTTGTTACAAGTGAACAGAGATCATTTTGCCTCAAAACTGACTAATAAACAATTCTTACATAGTTAACATCGTTATTTGTTTACTAAAATAATTAAACATTGTTTATGGAAATGTCATTGCTTAGTATTATGTTTGCATAGGAACAGAACGTGTAACCATTGTCCTGACAAAAGTAAGACTTTTATGTCAGAGGAAATATCTTCTTCTACAGTTATATCTTCCGCTACACCACTTTACAAATGTGGAGGAAGATAAATCCTCCGCCAAATTTAAAATAAAATCAACTGATAAATTTAAACAACCATGGCTGATTGTAACGAATTTTATTTAAAATATTTTTTTCTTATTTTCCAGAACTTTCTTTGTTTAAATACTTGACTTTGAATTGTGCGCCATTTTTCAGTTTTCGAGTGTCTCGCACCTCGACTGGTTATATCATCTTTTGGTCTGCTGATATTTTAAACATTTTTTTACATTAAAACGAATACATATTAACAATATAATCCTGCTATAATTGTTTTATATTCTGTTATTGAAGCACACATAGAAGGGACGTTCTGGAACAGGTAATTTGATTATTCTGTTGTCCACATATATCTCCTTCCAGATTATTTGTCCGGGAATTTGAGCGAGACAACTTTCGCATTCCGATTGCCTAACATTAAGTGTTGATTTAATTATTTAACTTACCAGACATGGAGCCTGATATTAAATTTGAGGACACAAGTAAGTTATTACTGGAAATTGCGGATTTAAATTTAGCAGATGCGAATGGAAATAAAAGCATATCAGACTCTACTGTAAATTTTAGGACTTCAATCGATCGGGCATCTATGGGATTCTCAGACACGAATAGGTTAAGGGCCTCTACACAAAATTGGTTCTATTTGCGGCCTCAGTAGGCTATAAAGTGGTAATCGACCTTTAAGTATTATAGAATATTACGGAGCTTACATTAAATTTTCTATCTATTTTATCATTCCTTATATTTTTCCTAAATTTTAAGTTTTAGTAGAGAATTGTATGCTCTAGCGCGCGGATTAATCTGTGCAAAAGTGTGTTCTGAAATTTATTGCACTAATAGGGTATACTCTGTTACCGAGCTTTTTGTTCAAGTATGACTTTCATATGGTTAAAATTACATGAATATTTGAAATTTTTATTGTGATAAAAATTTATACGCTCTAATGTTGAAGTTTTAACCATTACGCTCTGCAATTAATTTTTCTTTCTTTTGCTTTTATTTTAAAGAGTGCTTTAACATCATTGATATAATTGTTTCCTTTGCAACAAAGAAAGCACGTTCGAATTTTTAAATATATTTTATGGATATTAATTAGCTAGATAAATTACTAAAATATTCTTATTTTTAGCTACTTAAATTCTAATGAGAGTCGAGTTTCCGTCATTTTTGTCAGGAATTCAGTATATTTGATATCTACCTAGGGCTCTGTTACAACCGATAGACGGCACTTTTATCACCCATCTTGTACCGGTGTTGAGGCCCCTAACCTATTCGTGTCTGTAAGCCCCATAGATGCCAGATCGCTGGAAGTCCTAAAATTCACAATAGAGTCTGATATGCTTATATTATTGCTTGTGTCATTTAAATTCAAGTCCGCTATGTCCTGCACTAACATGCATGTGTCCTCATACTTAATATCGGTATCCATGATCAAATGTTTTAATAATTAAATTGACACTTACAATGGCAAATGGAAGGTGAGAGTCGGACAGCTTCAATCCCAGCAATAAATCTGTTTTGATGTGTACGTGACCCACAAATAAAACAATTATACCTGTTCCAAGGCTCCTCCTCAGTGCTATATTATATCAGAACACAAGGCAAGAGATTGGAAGATATATTGAAAATTGTTGTAATCGTTTATAATGGAAAGAAATGTTAAAATGCAGCAGACCAAAATTTTAGAACCAGACAGGAAGCGAGATACTCAAAAACTGAAAATAGCGCACAATTTTAAAAATCAAGTATTTAAACAAAGAATGTTCTGGAAAATAAAAAGAAAAAAATTCTTTTTAAATAAAGTTGTTACAATCAGCTATGGTGGTTTAAATTTATCATTCAAGGTCATTTTATATAAGGCGGAGGATTCAACATCCTCCACACCGGCCCCGTTGCAGTGTTTCAGTGGTAGTCACTGTTTCACTCACCAATAAATGATTCTAATTTCGATATGTAGTATTATTTTTGCAGATGTCAGGACAGATGATCTTTGTTGCCATATATGATTTGTCTATTAACGGAGGATATCTAGCCTGTCAATTGAAAAGATCATGTTGCATTCACCCATGCACAATTCTACTTTTGAATCCTCCAGTTAAATAGCCTTTATCGCCAAATAAAAGTTTACTATTATTAGGATTGCATGTTTTTGGGATAATATCTAGCAATTGCACATCGTTACTAAGAACTAAAAATTGCTGCGGGTCGTAAAGGAGTACTGTTGGCAGAGTTAAACCTATGCTTCACGTGGTAAAATTAGAGTTAATAGTGATTATATTATAATTTGGCTAAAACTTGATTTGTTATAAACCATATCTGGATACCGATTTATGCTGCAGGAATTAAAGACAGTTGAGAATAACCGTTCGGCCAAGGTATCAAGTGAGATTAACATCATTTGATTGGAATCAAAGAACGCGAAACGGGAGCCGCCCAAGACAGCGAGCGGCTAGATGCTAGGGTTTACGTTCTAATGAACATCTACCGTGGAAACATAAGCAGCAGAATTAACTCGGTATGAAAGTTAGAGCTAACAGTACGACGTGCGCGGAACGCGCTAGGAGACCATTGTTGATGTTCAACAGTCTCCAGTTTAGCACCCAGTGTGGAATTCAATATCAGAGATTTCCTTCCTGAAATGATGGTATTGTAGCCAGAGATTTCCATGTTAGTGACAATGTATTGCGGATGCGAGGCAACCTAGTTGCGCTTCTAGTCAGTGTTACCTATCAGGAATTTATTAAGGAAGTTCAGGTTAATAGCCTTTTTAGACCAAATGTTGAGTAATGCGTTAGAAACAGTTGTGACAGGTAAAAAAGTGTGATTTTAGTAAATATATTGGGTATGACATACGGATGACGAGGGCGATAGAAATTTGATAGAGAAATATATGTTGAGACCTTATGAACGTGGATTTTTATTATGGCGACTGAGCCATGGGAGAAGACGAGAATGGAAGGGAAGAGGCGCTTTCGTTAATTCTGTTAATGAGGGAGGAAGCCTCAGAAATGGAGGTGTGATTTCTTATAGGTTATTGTGAGTGATCAATAAATTTTACTGGCCTAGAATATAAGAGACTGGGTATGAGGCTTGAATAAAGTGAGTCTGATTGGGGTTTTGTGTCGAATTAAATTAAACGGGCCAATTTATTCAGTTTTACTGTGACAGTCGAAATTGACTCCGGCAATGTGGTGTTTAAGTGCTATATCTAGTTCGTCATCTAGATGTCTATGGTACGTTTTCCGTCTGCAAAGATAGGATGCAGTTGGAATCAAGTTTTGTTCAGATTGAGCTTCCAGCAAAGAAAGTGGTTTTATAATTTTGGATGCGATATTGTTAGTAGTGACGACTACTGCTTGCTTAAACCATATCGGAATATTTTAACAGCCTGAATTTGGTATACGCAACATTTATTTGTTAAGTGGATGTTGACAATTATAAGGTCAAGTACTTGTTCCCGTGGAACTCTAACGTATAGCAGCTTATCTCAAAAGGTCATTACCAAGTTTTACAATCGTGGATCGGTTTCGTAGATAAAAACCAGTAAGCTTAAACATTCTACCGCAAATGCCACTATTTAATTAGGCGGATTCAATCTCCAAGAAAGACATAGTCTAAAGTTTTCTAAATTTCCGAAAGAGGATAGTTGTCGTGTTCTTAAGAATTGTAAAAATAGTTGTGTGCACTAGCTAAATTAGAAGTTAAAGAGCGGCTATTCAAAAAATTATCCTGGCCATAACTTGATTCAATGCAATGTTATATTTCGTTGTAAAAAGCCGTACGAAGAACGTTAGCTATAGGCGGAACTATTGAGATAAGATGAACATAGTTAACTGCACAGATTGATGAAATGTCGCCTTTTAGGATAAGCGAAATAGTCCATTTCAGCCACCTTAATTTTGTTGGTTTATGGTGATGATGGCGCCCTGGCCAAAATGGTTCGATTAAATGAAACCTGCCATAATAACTCATCGACATTTTTCTCAATTTCAAGGAAATCTCGTAACCTCTTGCGAATAACTTCAGTGTTCAACAAGGACGTGTTATTGGTTCCACCAAGTTTAAATGTTTTGTCAGTTCACTCTTTGCTGAGGTCACCGCAACACTTCCAAGTGTGAAGATCGTTGGTTGTGACTGCATATGGACCTTGAGTACACTTACGATGCTGTTCTGATGGCAGAAAAAGTAGACTGGTTTCAAAATATTGGTTGTGCTCAAGACACGTCTATCCGTTATGGTCTAAAGCTAAACCCATGAAAACGTTGGTTATTGTTAGTTTTGATTCAGTTCTAAGATCGGGAAAGCTTTGTTAATTGGTATATTCTTGTGGTTTTGTTTTGGTCATTGATAGTGAAACATCAGGGGAAATTAAATAAGAGCAAAGTTTACCAACGGACCAGTTTTATATGACCGTTATTTGACGTACCATGACCATTGAACCCTGATATGGAACGCTTATTGGGCCACTGTTTGCAAAAGCTAATTTCATTTCATATTCGCCAAGCCAACGAAAAAACTGGAGGTTGGTCATCCATTTCGTAGCCAGATTAGTTGCTCTATTGCAGTGCATCGTACTCTCACTAACCAAGAGATAGTTGATTGAGTGAAAATATGTGGGCGTCTAGAGGCAAACCAGGGTTAGTAAAGAGGCCTGGCCGACTATGCCTTATCGGCACTGGCTCCTCTGGATCCCACCTTACTGGAGATTTAGGCATCCATTAATATTTTCTATTGTATTTTATTTACCGAATTAAGAATTGGAACTCGTGGGAATGCAATGCACTGCTGAATTTGTAGTTTGCTGTAGTTGTTTGTAAATAAAGTTTTTGGTGTATGTATTGATCATGTTTTATGTATTAGACAACCATGTTCCATTTTGTAGTATTTAATTTTACAGTAGTTCAGTTTTCGTATCGCCATTTTCTTAACTACATAAATTTGTGATATTGGTGATGTATGTTGGACCTTCATTTAGGCCAGTATTTTAGACGTGGATTTGCATAGCTATTATTGCCTTAATTAAAATTGTTTTTTTGGCGTTTCGTATTTTTCTATTACATGACATGCTTAGTTATAGTCAAACGTGTAACACTAATTTTATTGTGTGCACACGATGTTGGTATATGCTCCGACAAGCGTGAATTCATTCTTATACTTTACAACACATCAAGAAATGCTGGAATCCCTTCCATTTCTGAATCGAATTTCCTAAAGCCAATTATTGAATTTATTCAGCATACTTAACGGCTGTTAGATCAATAGTATTAACATTAAGGTTGATCAAGTCCAGTGTGTATGAAGTTGTTGGCGTAAAAGGTGTTCAGATGTAGTTTTAATTATTCATTTTGGTGAGATTAAGCATAACTTGAAATCAATAGTCTTGGTACCATATACCAAATCGACAACCATGATTTCGATGTCATATTCCTGTTTGGCAACCACAGTGTTGGTATCAGGTACTGACTCAACGACTATAGTGTTGGTACTCTTTACTGGCTCGGTATATATATTTTATATAGTGAGTTGGCTTTGAAGTTGTATTGTCGAAGTTTGCATTATTGTCCCACTTTCCTCCCACAAATAGTGGGTTTAGAGAGTAATACAGGCTCCTACTAATGAGTTGCTAGTAAGCACGAACCGAATGTGCATATGGGATTATACCTTCAGTTCATGATGACTTTTGTGTAACTTTCTGGTCATAGTTGAACTAATTTGCTACTAGGTGCGTAACTCCTAATACGCAATCGCATATGTATGTATATATATATATATATATATATATATATATATATATATATATATATTAGATGTTCCGCAACAAAAACTGTATCTAACTGTCATATATTTAATTGAATGGTGTCATTATTACCGCGAAAATCAACAACAAGCAACGTGCAAGGCCATACAGAAGCTAAAAGTAACTAATGCTTCACTGCCGTATAACCATAAGTCGTTCATAGTTATTTGTGGACTGTAACAGAACACCAGGACGCCCATTCCTATTGAGGATTACCGCGATAAGTGGTAACTAATTTCGGTGAAGGCCAAATTGTATTGATTTGCTGGAGTAACAGTTGTTCAGAAATAGTTTTTCGCAATTTTTTAAACTTTTGCATACCTTAAATCCAATATACTGGTACCACGTAACGACTCTGCAACCATAGTTTTGGTATTAGGTTCTGAATACAACCACCGTAGTGTTGTTACCCTTTACAGGCTCAGCATATATTGTATATTTGCTTTACTCAACAGTTTAGAGTTCTTTCAATCTATCATGTACATAAATATATCGGTTATGATCGGATCCAAAGCCAATTTCACCCATAGATGATCCTTTTGTTTATTGTGAGCTATTAAAATTAATTGAATTAGCAAACAAGTATTCGTTTGATATGTACTTTATTGTTTTAAAATTTGTGGAATTTTCCCGGGCATACACATATTTAGTGGTTTCCTTTTAAGAGACAGTATTATATAATGTGGTATAAAAAGAGCAAACACAACGATGTTTCACTTTCAATATGTCCAACTTTTCAACAAATTCAAAATAACTTTTAAGATTTACCCAGGTATTGATATTTTGGCTCTATTAGGTTAGCAAACCAGTTGGTTACTTAAATCGTTGTCGTAATTTTCATTGAAGGAGTTGGTATGAAAGGAATATCAGATTTATGTCTTCGATAAAGCATTCAATCTAGTTGTCTGTGTTCCAAGGGGCCTCAATTGTTAGTATTTCGCGCGTGTGACCTTTCCACCTTATAATGGGTAGAACAACTCTGAAAACAAATCTTTTTTTGCTTTTCATCATTAGTACGAATTACAAAATTAGGGATAAACAAATTACAGCCGGATTTATGCGAGCAGAAGAAACATGTTCAAGCATTGAGCTTGAACTAGAGATGACGCACGCAATTGATGGATTGTTCCCTTATTTCACACTTTCCATATTAAAAATTTTTTCTATCTTGTTTTGCTTTTCAATTAATATATAACGGAATGTTTATTTGTAGATAATTGAGAACAAAATGAGAAAGAAGCATCTCTTGTATCAGATAAAATTTCTTTATATTTTTGCACATGGAAAGGGTACTATGAATTTTATTAATACTCTTATTCCAAAAGAATGTATTATATATATATATATATATATATATATATATATATATATATATGTGGCGAAAACACGCGTGTACGATGGTATCGTGAGAACTTGATTTATGTAACTGCTTAGTAGTCTGAATTGAAGTAGGCATAATTTCTAACAGAGTGCTTGTGATTCCGCGCTTTCCAGCTCATTCTCTACGTTACTGAAGGCGTCTGATTTCATTCAGTTCCAAGTAATATACCAAATGATATATTTTGGAAGTTAGATACTGTTTGTTGCGGAGAACTGATATATATTCAATTACGTATTAGGTGTTGCGCACCTAGTAACAAATTAGTTCAATTTTTACCAGAAGAATAAACCAAAGACAGCATGATCGAAAAGTATAATTTTGTGCAAATTCGTCTCGTGCTTACTGGCGACTCATCAGCAGGAGCCTGTATTACGCCCTTTACCCACTAAATATTTTGGTGAGGAACGTGGAAAAATCGGACAGTCATCATCATCATCATCATCATGTCCAGCCGCACAAAAGTCAAGTGACTAATGTTTCACTGCCATATAACCATTAGGAGTGAAGAAAGTATATAAGTGAATTTAGACAAATTATTATTGAGATTTACGAGAGAGAGAGAGAGAAGAAATACCTTGCTACTATGGGTAAATTTATCAGGATAACTCACAGAAATGAGGCAAACTAAACCTCTTCACAACACCATTATGGCCAAGTTAGCATTCGGGCAAGGCGACATCAGCAATACAGCTTCCTTGCGGATTTCACTGTATCACGTCATAAACAAACCGAACCTCGCAGCTAACTTTGCCCTACCAAGAAAAGAAAGTTACGAAGATGATTCTACTAGACATCTGCAACAAGATGGCCACTGAGCTCGATTCGATGCCATATCGCTAAGGGTTTCTAACCAAGAACTGTGATGCGCACGAGGAGCCCATCCCGGCAGACGAGTGGGTCCTATACTACCCAATTTGGATGTAAGTGACTTTAATTGTTTCCGCCATGTCAGAATCTGCCCACCTTGTTTCTTACGCCAATTTGAAGCTGGATGAGAGAATAGAGCTCTATTGGGCAATCGAAATAAGGGCATACGCAAAACGTGACCGAGCCAACGAAGTTGATGGAGCCTTATTTTTTTTCTAACGACGAGCACTTATTGTCAGATCCACAAATACGTCTACAAATGTCAACGTTAGTTATTCGTTGTTGGTAACTAACATGTTCTATACTTCTCAAACAACGATGATCGAATGCCTGTAAGCGTCTCAGATCATCAACTCTAAGAGGCCAAGTTTCACTAGCGTATAGTAAGACTGCGCGTACAGATGCATTGTAAACACGACCTTTAAGGCAAAGTGAAATATTCGCGTTTCTCCATAAATGACGAAGGTACAATCTCCTAGACGAATGGGTAAACCTGCAGAAGTGAAGCTAAAATCATATAAAGTCTGGACAATGTGACTTCGACGCTGACTCACTCTACATACTATATATACTGAGACTGTAAGGGATTCCAACACTATGGTCATTGTTTCAGTACCCGATACCAGCATTACAGTAACGAAAAGGTTCATGGTGCTAACACTGGATTTCAATGCATGCTATAGTTCACCAAAATTGAGTATTACAACTATTTCTGAACACCTGTTACTCCAGTAAATCCATACATTCTGGCCTTGATCGATATCAGTTATCACATTTCGCGGTAATCATGACATCATTCAATTAAATATATATCAGTTATATACTGGTTGTTGCGGTGAACCAATATATATGCAAGTATGTATTAGGTGTTGCGCACCTAGTAACAAATTAGTTTATTTATGACCAGAAGGATAAACCAAAGACAGCATAAACGAAAAGTATAATCTTGTGCACATTCGCTTCGTGCTTAATGGCGACTTATCATTAGGAGCCGGTATTACGCCCTTCACCAACTGTGTATTTGTATGAGGAATGTGGGATAATAGGACGCTACAATCAACTAATAAGCACGAAACGAATGTGTGTACCTACTTACGAATTAGTTCCAATAGCACCACTCCCTACAGAAGCGAATGTTCAAAAGACCTGATTTTAGATATGTTAAATAAATTTATTCTGTCTCCAAAACCATGGGTTTGCTACCATTTACAAGCTTGGTACGTAAATTTTACGATGAAATTGCTTTACTCAGCATTGCTAAAGCTTTAGTATTGAGCTGTCTCCTTTTCAGTTTAAATATATGCGTATCGGAATCTGCATTGTCAAATTGTCCTATATTTGCTAATCAAATATATAGTGGGTTAGGAGAGTAGTGCTGGATCCTACCGATGAATCGTCAGTAAGCTAGAAACATTTATAATCGAGATTATACCTTGTATTATGCTAATTTTGGCCTACATTTTTTATCCTATTTAAACCACAAGCGTATATATATATATTCCAGTATAAACTACATTTTATATAAGATAGTAATTACAATTCATTAAGAAGATTGGTTTTGTCAGTCTTGGATATTCATTACGCATTTGATAAGTTTATCGGGGTAAATTTGCGTCGTTATTACAAATCACTCACTGTGCCAACCAAACAGTGAACTAACAGTTTTCACTTCAGTTGTAGCCTGTTGGGTAGTTGATTAGTGGCAGTAAAATGCAGAAAATGTGCTTCGGTTCGAGCCCCAATCCCGGAAATTCGTCCAAGTACTTTATAAATGTCAAATAAGTATTAATCAGATCTCAATGAATTGTATTAAACATATTATTTAATACTTAGATTTTTCTGACAGAATATAGATACATACGTGCGTGACATTTTATAGGTAATTCGACAATTGTGAGAATATTTTATTGTTCGCTAACTTGTCATTTTTGTTGATCTGTTACGTAAATAAGTCGGAATGAGCATAGGGTATTATCCAATACGAACGTTTTTCTATCTCTGCGGCTTTTTTTTAATGATTCAAGAACAACTTTTAGATTGTGCTTCACTTTGCGTCTTGTAGCTTGACGAATATTATATACATCTGGGATAGTAGGGATTTTGCCTTAGATTCGAGAATCTTCGCAGACTTTTCAGAAATCCAATGATTAATTCTGAGAGTGCGTATAATTCCACTATCAATAGTATATACAGTCTGCATAGCGGTACTTGTCTTTATCCACAATACGTTTGAATTCTATCGATCGAGACAGGTTAACTTCATATTTTGCTGGAACAGTGGAGGCTCCAGTTTTCTTAGATATATTTGGGGCTTATTCTTATTTAGCTTTTCTGGAAGTGAAAGTAAATATGTATGTTCTGAATCACAGTAATAAACACAGCAAACGGGCAGATTGAGTCGGAAACCAGAAGAAAGTTGCCTAAAATATTAGGCTTTATTCATCATATAATGCAGATATAGATGCTAAAAGACAAAGCAAAACATGTTAGTATACGAACGGTGTGAATATAAATGTGTGTACAAATAAACAATCATATCATTCTCCTCCACTGCGATTTGTGGCGTAGCGTCAGAGTCGGAACAAGAATGTTATAGCAACAATTCAAAGAGGATTGTGAAAAAATAGTATTTAAACATTTCCACTTCGTAAGTTATAAGGATGAACACGTTGTTGTTGATTGATAAGGTTTTTGAGATTCTCTGATAGGTCACGAGCGTTTGAGTTATCCGTAGATTCACCATTTACCTTAACATTATCATTATCGGTATCGTCATTATAGGAGGTTTGATCATCAGCAACAACCGGTTCATTTTCACGGAGTCCCATATTAGTTCCAGCTTCATTCATGAGTGCGTCGGAGCCTTTCGGGGCTAATTGACGGATAGATACTGTATCTTCTCTTCCATCAGGAAAACGAACATGCGCATAGTTAGGATTGCAATGAATTAGTTCAACTTCTTCCACAGAGGGGTCATATTTAGAAACTCTAGCATTCTTCTTGAGTAAAACTTTGCCAGGAACAGTAAGCCAGGTTGGGAGTGTGGTACCAAAAGTCGACCTTCTATTGTGTCGAAAAAGACGCTCGTGAGGAGTTTCGTTGGTAGATGTGCACAATAATGAACGGATTGAATGTAATGCGTCCAGCAGCACGCATTTCCAGTTTTCAACTGAAAGCCTTTTTGATCTGAGAGCGAGAAGAATCGATTTCCATAAGGTACCATTCATTCTTTCTACCTGTCCATTTCCATTGGGATTATAAGGAGTCGTTCTATTCGAAGCTATACCTTTTTCCCGAAGAAATTTTGTACTTCGGTCGACATGAAGGAAGAACCTCTTTCTGAGTGAATGTACGAAGGCATCCCAAACATTGCGAATATTTGACACAGGTGAAGTATGACGGTGTGACTGCTAAGGTCAGGACAAGCAAATGCAAAGGGAAATCGAGAATATTCATCGATGACCGTCAGTAGATAACGATTACGAGTTGATGAAGGAAGAGGTCCTTTAAAATCCATAGATAACCGCTCAAACGGTTGGGTAGCTTTGATTAATTGGCCTTGAATTGCCGAAGGAAATCTGGGCTTGATTTCAGAGCACACTTCACAACTCAAGGTCATTTTTCGAATTTCATCAATAGAATATGGTAAATTACGAGATTTCACAAAGTGGAGCATACGAGAAATTCCAGGATGACAAAGAGAATCATGTATTTGTTTTAAATCCAGTCCAGTTAGAAGCGCACCACAACAGGATCGACTTAGTGCATCTGCTGCTTTGTTATCTTTTCCGGGTCTATAAACAACATCGAAGCTGTAAGGTGATAATTCCATTTTCCAGCACAAAATTTTATTGTTCTTCAACCACGGCATAGGCTTCTTTTTCAACAGCTGAGTGATGTTTTTCAGATGGCGTCAACGTCCGAGAGAAAAACGCCACGGGTCTTCCATCTTGGTTCAAAGTGGCAGAAATAGCTACGTCCGAAGCATCGGTTTCGACGACAAACGGAATATCACAACGAATAGAAGCTAGAGTTGCTACGGCTAATTCTTTTTTAAGATCATCGGAATTTTGTTTTACAGAGACGGGCAAAGGAAAAGTTCGATTATGAACGAGTGAGTGAATTTTATCGGAGAAGTTGGAGATCCACAGCGAATAATAAGCGAAAAATCCCACAATTCTTTGTTACGATTGCACATTCGACGGTGGTGGGAGATCTTGTAAAGGCTTTAATCGGTCAGGATCGGGCTTAATTTTTCCATTCGATATTTGAAAACCAAGGAGAGTAATTTCTTTAGCTGCGAAAATGCTCTTTAATTCATTTAAGGTCAATCCATATTTTTTAGCGGCATTAAGAAATTTGTTGAGATTTGTTTCGTGTTCAAGCGTATCTCTCCCGCAAACTGTCACATTGTCCACATAGACAAATGTATCTGTGAGATGTTCCTGTGCGATTATATGATCCATAGTTCTTTGGAAACATGAGACACCATTCGTCACTCCGAAGGGAATGCGACGGAATTGAAACAAGCGTCCACACGCTTCGAAAGCAGTAAATACCTTTTCATGTTCTTGGATAGGTATCTTGGTGGTAAGCGCTTTTGAGATCCAAAGTGCTGAATATATGATATTTTGAAATGGTTTCAGCCATTTGGTCTATTTTCGGCAAAGGATAGGCGTCTAAGAGTGTGAATTTGTTGACCGTTTGGCTGTAGTCCACAACCATACGTTTCTTGTGATTCTCATTCGATACCACGAGAACTTGTGCTCTCCACGGGGATGTTGAAGGTTCGATAATGCCATCAGAAACTAATCTGTTTATTTCATCCCGGATAAATATTTCATCCATTCGATTGTACCTTCTTGATTTCGTAGCAATAGGCCTCCAGTTAGCAGTTAAATGGTGGAAAAGAGGCGGGGACGTAACAGATGCAGGTTTCAGTAAACAGACGGTGAATGACGATTTATGACCACCAAAAGAGATATTTACACTTTTATGCAATCCAAGGAAGTCATGACCGAGGAGTACGTCAGTACAAAGATCAGAAAGTATAGATAGCTTGATATTTTTATAAACACATGATTTGTATTGAATCGACACAAAACAATGGCCTTTGGTATGACTCGATAATGAGCTAGACGCCATGGTTATTGTTTCTCGTGAGGAGTGAATTTTCCAATTATTTTTCAAAACGAAGGCTTCTGAAACATAACTACAGGAACTGCCTGTATCAACGAGAGCATGACAATTTATATTATTGACTTCTAGATTTATTACACATTTGGTGAGACAATCAGGAGCAGCAGCTAATACAGTTGCAGATATGGTAGGATGAAGCGTCGAAACCACTGGGCGGTGATTCTTAGAGCGACATACCTTTTGAAAATGTCCTTTGTTTCCACAACTTTTACAGAAGGCGTTTCTGGCCGGACATTTCCATCTTAAATGATAATCGTACCCACAAAAGTCACATTTTTGTTTAACAGCAGCAACAAGATTATCTGTAGATTTATCGGAGGTTGATGAAGGACTGAGTGGCTGAACCGTTGCAGTGTGTGCAGAATTCAAACAGTTTTGATATGATAATGATTGCTTTTCCGCCATTTCGAGACCACGTGCTTGATCAAAAGCCGCTTGAAAATTAAGTGAGTTGTGTTCTAAGAGACGTTGTCTGATTGAATTGGACTGGATTCCATTAATGAAGGCATCGCGCAGAGCATCGTCTCGATTTTCCTCGGCCGTAGTTGGTTTGAAATTGCATTCCCTAGCTAACGATTTCAGAATCTGAACAAATTGATCCAATGTTTGTCCATTTTCTTGTTTAGTAGTCGCGAGTATATGACGAACAACGATTTCATTTTTCGGTCTGATATAGAGATTCATTAGAGTTTTGATAGCATTATCATACGTATCACAGTCAACGATGTGTTCATATACGCTAGGAGAGACGTAGGAAATAAGAGTGTCTAATTTATCCGGATTCATAGATTCGACTGATTTCAGGAGACCACAGAATGTACGATACCAATGATTCCATTGTTTTACTGCATCTGGTGCACTAGGTTCAACATCAAATCTTTCTGGTCTGAGTAGGCGTTCTATGATTGGGTTATATGATGAATAAATTGTTCTGAATCACAGTAACAAACAAAGGAAACGGGCAGATTGAGTCGGAAACCAGAAGAAAGAGTTGCCTAAAATATTAGGCTTTATTCATCATATAATGCAGATATACATGCTAAAAGACAAAGCAAAACATGTTAGTATACGAACGGTGTGAATATAAATGTGTGTACAAATAAACAATCATATCACTGAATAACGGGTGTTCGAGAGTTGGAGGCCACCGCATGCACAACGCCCCATATTACGTTTGAAATTTGTGCAAATCAAGTATTAACTTTGATCCGCGCAGTTGTTTGCCATTGTCGTTGCTAATCGAGTGTATCTGCCACCTGGATGAATTTATGCGTAGCTTGTTTCTAACTTCAGCATTGACGTCACAAATATACCTGTCTGAACTTCTTTCTCTACTTATTAAAATACTAAGATAAAATTAGAAGGCGTCTTTGCTGTCATCTGTGCTGCAATCGGTGGGAATATGCACAGATGAAACGCAAAGGCAACGTTGATTAAGGTTGAAAATTGAAGCTATTTTTAGCAGCTGGAATGCGCACCTTTCCACACACCAACATAATTAGTTTTTGCAACCAAGTGCATACATTTTACATGTTGGATTGAATTATTTAAAGTTTCTTTCTAATTTGATAATAACTGATGTTGATTTAATAAAATAACGTCTTTCTCTAGTATCGGTTTTCCGCATAGTCGTTATTCTCCCTCTCTGCGATGTTTTTTCTATCACAAAATTCCATGAGCTTATACTTTTGCGGAATGTTTATTATGCATCGAGCTCATATTATCGCTATTCTCTCTCCAATGCTTAATTAATACACACGTGTATGTAAGGGAGATTGTACAATTTCTATTTTATCAATATAATGTGCCGCTTTAAATATTTATGCTTAACGCCCATGCAAGATCCACATTTATCCACAAGCTGCATCGTCGCCAGAAGCATAATTTCGTCAGAATGAAAATTCAACTGCTTAACTGCTGCATTAACAAGAATTAGAACTTCAGACTAGAAAACATTAAGGTTTAGAAGTCGAGTGATATTTGCAAAGAGAGTAAGACGATTTCGAGAAAGAGACACGGAACCATTGGGAAATGCATTTAGCCCATATAATAATTAAAGCGACATCGGCAATACTCATTTCTTGAGATTTCACTATATCGTCTCACCTTACATTAAACATTCGTTAAGAGAGATGTTTTATAAAATTAATAAAAGAAATCTGTAGTATGTACCCAACCAGGCTGGATTTGAAAGGAGATCACAAGGTTTTTAAATTGAGTGTGGCTTTGTGAAGATTTTGTCACGACACAACCTGTCTCTATTGTCATTCAAACGTCAACTTAAAATGTAGAGCTATTCTGGCCAGTCGATCGTTATTTATACTTTAGACGTGACCGGGTTAATGCAAAATAAATCTTTATTCGCCGTTCCACAAGAGTGATTATAGGAAATTAAAAATTCATTTATGGACATGGGTGTTACATTCTCATAATGGGGCTATTTTGCGTGGACATCAACGATAACACGTTTGTAAATATCTGGGCACTAGCGTATGTTAGCGATTTAAGCAAATATACAGTGTGTGCACAGCCATCAAAAAATGTTACCTACCTTTGTAAGCGGAGAAAGTAGGTTAAGGCTTTTCTAGTTTTTGCCTTTCTCGTTTTCACTTTTGATAAACTGCCAAGATAGGGGAATTTAAAATCCACACGATAGAGGCGTAGAGTTGAAATGAGTAATGAGTGATCCTTTAGCATTATCTAATATATAGAAGTTTCAACTTTATTTATAAGTGAAATTGTGGCGGCTGCTAATCTCTTCAAGGTGGTCTGAAAAGTTTTAAATTTGTCTACTATATTTAATTATAATAGTCTTCCATCTGAGAGAACTTACACAGCAGCTTATTTAATCTACGGAAAAGTGGAGCTGTGGACAACATGTGTCACAGGCGTGAAAAAATAATTCCGTTAGTCAGAGTAAATCACTTTTAATGCTTTATTTGGTATATTCTCGTGTTCCTGTCTTCGACTTCATAATTTATGCAATTAGTTATGGCTTGTTTTATCAATTGTTGTCTAAATTTTTCGCTAAACATGCCTACCTTAAATCCTAATGTTATTCCCATGTTAATGGATTCTTGAAGTCATAACGATACTTATTTGAGATTCTGATCTCATTCCTGTTATACTTAGTATAAGTTAAAAAATCAGTACTTATATTTCTTGAGTTTCTGTGATGAATTGCGGTTTATGTTCTGTTATACCCATTCTACATAGTATTTTGTATTCTATTGTCTTTACAATTAAACACCAATTGATTGCACGGGTGGTGGTAACACTTTTTTAAATCAAGTTTGCGTGCTTGAAGTAAACACTGCTTCCATTGTATTTAACCAGTCGTCGAACAATATAACAAAACTACCGCCATCCGCACGAACTGACAGCAAACTGATTAGCGAGGATCAAACCGCATTTAATATATATGGCAGGTCGAAAAACGTCAATGCGTGCGACGCGGCAGTTTTGTTATGTTGTTGGCAACTGTTTATATACAATGAGTATGTATTAGGTGTTGCAAACCTAGTAACAAATTAGTCCAGTTGTGACCATAAGGATAAACCAAAGGCAGCAGGAACGGAAAGTATAATCTCG
Organism: Eudiplozoon nipponicum; assembly: GCA_029291075.1. NCBI lineage: Eukaryota > Metazoa > Platyhelminthes > Monogenea > Mazocraeidea > Diplozoidae > Eudiplozoon > Eudiplozoon nipponicum. The sequence goes on from JAQBSW010000313.1 coordinate 158,166, forward strand.
TGCACATTCGTTTCGTGTTTACTGGCGACTCATCAGCTGGAGCCGATATTACGCTCTTTAATCACTATATATTTGGGTGAATAATGTCACAACTGAACTAATTTGTTACTAGGTTCGCAACGCCTAATACATACTTGCATATATATTAGTTCTTCGCAAAAACAGTATTTAACTGTTATATACAATGAGCTTAGTGTTTACTTCAAGCTCGCCAATTTGTATTAGAGAATTGTTATTACCAATAAAGCAATCATTGATTGCTTAATTGCATTTAGCTTTTATATCTGTGGCTAAAGCTGAAAACAGTTAGTGCTCGTGACTGCGTGGAAATTGTGCACCCGTCATTTCATGTCAAGCACAATGTATGCGAGACTATTAGAATTGAGAGCCACATATCTAACTTTGCATTCTATAAGCTTATTTATACACTTTTATCTAAATGGGATGTAATCTCAGCATACTATGGCTCTCGCAGGATGATTGAATTGTAGGTATTTTTTGTAATATCGTTGTTTATTAAACGTTTGCCTCATTACTGTGTCAGTGAAGCCTTAATCCTTCAGTTTAGTTTTATCGTATAATGGATTTTGATCTGTCAGGTCAATAACACTTCTTATTTTACATTTTATTTGAATAGAACGTTATAAAAGCATAATCGATGACTAGTCGGCCAATGGTTGTGAATGAAGTCCTCCAGATTTTGCAATCGTTAACACTCGAAGGCTCGGTTGCTGGTAAAAGCGATGAAGCTGGAAATCAGGTTACGCCAGAAAATCTGGAGACGGCTGTATGTTTTTTTAACAAATTTACAATTTAGGAAAAGCTGCGCACATTTCAATCGCTTCCAGCCTTGGCTAAGACAATGGGTAGTCTTGATACTCGAACTAAAATAGTACCAACACTTGCCGGTAACATGTATTTGTCTCATTTGTGTAGAAATAATCGAGAAGGCCATTGCAGCTGGTGATGATGAAGTTTTGTCCGTTATTGCTACTAAGTTGGGCGAATTTCCGGAAATTGTTGGTGACGAGCATTCGGCTTGCCTTGTGGTGAGTGATTGAATACTCAAAATATTTTATACAGACATAACTTAACGTTATGGGTCATTCACATTTTTAATTTATAACACATTTATTTGCAATTTATTGATTAATGTGCTAAATTTTGTGAAATTTAGATATGTTCGTATATCCTCTGTATGCTTTTATTATAAATATGCTTTGCATGATGTCATCTGTGTACATTCTTACCACGGCACCATTTTCGGCTGTGCTAAATCGTTATGCTTAAATGTGCAGGTTTCTAAAGTGATACAATTGTCCCCAATGGTAAAATTATGGTTCTCCTGTGGATTTTGCCGACAGCTGTCGTCATTTTCCGTCCTAACATGCTCTTGTTCCAGCGAATTTTAGGCGGTTGGTGGCTGGCCACATTGACTCTCGAAAGCTGCTAAAAGTTAATGTTCCGGTTTAGTGCAATATATGCGAGACTACTAGAGGCAAAAGCCACATATCAAATTTTGCTTTCCATATATATATATATATATGCATTGCGGTTTGACCCTAACTAGTCCGTTTGCCGTCGTACTCTGATGATGATCATGGAAGGTCGAAACGCGTCAGTACATTGCGATTGTTCGTGACTGCATAGAAATTGTGCAGCCGGAATTTCCAGTCAAGTTCAATGTATGCGAGACTGCTAGAGATGAGAGCCGAATATCTAACTTATTCAATGCGGTTTGATCCTCGATAGTCAGTTTGCCGTCGTACTCTGATGATGATCATGGAATGTCGATGCGTACCAGTGCGTGCGCTAAGTTGTTCGATGCCTTGTTAACTAACATAGCATTTTTGTTTACTTCAAACTCGCAAACTATATTTAAAGAATTGCCTCTACTATTGGAGCATTAATTTTAGCCATGTTACGCTCAGTAAGTCATCCAACCGCATTTTTTCTTTTTGAGTGGCCAAGTGAAAGAACGCTGTTTCTTTTTATCATATAGGCCTGTCGTCGGCTTATAAGAGGTTAAAACAATGTTAGTGCCAACTTTAACAGTTGAGATGTGCAAAAAACTAAATTAAATCTTTTGGGGCGACTTGTCGGAATGTAAAACTATTTATGGCGGATAAAACGATGGAAGCTTTATGTCTTATTCCGCCCCAGAATTGATAACTGATTAATCGATAAATAGACGTAAAATATTATTTGCTTATTTTCATTTATATTTCTGAGTTGCATATATTTTCGCATTTTGCATATAAGTGCTATTTTTCTTTCAGAATTATTAGTTTATGGTAGTAGTTTCGGGAGGTGTTGCGTGACTTCGGTTTTCCTTTAAACAAGAACTACCACTATACGATGTTATCGGTTTATTTGTTTTGGTCTTGTTTTAATTGGTCGAGGCGTCATCATAGCACACCTCGTTTAAACCAATGCAGAATGCTTCGTCAAGCATTTAGAAAATAAGCTGTGTTTTTGTTCTCTTTAGGTTATAATTTTCCTTCTTTACTTTTGATTATTACCGTAGTATTCGGATAATTGCGATATACAATTAGATCAGATCTCCAAATAGTATCTGGTTCCGCTTTTTATCTAAAGATCGATTAATCTTTTATATTCCATTTACTCCTCTTCACCGGAGCATGATGCGCTACTAAGTGATGCACGTGAATAAACAGAGCGTACTGGTTTTCCATTATTGAAAATTTGACTGTTTGTTGCCTAATCGTGCTCGATAATGAACTATTGAAACAGCATAGAAAACAATCAAACGTTCCCATCATATTTATTGTATAATTTTGAAATTCTGTTAAATTATTTTTGTCTGTTTTTATCATTTTGACTAATCTTGAAATCCGTCATGGGTCATATAAATCCTTCCTTTCGCCTTATCTGCTTTCACACCATGAATGCTATATCGTATTGGGACACCAGTTATATACGCTTACGCGCCATTTGAGGTTTCTTCCTGTTTTCGTTAACACATCAAGCCCTTCCAGTTTTATGTAACATGCGTTATGCATACAGACAGTGAGGATGCACATTAATACATCATTGTGTGTAAGTCCTATAAAAGAGCAACGCTGGCTAAGTTTTCTGACATGGTTTTTTTTGAAGACGAATTTAAGCGTTCCGTGTAAATTCGGCTGGTTACAGAAATCACTTCAGTTGAACAAGACTTAGCTCGTGTTCAGAGGCTCGAAACCAATAACGCGTAGATAAGGATTGTGAGTACAATTCTGTAATACTCGCAGCATCCAGCATGCTAATTTAGAATATGCTCTGTATATTAATTTCTAATTCACGCTATGCGTGTTATAGCTCCATGTTGCCAAATTTACTTAAACGTTCGCAAATCAAATTTGCTGACGCGAAAACACCTAGGTTTAGTAAAAAGCGTTAAAACGACGCTATTACTTGATTTTGAAGAGAAAAATAAGGAAAAAAGCAGAATCGTATATCAAGGTGTGTGCAGTAGTGGCCTGACTTCAGTTATCGATCCAGCTAGACTCAGGACATAAGGCGAATTTTACTATCTTGACTCAGCGGCCAATGCGGTACTGATTTGTTATAGATCGCAATTTTCATGGTTTTGTGTACGCTACAACTGAACACTAAGTCTTCCACTCACAGTGGAGATGATGTGTATTCAGTTTTTCTTTACTCTTTCTGCCCATGAACCACTGGCCAAAGTTCCTTTCATTAGCCGAAAATTTTCATTCGCGTCTGGAATGTTTGCTTTCATTCCGTCACTAACCATTTAACACCAAGTTTTGTTACATGGTGAGACCAAACTCTTTGATATACACGAAGCGGGATAATTGTTGTATCCCTTTAGATCATGGGAACTTGACCTCTGATTTTGCCATTTTCACTTCTCTTCCATTTTCTCAATCTAACCAAAACGCTCTTTTAGATTATATGGATATTGTGGGTGTTGAACATATCACCGAGCCAAATTTTCAATTTTCAAATATCGAAAATAGTTAAAAGAAACTATCACGCATTAAAGTTTCAAAGCCAATGCATTTAATGTGCGAACGTTTAAACAAGCTAGATAATACCAAGCTCTTGCACGTAATTTGGGTAAATAGATAATCGATTTATGTTGCGTATCTGAAACCAAAATACGGGATCGTAGTGCGCCTTGCTTATCTACGCGTTATTGGCTTCTAACATGTTTTCACGGATTTTCTCAAGGCGGTAAATGGGGCATTGGTATTGTCCTTAGCACACGAGCTGAAGGTTGCTTACCTGAATGGATCCGTATAAACAACCAACTTTACACGACATCTACTAAAATCAATGCCATTAACCTTAATCAACGGTGATCTTTCGTTTTATCTGCATGTTCTCACCGATTGCAGTATCTACGACAGCTAAGACTCTTTTTAGTCCGACTTAAGCTATTTAATATGTTGAGCAAGATATCCAGATATAGATCTCTTTATTGGTGATGTTCACGTAAGCGCTGAAATAACGCAGAATTTCATGTAGATGAAAGATACACTTTAAGATCGATGCGCAATGATGATGATGAGGAAACCGTGTACTTATAAGGTCATCATTACTAAGCTGACTAAATTGTGCCCTCGGTCGCCTGGTGGACAGTTTCTACGGCTACTGGCCAATTTTGAACGCGAATAATTGGATATTAGTGCATAATCAGAGGTGACACCAGCTGTTAGAGCAAGAAATGCGTACAGGGAGAATTTGAAGTAGTTAAAATCCATAAATGTGAGGCAAAGTACAAATTGTACTAGTTTCTGCCAGTCATAATGTCTTTTCTAGATTACTAACCTGTTTTCGTCTAGATGTCATACCTGATTCTATGACAAACTATGCTAAAGATGTCATCCCGGCAAAAATAGTTCCTCGTCTTGGAGACTGATATGCTGTCACGTTGTTGTTCACTAATTCAACAAGTGCATGCCACTGTCTATATTTTTAACAGATATTACCGAAGCAGTCTTTGCTGCGAACTTGTTATATCATCAGAATGACGAAAAGACAGCTCCAGGCAACCATTAGCTGTGATCAGAATGTATCCATGTCGTGTGGTAGGAGGCTAAATGAATCGAAAAGCATAATTATAACCATTAAACAAAAATTGATGGCGTTGGAGATGGTAACAATTCTTTAAATTAAGTTTGCGACTGGCGGTATTTTTGTTATATTGTTCGACGACTTGTTAAATACAATGGGATTGGTGTTTAATTCAAGCTCGCAAACTTGATTTAAAAAAATAATTATGACCATTGTTGAGCGGAAGTCTAACATTGCTTGGAAGACTTCAGATATTTTGTGGGTTTAGGGCATTAGGCCGTTTCCCACTCAGCAATCGCTCCCAGTACTGATAAGTACATATATATATATATATATATATATATATATATATATATATATATAAAATTTTTTCCACTAAATCCGACAGATTTTTGCTCAACATGTTTTCTCTTGCAGTGTGATCGTGTCACCAAAAATTATAAATATAATATTCCTCATTAAAAGAGCCCTTCATTTATGCTGTCTTTAAAGCAATTGCCAAATGCACGCTTTCGTTTTTTTATAAGAGCAAGTGGTAACTAGCCTACAAGCACAAATTTAATTTAAATCACTATTCAGTGTAAGTTGTTGTTCAATGTTGCGAAGTGCGATTGCCAAAATTAACTTGTCCACGATTTTCTTTCGTGGTTGGTAGATTTTCATTATCAGTTCCGCAAAGATCCAATTCATCCTATTTTCTAAGTACGCTTTGAATTCGTTTTCGCGGCGCTTGGGTGCCGATACGTCCTCTCCAAAGGTTTCCACATCATTCGTACTAATCACAGGAAATGAGGTACGGTCTGTTCTTGTTTTTATTCGGTTTCGATAACTCACTTCCAGTTCCTTCACCGAGCTTCTAATAACACATAGTTCAATGCCTGCATCACCGGCTTTAAGCAAATGTGTTTAACCTTTTTTTGAACATTATTGTAAAAGGCAAATTCCATATGTTTGTGGTACTGTTTTAGAAGCCTTTTGTGTGTCCTTTGGAACACTGAAATGGTGGATCAGCCATCTCATTACAGCAGAAGTGGGGGACTGCTATTATTACCGATACCGGTCAATTAGCACACCACAGCGTGCTATCACTAACCTTAAGCCACACGAATGAGAGAACATTTGTACAAGTAATGGCGAACTGTGTCCTGGGTAGAGGCTTAGCTTATTTTGCCTTATTGGTGTGGGCTGTTCTGGATCAGTATTGCATATATATATGGTAACCAAAATTACATATACGGCTCTCACCACTAGTAGTCTCGTATACCTTGTACTTGACTTGGCGGTATTTTTGCTTTGTTGTTAGACGACTATTTAAATACAATAGGACTGGTGTTTACTTCAAGTTCGCAAACTCGATTTAAAGAATTTTTACCAACATCCGCGTAATCAATTATTGTTTAATTATATTGTCTATATATTTGTTTGTGGCGAAAGCTGCAATCAATTAATGTTTGTGACTGCATAGAAATTGTGCAGCCGACATTTCGAGTCAAGTACAATTTATGCGAGACTACTATTACATATATATGCAATGCGGTTTGATCCTCGCTAGACAGTTTTCTGTCGTACTGTGATGATGATTATGGAAAGTCGAAACGCGTCAGTGCGTGCGAATGGCTATATTTTTGATTTGTTGTTCAAAGGCTGGTTAAATACAATTGGATTGGTGTTTACTTCAAGCTCAAGGACTTGATTTAAAGAACTGTTACCACCACCCGCGCAATCAATTATCGCTTAATTGTATTGCCTATATCTTTAACATCTCTTGGTTTTTTTACTGGTAATAACTAATTTCAGCTGCCTTCAAATCTTCTCAGCACACATTGCATGCTTTTTTTAAGAAGACAACTTGTTCGCAAGTAAAATTTCAATCTATTTACGTGGCATATTTTGAATTATTCGAATGGTACAATTTGTGGCGAAAACCACCAGACGGCCCCTACCTCTCCTTTAGTGTTAATCTCGTTAAGTCTTGTAACATTGTCTGCTCGTTTTTCTCAAATGGAACGCTGCACTCGGCTACAAAATATACGTTTCTTCAGCCACAGTAATAAAGTTATGTATAATTGTACAGTCCAATTGTCCTAAATTCCTCATCTAAAGATATAGTGTGTAAAGGACTTAATACCGGCTACTACCGATGAGTCGCCCGTTAGTACATATGGTTATACTTTCTGTTCATGCTGACTTTGATTTAGCCTTCTGAACTAACTTCCTACTAGGTGCACAAAACCTAATACATAATTTCATATACATTAATTCTCCCTGCAAACAAACGTCATTAAACGTTATATATTTGATTGTATGATGTCATGATGACCGTGAAAAGCGATAACTGATATCTATCAATACTAGAGTGCATGGATTTGCTAGAGAAATAGGTGTTCAGAAGTAGTTTTAATTCTAAATTTTGGTAAACACACTCATTGAAATTCATTTTGTTGGTACAATTTACTGACACGGGAACCATAGTGTTGGTATCAGGTACTGACACAGCCATAGTGTTGATAAATATATTATACATAGTGAGTTTTCTTTGAAGTCGCATTGTCGCCGACTTTACATGAAGTTAGCTCTTCTACTGCAGGTTTACACATTCGAATAGAAGATTGTGCCGTCCAGTTGTCAAACATTCCTCATCAAAATTGATAATGGGCATAAGACGTAAAAGAATGTGCACATTAGAGTATAGCTTTCGTTCATGTTGACTTTGGTTAATCTTTCTGGTCATACTTGAACTAATATTCTACTAGGTGCGCGCCACCTAATACACAATTGCATATATATTAGATCTCCGCAATAAAGCAGTATCTAACTTTTATATCTAGTTAGAGCAGTGTCTCTTTTGCTTTTGCTTTCGTTGTTTATCTAATTTATGTTAATTTATGCTCGCATTAGCTGAATCTATTACAATCGATTTGTATTGATTCTTTAGCAATAGTTTTTCTTTGTGTGAAATTAATATTTGTAATTAATGAGCTAGAAATGTTGTTTTACTTAGTTTTCTAACGATTGTTTCGACGCCCTGCATACACACTCCATTCATTTTGTACAATAAAAACCTGACTTCTTGTGATAATCTGAACTGAGCCGCTGCATTAAGCCATTGCATTAGAGCAATTTACGAGCAGTTAGGTCGGCTGCAACTTCAGTATGTTTGTGTGATGGTTAAAATTCTGCTTCAGCTAGCAGTGGGCATTGCCGCCTGGTTTTTGTGTTCCGTGCAGCTTTTCTGCGGATTTTTCGAAGTACGCGGTTGAAACATCACTATTTATTTCTTTTCATTAGCTACGGCGGCCTATGGTATTGGCTAGAGTCCACATGAGTTACTCAATGCTTTGAAAATACACCTTGATTTTTTTGTCTTTCAGATGCAGTGCTATTTTTTCGTCGCCTGCGTAACTTCATCGATTGAAACGTTTCATCCTTTATAACAGTTTGTATTTAAACGCGATTCATAAGTTTTTTCTTGCGCTGTTATGCTCTGCCTGCCTTCATCCTATTTTAGTGTTCAAACTTGACCTAGCATGGCATTTAAATAATCGGCCATTAATAGGGCTTTGAAACGCAGCTCTAGGTCAGAGGACACAACTGAACGATCTCTAAAGAATTTATTTTTTTTGGCAGGGTTGGCCATTGCGCAATGTGTTCGCCGTATCATTGAGTAGTGGAAGATCAGAGCAATAAAAACAATTGGGTTTTATTTGATTTTCCAGCGAGGAGCATTTAATGACTCGTCCACATATACATATACGGATGCTTGCGTTGATTATTCTTTATTGATTATCGATTTTGGCTATAATTCTCAGACAACGGTTGTCAAATATTTGTCTCATTTTTGTATGAAAAAGCTGCACGTCTAGATACTTTGTAAAGCCAACTTTGAACGTGAAATACGATGCTCTTCTTTCTCCATAAATGGTGAAGAATTAGACTAGCATCTCTTGTTTTTTTTAATTCACATTTTCACTTTGTCACTCATATTGCTTACATTCATATGTGAATGAAGATTTAGATCTTATTGTCTTATAATGTCTCTTGGCTAGTTGTGTGTTCATATGGTATGATTATGAATCAATATCGCGACTAATACATAGTACTGCAATTATGGGTCTACCTGTCCTGCCATTCTGCTCATCCAACAACATTACATCATTATCCCGATAAACTGGATGCGTCATTAGCCTACTTAAACACTGCCACTGGCAACGAAATCGATGCTTCATAACACGGGTCGTAGCTGATCATACCACGAAAAGTAGACTATATTTTGCTATTTTGCTATGCCTCCTGACAGAATACATCGATTTAAAATAACCTAAGCGCTTGCAAACATAACCGGTCATTTATTATATATTTTTCAACGTAATAGATGACCAAAGGTATACTTGGCTTGAATGACTTGAATATTTTGCTATGAAAATCATGTGCGTTATTCCAGAGTGTCATACATTATATCCCAATGTCAACTGCCGCAAGGTTAGTACAGGATAACTATCGTTAGACTACTATCCGTCTGGTGTCATCAAATATTGTAGGCGAAAAAACGTGTTAACGTCTGGCTGCTGCTCAGTGCGATGTTAGGCTCCTGATCAAAATTAGCTTTAACGAGCACTTTTGACGCATTTAGATTCAGACGGTACCGAATGGCTAAAGGCTTGCTAGGACTAGTCGTTCTTGACTGCCATGGTAGCTGCATTATCAGAGTATTCGTGGTCAACAAGACAGCTCTCACCATCGATGTCCTTTGAGGTGTGTTTCTGTGACATAAAAAAGGATGCACCAAAAATACAATTAAAAAAAGATGACAGCAATGGCTCATTCTTGTCGAACACCGAAGCGATCGCAAAAGTTTTAGATAAAAGATTTCCAGTGCGAATGCAGGACGTTTATTTATCCTGACAGACTCCAAGCATTTTGGCCGGTAAACCATGATAGTACATAGCTCGAAATAAAATCGTGCGCAATTTAGAATGTAAAACGACAGGCGTATAGATAGGTAACAGATGTGAATTACTGATATTTTGTGCCACAACTCGAGTGCGGCGGTGTACATAACAGCAGTGTTGAAATCAATTTTTGCGCGGATGGGAAACTGAACGTCATTTTTTACCTGTTCCAGACGGACTCTTTTCTCCATATTGTAGAATTAAGGTCTTATTGTTACTTCTGAACAGGTATTTCACAGATGAATATAAAAGCGAAGCCATTTATTCTGGCGGGTTTGCTTTTTATTCATCAAAATTGGGAGTTTCTATGAGTTGGACTGGGGAGATTTCGAAAGTGCTTCATGAGCTGAGTTTTTAAACTGAGCACGCCTGTTCTGTATTGGCGGATGAGCCACTGTTAATTCATCGGATCTAGACAAAATTAGGCTAGCCGCATGGAGCAGAATTTTTAATCTTATTCTTGTGGAATGTAATTTATTTTAAGCGCCATTGATTAAACTATTGGAAGACCCGTGATACACCATCGCTTTCTTTATAGAGAACAACTATTTATGTGTAAGTCAAATTACGCGATCTCAGTACGATAACATGTCGCCGTTCTGTCTAAATCTGATGCACTGCTACACTTTGTGTCAAAATGCTATCTGTGGTAATGCAAAATTGAGTTCACTAGGACCTGATTTAAATTAAAGGCAATATTGGGAAGCCTAATGCTATTGTCACAACTTTATATGGTCAGTAATCAGCTTCCTATAGCTTTGTTTTTGTGCTAAACGCCAGAGACAAAAATCTGATTTTATCAAAAGTAGATTTATTGAGAGTTTGTTGATTCACTACTCCGAATTCCATAACCTGCTTTCGCGGAACCTTGCATAATTCAAACAACGGTGTATGGCTGCATGCTTTGGTTGTATCACTTGATAGCACAAATACGTATTCTTACCTGTTTAGATCACTATAATTCGAAAAGTACAAGAGTCGAAATTATCCATGAGCTACGTCTGAATTGTGGATTAACAAAAGCAGTTTAACTCTTCTGGAACCAATCAATGTGGATTCCGCGATTGTGCAGATCGTCAGCGTGAAATACTAACTAGCTCGCTTAGCCAGGGTCGTAAAATTTCAACGTCTATATAAAAATTTTTGGGCTTGGTGACACGCGTGTGCCAACAAAATATGTTGCATGTCTGACGTGCATATTTTGACCTGAATTATGCTTTAGTAAAACGGAGATAGCGTAGCCAGTAGCTCTCCTTCTACTTCTACCTAAAACTGACGCATTTGAGCACGGATTGTTACATCTTTCGTTGGAAAAGTGGTATTTGAGGTATTAATCGACTTTTTTAAAGGTATTTTTACTAGCACCGTCTTCATTCACTCAATCACTGCTTGATTATATTGTTGCTTTCGTGGAGTAATTTTTAAAACTGTTTAATGACAATAAAAAGTACAATCTAGACAAATTGCGAGAAAAAAGTTTTTAAAGAAAAAGGGAATAGATTAATTACGTTTTCCTTATTGGGCGCAAAAGATATTTGTATCCACTGTCCACCTGTTTAGTCCAGATATTTCTACTTTTCCTTTTTGGAAGTCTTTCTATGGAAAGGCACCCCACAAAAAATTTAAAAGTTGACGTATTGGTTGTCAAATTCTATGTGGGATGTGCTTCCATTGAAAAGGACTTCCGAAAACGCAAGTCGAAAAATCTGAACTAATCAGGTGGACAGTGGATGCAAAGACCTTGTTGTGCCCAATAAGTAAATTGTACTAATTTATTCTCTGTCGTACAACATCCACTGTCCACCTGCTTTGTACAGACATTCAACGTAAAGCACACCCCACAAACTTATTAACAATCATTATAATCAAGGTTGCGGTCTTGATATTAACAATCAATATGTCAATTGTAAAACTGTTTTTGGGATATGCTTTCCATTGAAAAAGACTTTCGAAATCGGAAGTCGAAGTATCAGGACTAATCAGGTGGACAGTGGATACAAACACCTTGTGCGCCCAACACGGAAAAGGTAATTAAATTGCGAGAAACACTATTAATTGAGCAAATTCTTCAATGATGGGGTCTGTTACGTGATTGGACAAAATGAAGTAAGTGCACATTCTTGCCGGACTCGTTTGCTGGTGGTAAAGTTTGCGATAATTCATTGTAGACCCTATTGCGACCAGAAATGGTTGTGCTAAGTGCGCGAAGAATATTTAAAAATTTAGCGACATTCCATGATTTAGTAGAATATCGAATAGAACATTGCAGTCCATTAGGTAAATTTAAATTTAGGGATGTGGATTTTGTAAACTCGAAATATAAAAGTTATTGTCCCAAGGTAAAAATATTATCTCTGCAATGTCGCTTTGGTCGAAATCCGGTATGATTTTTCCCATATGTGACTATCGGGAAGCATAGACGGCTTAAGATAATCCAGGCGAAAAGCCTAGGTATTATTGAAGTCAGGCTTTTACCGATTTGCTTTTTATGAAATGGACGTGATGGCCGACTCTGCCCAGGTAAACGACAAGATCTACGAAGTAAATTTATTTAATGCGCTTATGATCAAGCTTGCACAATTTGTCGATGATTACTCGAAGCCGAGATGATAGGAATTCGGCGCCAGGTTCGGAGAATCTCCATAGTTTCATCAGAGACCCAATGACTAATTTCATAGAAACCTAAAACGCCGCATATAGAACTACGTGCAGTGTGAATAACAGATCTTATTTTCGCCTACTGTATATTCTAATATTTAAGAAAACCTTCATATTCCTGTTTGGATGGCGTTTTTCAAGTTAACTAACGTCTATTTGAGGTATTTTTCGATCGACTATCTTTCAGATTGATGTATAAATCTACAGCCGATTAGTGCATGGTCGGAGTAGACAAGGTTTCCAGAACGAAAGACTGGAATAAATAATTGATTAATGCTTTTTATGAGTTCTCAAGAAGCTGGAGAACGCCATTTGGCGCATTTCGTTATACTACATCTTAAGTTTGTGCTACTTAACTTTATTATAGGTTCTGCACAGCTATTCAAGCGTTTTTCAGCATTGTAGCTATACATTGAGTATAAAACTTATCTTCCACATAAATGAAATGGGACGCGTCTTAATTGCCAAACTATAGAATTCATTTTACTGATAATCAAGATTATATCTGAGCGTATGCAGATTCAGCTAAAAACAACGTTGAATAATTTTTTGGTATAGGCTTAATTTGACGCTCGTAGTGTGCCGCGCAACTTCGACTATCTACAAGGATCTATTCAGTAAAGGAAGCTTCAGTTTGTAATGTAAGAACAGTCGTGACCTTTTGTTATTCAGTTTGAGAAAATTGTTTACCTGAGGTTCAATGTGACTAGCGTTTAGATAAGGGTGGTGCACGCAGTTGCGTAATACTCATAGGATCCTGGATACTAGAGTACAATACGCTATATATATATATATATTCTTATAATTAGGAAAACACAAATAACAAAGTGGATAAAGGCTATTTATTTCGTGAATACTAAACATCTCTTATACAATCATACATATTTATACATTTTGGGTTTTCAATTGATTATGCTAGTGGTAACAAATCTGATTCGTTTTTACCGCTGTTCCTTGTTTTGACTAGTTGGCGAGTGTGTATGCGTTTGTGTTTGTCTGTATGCGTGTTTGCATGTAAAGGTCATTCTCGCAGTATTGCGCAGTGATGTCTGATATTTTGTCATTATTGTTTTGATAGCTTGAGAATTAACCATTTGTGCGCGTTGTTCACTGTTACATATACAAGTGCTATTTTTCCCAGTATAGTTGATCGTTTCATCTCGTTGCGCAAAGTTTTCACGTGGAAACAACGTCAGTGTTGATTGCAGTGTTAAACGCTTACATTGTTTGGAGACTTCTGTCATCGTATGCGCCTCTGTTACTTCCACTTCAGTTTGTTGCCAATCCGATTGTACGTTTGTTGATTCTAGACGAGGGCCTGTTTGTTCTTGGCTGGATACTAGTAGATTGTTGTAAAATTTTGTTATTCTTGGCCAGTCGATAAGGATGTCATGTTGATGAAACTTTTGAATATTAAGGTCAGGTGCTTGTTGTTTTATGTAAAGTGCTTCGTAGATAAATAACGAGCCTAAAAGGTATAATTGACCAGTGCGCACTCTACAAAAGGTATGTAGATGATATCTTGTTGTTCATCTCAGAAGCAGCAGACCCTTCCGAAATCCTCAAACAAGCAAATGGAGTCGATCCAGACATCAAATTCACTCTCGAGGTAGAGAAAGACGACAGTTTTCCCTTCCTTGACATCAAAATGACACGAGAAGCAAACGGAGATTTGACACTGGCCATACATAGAAAATCCACTTTCAACGGACAATACATTCACTACAACAGCAGTGTGCCAAAATTCAACAAAAGAAACTTAGTAAACAACCTAGCAAACAGAATCAGGAACATCTGCTCTGAACACAAGATTGAGGAAGAATTGGGCTACCTCAGGAAAATTTTGCTAATGAACAACTACCCAGAGCGTTTCATTGATGTCAACATCAGACCACGGCAGATTCGTACTAGAGAGGATACCGGCAAGCAGGTTTTCCTAAACTTACCATTTAGAGGCGACGTACCAGCCTCAATAATTGCACGGCGGCTGAATAGAATAACTAAGGAGAACTTACCCAGTGTTAAAGTTTATATGACATTTAGTACACAGCGAATCATGAGGTTGGATGCCAAAGATCAATTGCCTATTCTCTCCAAATCATTCATAGTCTACAAATTCTCATGTATGTGCGGTAGCACATATATCGGACGTACGAAGAAGCAATTGATAAGCAGAATCCAGCAACATTTGCCACAGAAATTGATTAACAAAGGCTTGCCACCGTCAGGAAAATCAGCTATTTCCGATCATATATTGGCAACGGGGCACCCTGTCAATTCGACCAATTTCACAATTCTACATAAAGCAAAATCAGAAAAATTATTATTTATCTATGAAGCACTTTACATAAAACAACAAGCACCTGACCTTAATATTCAAAAGTTTCATCAACATGACATCCTTATCGACTGGCCAAGAATAACAAAATTCAACAACAATCTACTAGTATCCAGCCAAGAACAAACAGGCCCTCGACTAGAATCAACAAACGTACAATCGGATTGGCAACAAACTGAAGTGGAAGTAACAGAGGCGCATACGATGACAGAAGTCTCCAAACAATGTGAGCGTTTAACACTGCAATCAACACTGACGTTGTTACCACGTGAAAACTTTGCGCAACGAGGTGAAACGATCAACTATACTGGGAAAAATAGCACTTGTATATGTAACAGTGAACAATGCGCACAAATGGTTAATTCTCAAGCTATCAAAACAATAATGACAAGATCTCAGACATCACTTCGCAATACTGCGAGAATGACCTTTACATGCAAACACGCATACACACAAACACAAACGCATACACACTCACCAACTAGTCAAAACAAGGAACAGCAGTAAAAACGAGTCAGATTTGTTACCACTAGCATAATCAATTGAAAACCCAAAATGTATAAATATGTATGATTGTATAAGAGATGATTAGTATTCACGAAATAAATGGCCTTTATCCACTTTGTTATTTGTGTTTTCCTAATTATAAGAATACTGTGGTAAATTAAAAAGGAATGGACATCATAAATATATATATATATATATATATATATATATATACATATATATATATATATGGATTTCCGACCGGCAATCGGATCTCCTATAAAATACCACATGAGCCCGACGACGGCACCATGACTCGGCGTGTGTTCCCCGCCACAAAAGGGTTCAACGGCCACAGGATTACATGGACTCCTGGACAGTACCCCGTACTTCCGAATGGCGAATGAGCTCTCAACAGCCACCGGCAACCATGAAACTTACTGCTGCCTTGCAGACTGCGCTTGGATGTGCAAAGGCTAGAGGTGCGTCCTCGATCAAAAAGCCGAGTGGTGAGGGGACACCACTTGTACCAAATTCCCAAGAAACTCCATGAAATCAATGGAGCCGGCTTATCCTCCAAAAGGAGTCAGCCGCAGTAAAGTAAGTAAGTATATATATATATATATATATATATATATATATATATATATATATATATATATATATATATGAACTATACTATTTCTTATGTTCAGGGTATAAGTGATGAAGTCTTCCCATGCGATAGTTTTATCTTATTTGAATACGCAGGATGTGGTTAAATAATATTCGACATAATAATTACTTTCGGAACCATTTTATTAAATTACCAATCTTCTTTCTGATATAGAATTCTTTTTGTATGCGTGCCTGATACTTCTATAAGATAATACGTCGCTCACTTCAGATCTGAGGTTTCAAAGTGAAGATTTGGATGCAGTTGATAGGTTGACGTATCTCGGTAGATTTGCCGGTCAACATTATGGACGATGTAAATATAAGAATATCAAAAATTAGATTATTATTTTCGCAATTTCCCATGTAAGTAACTCACTTTAGTTTAAAGATAGTGTTTACAATGCATGTGGATGTGTGATTTTTTTGTAAGCTAGTGACACTGTTTATTTTCTGGTATTCGACCACCGTTATATAAGAATATAGCTCGTATAAATTATCAGAAACAAGTAGGAGACGCTGTCGTTCGTAAACTAATTTCTAAGTCCGCCAATAAGTGTTCGCTTTAAAGAAATATAAGGCTGCATTAATTGCATTGGCTCGATCATATCGTTCGCATGTCTTCACTTCGATTGCTAGAATAGCATTTGTCTGTCAATAAGTGCCATATTTGCGTAGAATATAATGTGGCGAGATTTTGACAGCACTACTGAGGTCAATCACATAATTTGTGGTTCTAATGTAACTGTTCGTCTAAAGGATATTGGTTCTTATGTGTATCATAATTCTCAGTAGCAAATCCGACGTGAGATGACATCGATTCCTGTTCTTTGGTGATCTTTTTGCAGTTTTCCTAAAGAGTCTTGTCATTTATGTGTGTTGTTTGGGTAGGTATCTCGCTCTAGACTAGATGGACTCATTCATAATTCATTATTTTCTTTCAAATTTGTGTTTATTATTATTAATTATACTTTAATATTAATATTATTAAATTTTATAGGTGTTATTATATCATTTCTATCTTTAATCTCATGATTACACAACAGTCAAACATACGTTTTCCTTCTTTACATCAAGTTTGCGAGCTTGAAGTAAACACCAATCTCATTGAATTTAACTAGTCGTCGAACAACATAACAAAACTACCGCCAATAGCAACGCACTGACGCGTTTTGACCTTCCATGTTCATCATCAGAGTACGACGGCAAACTGACTAGTGAAGATCAAACTGCATTGCATATATATGGAAAGTAAAATCAGACATGCGGCTCTCACCTCTAGTTGTCTTGCATACATTGTACGTAACTAGAAATGTCGGCTGCACAATTTCTATGCAGTCATGTAGCTTTCTCTACACACACACACACACACACACACACATATATATATATATATATATATATATATATATATATATATATATGTACGTTTTCCTTTTATCGTTTTATTTCTGTTCCTGACTATGTATCATGCGCACATCAAAACACGTGTGTGATTCATTGAAAAATCTTTTTTTCATTTTCTGAGCGAAGGATTGCACAATTATCAGGTTCTGCAATTCATAAACATTCGTCATTTTCCGCATCTATTATTTCTGACATTCTTTTTCTCATACATATCGATAAAAATCGAATATTTCCACTGCTGTTAGGATGTATGTGTGTATGTTTATAGACTGGTCAGTCTGCTCCGATTTGTGCCACTGCATGAGAGTTTAGTAACAAATGTTATGTATAATCATAATTTTTCATAATTTCCTATCCTTAATAAACCGTGTGTAGTTTTTTCCATATTTTAAACTGGGGGTTGTACTTTCCTTTTGAAACTTCATATTTTAGTGGCGTATTTAGTAAGTTATCATGAATCATGTTTTTAAGCAGGAATACATTTGAAATTATATTTTTTCATAGCTGATGTTGGATTTTGCTAATCCTATCATTAGTCTTTTTGTTCTGCACTATTTTTTCGTTTCTCAAAAAAATAAAACACTTAATGCGTGTATGTTTCCTTGTGCGCGTTCGTGTTTCTCTGTGTTTATTTTGATCTGCATCACTACCTCTGTGTTAATTTGGACAGCCACTGCTCGACCAAATACTGTGCAACATTGAGGAGGTAGTTGTCGCGCAGGCGGCTTGCAACGCAATGGTTGAAGTTTGCAAACACCTTAGCTGTGCAGAGCTCGAGACTATAGTTATGCCTATAATTCGTAAAGTTCTTGAGGGTAAGTATCTTTTTCCGATGCTAATATTGCACATTATGCATTCGGTGGCAGTATTTTGATTTGTTCTTTGGCACTTATATAGTAGAACGAACATTTGGTGCGTAGGCGGTGGAAACAGTTACTTTTAATCAAGATTACGATCTTCATATAAATACCTGACCCATTATAAACATTTGTCAGTGTAAACTAAGTATTGTATAGTGCTGTAAAAGCAATTCGTCAAATAGATCGATTTCGTCCTTATCGGCAACTCATTACGTACTGTCCAGAATTTGCTGTGGACAGTGCTCGATATGGGCACGTTTGCTTCGGATTCTGGTGATCTAAACACTGAGCCACTTTGTCGCAACAGCAGATTCTAAGGCAGATGTGCCCATGTTCGAGCTTTGTCGGCGGCAAATTATGGACAGCAGGTTATGTGTTTCCGATATGGACGAAACCGATCTACTATACAAAACTTTGTTTATACTGACTTTTGCTTGTACGTAATGGGTCAGGATCGCAGCCTTGATTAAAAGTAATGTTCTGTGGCATTCATGTCTTTAGTGTACACGACGCCCCATTTGGCATTACTATGCTGTGGGGAAAACGTGACGTTACCGAATAACTTAGCGAGGATTTGATCGTATTATTATAGTTTACCTCAATCGTTATCTATATATAAATTTGCAGTTGCATTACAACAACAATACGGGGATAGACATATGAATTAAAATTTTATTTCCACTAGGATGCAAATGAGATGAGGGCGTATATGCAATAAAACTAATATTGTTAGCCCAAACTACTTTGTAGTTTAAAAACACATGCAAGGGAATCTTTTGTCTTGCCTATAGATGAATTTTATTGTAAGCTTGTATGCTTAATCTCTAATAATGTCATGTTTCGCATGTCGAGATTTCAAGACTAATATTATCGGTTATCCTCTAAGCCGCTAAGACAAAGGAGATAAAAAATAGAGCTGCTGCTACCTACAAATTATTCTGAACAGATGCTTTGGTTTTGATTTATTTAGAGCACTATCAATTGAGCGTGGGTTTTAATCAGGCGGGAATTTTATGAAACAAACAGTAATGTTATGCAATTTTTTTGACTGGAGCATACAAACATCAGCACATTATATCAGCCTCTAAAAAATGATACTATGCTTCCGTGAAACAACGGCAGCTATACATAGTTGTTTGTATTTTAAAAAATCAAATCGCATATTCCTAGTGTTGGTAGATGCTTTCAATTCGTAACTTTTCCCATCAAATCTGACAAACACCACGTGCTTCTTGCATCTGATTTCGTGGCGCAAGATGTCAGATTCTTTCAGTATTCGAAAATTGTTATTTGGGCCTGGCACTACCTATTTAACGCAGTGTTAGATGTGCAATTAAAAAGCAATCAAGCCTTGACATGATATATGATAGACGTGTTCTAATAGTACTGTCGTCCGTCAAACCAGAAATTTGGGTACGGAACGAATTCCAGGGAAGGCTACATAAATATTATATTCACAATGCTAACGAGAATGTGAGAGAGAGCTCCAGTAGAATGTCAGAAAATGAAGATTTTCCATTGCGTAGTTTTAGTATTATGTTCAATATCGCCCGCAACTCAACGTACTTGTACTATCAAAAATACACTTGGATGTGTTAATGCGGGTTATTTGTGCCTTTTCGTCATAGACCCTTTTGAAATTTTGCATGCGACCTGTTTTAATCTTAACGTTTGATGAGGTGTATTTATTTTTATAATCTCAGTGGTCCTACAAACTTTCGGCTAAAGAAGCATTTAATTGACGTTATTATCAGAATAGAGACGTCTCATATGATGTTTAGCCTGTATTTTGGTTTTATTCCCCAGTTAATCTTTAGTATCACATGGTTGGTGGTGTAATGAAAATAAGTGTAATAGATTCTGATAAAGGCCACGGGCGCTTACAAGTCAGATGCTATATGCTGTTGGTGCTCGTCAGCTTCGAGGCGCAGGCCGTCCTTGCGAAAGAAATCTCTGAATTTAACCTTTACCGCCACTATTAATGTGCAACCAAATTATTTTTAAACACTAAAAAACTAAGAATATATTGTGGTTATCTGGCGGTGAATTATTAGTGTTTAATTATTGCTGTATTGCTTTTTATAATGGTTATATTTGCTATAGCGTAAATAAAATTTTAGATTTTGGGGAAAGGAATCAATTGATTTATTCTTATTGGGCCACTTCTTCTTAGAAGCTCGAACTCCGAGCAGGATTTGAACACGCAGACGAGTTTTATAGGCATCTGGCTCATTTCCCTTCACTGTAGGACTGTACAGTTCAGAGTATTTATGTTATAATCTCTTTTGGCGTTTTTGTTTTTTCCAGCATTGAAATGATTAAAACATCATAAAATTCCTTTTTTTACAGAGGACTTGTTCTGTGCATCGCGGAAGGTTATTCCTCTTCTGATAACGAGCATACACGCTCGTGTTGGGGTCAAGGCGCAAACCGAACTGAAATGGTAGGACTGTAAACTGAATTTTAATTTTTATATTTTAAATTAGGCTATGACATGGAATGTTCCTGATGTGTTAGTTGATAGCATTGATTTATTGGCTAAAACTTGTCTTTTGTTTGTAGAGAAGCTGTTTTATGTAGATCTGCTGCCCAGTTGGTTAAAACAGTTGTCAATTTTTATTGAGACTTAATTCACTTTAGCCAGATTTCTGTCATTTCATGTTGATGATTACGGAAGTAAAATGCGTTAGTGCGTATAATTTCGCTAGGTTTCCTTTTCTACACGATCGGTAAAATGCTAAATTGTACTTTCGATAGTCAATTTCCTATGATTATATTTATATATTTTGATCTAAACTTTTCAAATACAATTTTATAGTTGCATTCTTCTTGTCGAAAGCACTTAACCAATTTCGTTTTGGAATTCTGGGTTTCATAATATTCATAGTACCCTTTCCATGTGCAAAAAGAAAATAAATTTTATCAGATACAAGAACCGTTTTTTCCTCATATTCTTCCCATGTATCTACAAACGAAAATCTGTTTCAATATGTATAATAAAATGTTTATTTGTAGATACTTGAGAAGAAAATGAGAAAGAACTGATTCTTGTATCTGATAAAATTTCTTTTTCTTTTTTCACCTGTAAGGGTACTAAGAAGCTTAAAAAGGTGATCTTCAATATAAATTCTTGTCTATTTTATTTTTATTTATGTGGGTAAATATTTGTGTATTTCTGCGTCTGCATCTACGGTATTTCTTTTTACATTTCAGTCGTCTAGTGCATTTAGCCGACATTGAAGATGAAGTTCCTTTGGTACGCGCTGCTGCTGTTAACCAGCTAGTCGAATTGGCACGTTTGGTTGGGCCGGAAATCAAGACGGACCTGTCAAATCTCTTGTCGAAGTAAGTTTCGATTATTAGTCAAATTGTATGATGCACCTACAAACAAAATCAATAAAATGTCTGTCTTTAACACACCAGAACCCCAGAGTGGTTTGCACAATTTTTTAATGTCAGAAACTGCAAGGTTAAAACGGTGGAAATTTCGCCAGAAACGAAACAAATTTCTTTAACCAGAGATAAAAGCAGTACGTCGTTTAGGTTCTATAGGAAAATTTTTCTATTACGACATTTTTGGATGCATTTAACTTCAAACCATACCAGATAGGCTCTTCTTTAACACAGTAACTATTTTCAGATTCTGCCACCACGAAAACATCGTCAAGGCATTCCAGGTTAACACACTGATCACCATTGACGGTCCTTACTCAGTTGAGCGTTGGTGGCCAGCAAATACTATCGACAACACAAATGAACAGAGTGTAAGCGATGACAGATTGAAAACTGTTTAGAAAGACCCTTAATAGCGTGAATACAGATCGCTAAATTATTTGAATAGGCGTGAGCCAGCGATCAATTTTGACTGGTATGTCATCATTAAGTCTAACTCGCCACAGAATCCTAAGATGTTGGGTTGTCTTGAAAAGTAACGTAATGAGGTCGCTGATGCCTGTAACGCATTACAGGAGTGAGGCTGAGTGCATTTATTTGGCTCACGTCCAATTCCAGGTCGAAATCCTGACTGAGTTGTCCTGTATGTTTATCTCGTTCTTCTCGATCCCGAGAATAATACCTTTGTACAGTTTTGATGCAGCAATGTGGAAACTGATACTCCGGTAGTTGTCATGAATGCTAGAATCGCCTTTTCTGTAGATCGACAACACGTTTGTCCTATTCTACTCATATACTAAGGATTACTTTTTCTAAATAACGATATTATGCTCGTGAAGATTCTTCTAAAACATTCGATCGAAATTGCATAATTCAGAAGAATGACCATCGTTTTCGGCAGTTTTGTATTACACTTCAGTTCTGATTCTTAGTTTCGATATCAGATTGGTGATAAGTTTGAGTAGTCAATCAATCATTTACCACACCATTTGAAACCTGTGACAGGTTAACGAGAGATCGAAGTGCAAGACAAGCTCAATTTCAGAAACCACAGGTGCTTGTAATCTTTTAACCAAATGGCCACTATTAATACGTCAGATTTTCTTTTCTGGAGACAAATAATGTCGTCATGATCTGTTACCAATAGTAATGAATGACGGTAGTGGCATAATTTGCAATAAGGAGACTATCCCAATTTCTTTGAGCAGATTCGTCAGTCCCATCTTTATAAAAAGTCGTCCTAATTCGATTCTGCCTCCTTTCCTTCCCGTTCCTCTTCTCAATCTAACAATAACACTCTTTTAGATACTATGAATATGGTTGGTGAAGATCATATCACTGATCCCAATATCAGGTTGCCAAATATCGAAAATAGTTCTAGTAGACGATCATTCATTAAATCTAGCTTAGGTTTTAACGTAGGCGCATTTAATGTGCGAACATTAAAACAACTTGGACGGCAAGAATTTCTTGCTCGTACGTTGGATAAATTAGAAATCGACGTATGTTACGTATCTGAAACCAGAATACAGCATCCTACGTGAATTACAGAACTAGTTGCGCCATCCCTATCTACGCGTTATTGGCTTCGAACATCTGGTTCCACAGAGTCCTCTCAAGCCGGTAAATGGGGCGTTGGTATTGCCCTTAGCGCGCGAGCTGAAGCTTGCTTAATTGAATGGATCCCTTTAAATAGTCGATTGTGTGCGGCACGTTTAAATACATCTACTAAAATCAAAGCAAAAAACCGTTATCATCGTTGCCTCTTCGTTGTATCTGCATATGCTCCTACCGATTGCAGCACAGAAGAAAGCAAGGACGCTTTTTACTCCGAATTAAGCTCCTTACTAAGTAAAGCACGAAGTTCGGATATAGTCCTGGTTATGGGTGACATGAATGCTCAAGTTGGTCGCTTAAGCAACACAGAATTTCATTTAGGTGGAAGATACACTCTAAGCTCGACTCGCAACGATAATGGTGAACGGCTTTTGGATAGCTGCGCTGAACATAGACTATATTTAAGTAGTACAAACTTCAGACGTAGTGTTAGACGTTGTGCTACATGGCGTCCTCCAGCACCCGGACAACGGTGGACTCAAATAGATCATGTAGCAATTAGTTATAGATGGCGTGGTTGCATCCAGGATTGTCGTTCTTTTTGGAACACTTATGTCGACTCGGACCATGCACTTATCCGTTGTAGATTTGCACTAAAATTTTCCGGGAAAATAATTAAGAATAAACCCCAAATTGATGTAGGAAAACTCGAACAACCGTCCTTCCGACAAAATTATGAAAATATTCTAAAGGCTAATCTAACTGGTCTGGATGGCGAAAATCCGAATATACTTTGGTCCAAGATAAGTTCCACTATGCACAATGCAGGTACTACTGTATGTGGCATAGCAGGCCCCCGTAGAAATAATCACTGGCTCTCTGTAAAATCTATGGAGATACTCGAAATAAGGCGCCAAATTCCACCTGGCTCGACTCATAATAATACCCGTCGCAATATAAGACGCCAACTTAAGCGCAGTCTAAAAGGCGATCTCGAAAACTTTTGGAACAGAAAGGCTGAAGAAATGGAAGTAGCTTTCGCGTCAGGTAATAGTCGCTGTTTGTTCCAACTTATCCGCGCAACAGGTCCGAGAAAGTTAAAAGTTAGCGAAACTATAAATGATAGTAACAACGAATTAATAACCGATAAAATAAGTCGTCTTGACAGGTGGGCTGAACACTTTAGAGATCAATTTTCTTGGCCACCCGCGTCAGTTCCGATTCCCGAAAGCATGTCTGCATCAACAGTGTGGAATGTTAGTCCCGAAGAACCATCCGAGTTAGAAGTACGCGATGCAATCCTATCTCTTAAGCGCCGCAAAGCCGCAGGCCCCGATGATTTGCTTCCGGGATTGTTTAAGGATGGTGGCGATATAATTTCAGGAGCGTTGACCAAACTTTTTCATACTATATGGAATGAGGAAACCGTACCACTTGATTGGAATGAGTCGACCATCATTCCCATCTTCAAAAAAGGCAATCGTAATTCGTGCGATAACCATCGTGGTATAAGTTTGACTCCGGTCGTATCAAGGTTATTTGCTTCGATTATCCTACGTCGTCTTAGCGCTTCACGTGAATCACATACAAGAGAAGAACAGGCCGGATTCCGCGCAGGACGAGGTTGTATAGATAATATTTTTACGTTAAGGCAAGTTCTCGAACAGAGACATTTATATCACCGTCCCACAATAGTCGTCTTTCTAGACTTCAAGGGTGCATTTGATTCGGTGGATCGCAATGTTTTATTCCATATCTTGTCGAAAAGCGGTGTGCCCACTAAATTTGTTAATATTATACGAGCTCTCTACACAAATACTTCTGGTCGCGTTAAGGTTTACAACGAATTAACGCATAACTTTACAACCAGCAGTGGTGTTCGTCAAGGTTGTCCACTTTCTCCCTTTTTGTCTAATTTTGTAATCGATGCTATAATAAAAAACACTCCCACACATTCAGGATGCTGGAGTTAAAGTTCTCCCGGGCGGTGAACTAGTCGATCTTGACTATGCGAACGATATCGTACTATTATTCGACAATCAGGATGCTGCCCAGGCCACCTTGAAATTCGCACCCTCTAAATGTAAGATACTGTTACAGGATCACCAACCACTCACTCCAACGTTGCGTCTGCAAAATGAAGATCTAGACACAGTCGAAAGGTTTACATATCTTAGAAGCCCTATCAATAACTTAGGCAATATGTCCGATTAAGTGAGAATACGGATCGCGTAAGCTAGAGTAGCTTTCTCGAACTTTCGTCATTTATGGAGAAACGCGAATATTTCACTTTGCCTTAAAGGTCGTGTTTACAATGCATCTGTACGCGCAGTCTTACTATACGCTAGTGAAACTTGGCCTCTTAGAGTTGATGATTTGAGACGCTTACAGGCATTCGATCATCGTTGTTTGAGAAGTATAGCACATGTTGGTTACCAACAACGAATAACTAACGTTGACATCCGTAGACGTATTTTTGGATCTGACAATAAGTGCTTGTCGTTAGAAAAACAAATAAGGCTCCATCAACTTCGTTGGCTCGGTCACGTTTTGCGTATGCCCTCATTTCGATTGCCCAGTAGAGCTCTGTTCTCTCATCCAGCACCAAATTGGCGTAAGAAACAAGGTGGGCAGATTTTGACATGGCAGAAACAATTGAAGTCACTTACATCCAAATTGGGTAGTATAGGACCCACTCGTCTGCCAGGATGGGGTCCTCGTGCGCATCATAGTTCTTGGTTAGAAACCCTTAGCGATATGGCGTCGAATCGAGCTCAGTGGCGATCTTGTTGCAGATGTCTAGTGGAATCATCTTCGTAACTTTCTTTTCTTAGTAGGGCAAAGTTAGCTGCGAGGTTTGGTTGGTTTATGACGTGATACAGTGAAATCCGCAAGGAAGCTGTATTGCTGATGTCGCCTTGCCCGAATGCTAACTTGGCCATAATGGTGTTGTGGAGAGGTTTAGTTTGTCTCATTTCTGTGAGTTTTCCTGATAAATTTAATTATAGTAGCAAGGAATTCATTCTCTCTGCCTCTAACCTAGTAACAAATTAGTTCAGTTGTGACCAGAAGGATAAACCAAAGGCAGCATGAACGGAAAGTATAATCTCATGCACATTCGTTTCGTGCTTACTGGCGACTCATCAGTAGGAGCCGGTATTACGCCCTTTAACCACTATATATTTGGTAGAAGAATGTGGAATAATAGGTTCGCAAAACCTAATACATACTTGCATATATATTAGCTCTTCGCAACAAACAGTATTTAACTGTAATATATTGAATTGAATGATGTCATGCTTACCGCGAAATGTGATAACTGATATCGATGAAGGCCAGAGT
Organism: Eudiplozoon nipponicum; assembly: GCA_029291075.1. NCBI lineage: Eukaryota > Metazoa > Platyhelminthes > Monogenea > Mazocraeidea > Diplozoidae > Eudiplozoon > Eudiplozoon nipponicum. Next base: position 184,856 of record JAQBSW010000313.1, read on the forward strand.
GTATGGTTTAACTGGAGTAACAGGTGTTCGGAAATTGTTGTAATTCTCAATTTGGGTGAACTTTAGCATAAATTTATATCCAACAGGTTGGTATCATGTACCGACTCGGAAACCATAGTGTTAGTATCCGGTACTCATCGATTTCAAAAAGGTATCAGTTACTAACACAATAGCCATAGTGTTAGTATCCTTTACAGACTCGGTATATATATTATATAGTGTGAGTTAGCATTGAAGTCGCATTGTCGTTGACTTTAGATTATTCCACATTCTTCTACTAAATATATAGTGGTTAAAGGGCGTAATACCGGCTCCTACTGATGAGTCGCCAGTAAGCACGAAACGAATGTGCATGAGATTATACTTTCCGTTCATGCTGCCTTTGGTTTATCCTTCTGGTCACAACTGATCTAATTTGTTACTAGGTTCGCAAAACCTAATACATACTTGCATATATATTAGTTCTTCGCAACAAACAGTATTTTACTGGATGAATTGCCTTTTCTACACTATACAATACTTAGTTTATACTGACAAATGTATGTACTTAATGAGTCAGGTGTTTATATTAAGATATCAATCTTAATTAAAATAATTCCCAATCTGTCTGATGTTCAAATTTTTTGGTGTGATTATATTTACAGGCTGTTTTATGTTCATCTCCTCTAACCCTAATTGTGCGTATCGTTTCCCTTTAACACTGTCTTTGCAATGTATTTCAAATACCTGTGTTCTATTCTTTCTTTTTTTGTTTGGTAGTTAACTGACTGCGTAGAGTGTCTGTTTCAATATAGTTATAATATTTTGCTCCTAATTTTTTAAATCCTTTCTACTCTATTTTGAAATCAGTGTTACCAGGGCCATGCGGCTGTCTTTAGGTTTCTCCTGCTTTATTCAGCTGCTCATTCATTTTCAAATATGGTTTCGGTTGATTAAAGTTGTATGTCCTGATTACGCTTAGTCGATTTACTTTTATAGGCTTAAGTGACGACTGACTGACCGACTGGCTAATCATTATCACGCAAATTTTAATCTGCTTCATTTCAGAACGCCCTCGGCAATTGCATTATTTAATTCGTTATTTTGTCTATCTAGCTTAGAACTAAATGATGCGATTTTATTTGGATACGCCGTTTATTGAGAATTATTATCTCGGCTATATCAGCCGATGTTTTATCATTATCTCTATATCCTAGTAGTGAAGCCACTACTTACTTTGATCAAGGTCTTCAAGTGAAGTATATTGTTCGTGACCCTGTAGGCCCCTGCCTGAAAAACTTCGTAGATTGGTGATTTCAATCAACTATTTGGGTAATTCTCAGATTATCATCGTTAAGTATTACTGAGATAAAATGTCTACGAAAAGAACCAGCTTCATGCGTTTCCTATTTGATGCGTCATCACCATCGCGTCTAATCAAAGAATGCAAAAAGCCTTCGCTGGAGCATTTCCTGATAAGAATAATGACTAATCTTGCTCGCCAGGCTACCGATTTAATGTCTGGAACAACAGAAGTTGTAGACCATTGATCTAGTCAGGCAATGCTATTGGCGATATCGGTAATTTTATTGTAACTCTTTTTAATCTTAGTATCGAAAAGACAATAATTGGAGTGAATCCTTGTTAATCTATCTAAAAAAAGGGCTCCTGTGGAATCTACTTTATTTTCATAAGTCCTTTTAACGCATGTATGTTCGTATGTGCGTATGCATGCATACATGCGTCTATGTATGTTTGTAAGTAGGTATTTATGAAGTTATGTATGTATGTATGTATGTATGTATGTATGTATGTATGTATGTATGTATGTATGTATGTATGTATGTATGTATGTATGTATGTATGTATGTATGTATGTATGTATGTATATATGTATGTATGTATGTATGTATGTATGTATGTATGTATGTATGTATGTATGTATGTATGTATGTATGTATGTATGTATGTATGTATGTATGTATGTATGTATGTATGTATGTATGTATGTATGTATGTATGTATGTATGTATGTATGCATGCATATGTTTGTATGTATGTGTGTATTTTCATATTGGCCTTAGCCATGGAAATTTCAGACTTGAGTTCCGGAGGGCACTTGTCATTCATTCGAGTGTTATTTTCCTGAACCTTACCGGGTTAATAGGATACAGCCACCATCTCGTTTCATATGAAGTTTATAGTTAGGCTTAGCCTCTTGTTAACACAGTGTAAAATGATTACTGATTGAATGAGAGCAAGCGTGCTGTAGGAATCTGGCTACTGGCGCCTTGGAAAAAAGGATCGTCATTCTTGGTTATCAGACTATCTAAGAGAATGAAAACTGAAAGCAAGCTATCTTCACTATGAATGGATAAAACAATGCTTTAGTGAATCCATTCTGGATCGACGGTTGCACTGGACACAAAGGATTGCCATATCTGTTGAGTCATGAAGTGGATAAGAGAAATCAGACTACTGATGACATCTTAGAGTTAGATACTGTTTTGCGGAGAACTAATATATATATATATATATATATGCTATATATAATACTAATATGCTGTTAGATGTTGCGAACCTAGTAACAAAATTGGTTCAGTTGTGATGAAGGATATACCGAAGACAGAATGAACGGAAACGAATGTGCATGAGATTATACTTTCCGTTCATGCTGCCTTTGGTTTATCCTTCTAGTCACAACTGAACTAATTTGTTACTAGGTTCGCAACACCTAATACATACTGCTGACATCTTCATTTTGGATTCTATCATTTTTCTTTTTCTTTCTCATCGAACTTTAAATAATTTCTCTATGGTGGGTGGTAATCAAATAACAGCCTATTTTTTATCGCTTATTGTCGAAAATATTTCAAATAAATCATAATTCATTAAACAATATCGCCCTTTTAAAATATTTCGATATGGTGGATGTTAATCAAATATCTGAGCCTAATTTTTCGATCGCTAGTTGTCGAAAATAGTTCAAATAAATCATAATTCATTAAACATGGGTTTGATTTTAATGTAAGTGCATTTAATTTGCGACCTTTGAAAAAAAATGTACAACAAGAAACTCTTGCATGTACGTTGAATAAATTTAAAGTTGGTGTATACGGCCTATCCGAACCTAGAATTAAGCATCCTATTAGTGTTGAACAACCGGACACATTATCTTTATCTACGCGTTATTGGGTTCGAGATTCTGGTTGAACGGAATTTTCTCAATCAGAACAATAAAGTGTCAGTATTGGCTTTAGCTTACAATATTTCTTGTAAATCGACATGTATATGACCGTCCAACAATAGCTATCTTTCATGACTTCAATGGTACATTTGACTCGGTGGAACGCAATGTTCTACTCGATATTCTGTCGAAATGTTTTCCCACCAAATTTTTAAATATTATACGCGCTCTCTACACAAATAATTCTGGTCGTCTTATGGTCTACAAGGAAATAACGCACAACTTTACTTCCAGCAGTGGTGTTCGTCAAGGCTGCTTACTTTTCCCCAGTATGTTTAATTTTGTAATCGACGTTATTATGGGCAACACTCTTCCTCACATTCAGGATGCAGCTGTTAAAGTTATTTCAGTCGATATACTAGTCGATCTTGACTGTACAACGATATCGTACTATAACTCGACAATCGAGATTTTGCTCAGTCCACTATGGGTAGATTAGCAGACATTGTTCTTTCTTTATGTATGAAATTCGCACCCTCTAAATGTAAGATACTTTTACAGGATTACCCACTACTCACTCCCACTCTGCGATTGAAGCATGCAATTTTGAGCAGAGTTGACAAGTCTACATACTTTGGCAGCCTTACCAATAAGTCAGGTGATAAGTACGACGAGGTGATCACCCACCACTCACTCCACCTTTGCGTCTGCAGAGTGAAGATCTAGACATATTTGACAGGGTTACATAGCTTGGGAGCTCGTCAAGCCTGTCCACTTTCCTTCTTGTATAATTTTGTAATCGATGCTATTATGAACAAAACTCTTTCACACATTCAGGTTCAAGTTGTTGAAGTTCTCCCGGGCGGTAAACTAGGCGATCTTGACTATTCAGACGATTTTGTATTATTCGGCCACCGAGAATCTGCCCAGGCCACCTTGAATTGATTAGCAGTTAGTGTTCCGTCTATCGCAAGGAAATACACACCATCTTAATGTAAAATAATTCATCGGCATGACTCACCACTCACTTCAACTCGGCGGCTGCTAAGTGAAGACATTGACGTAATTCATTAATTTACCTTTCCTGGTAAATGTATTTAGGTGACTATACGTATCGCAAACATTTGCTACTTAAGTAAAGACTGAAATATCTTGCTCTGCCTTAAATTTCGGGTGCACGACGCGTTTGTACGCGTAGCCTTATTGTGCGCTCGTGACAATGGAATCTTCATTTTCGAACATTTTAAATACTTGCAGGTATTCGCTCGTCGTTGTTTGTGAAGCATAGTGCATGCAGGTTGCCAAAAGTGAACAAGCAACAATGACATCCGTACACGTATTTATGTATCGCCCAATAAATGCTCCTATTTAGACAAACAGCTGCACCTATTGCACTGGCTTCAGTTCGATTGCCTCGTGGGGCATCTCAGCCAATGCCAGATTAGCGTACCACACACGGTAGAAAGATTATTAAATAGCAGAAACAGCTAAAAACTACCAGGATGGTCGGTGTTCCGCCATGGGCCTTGGTCGGAAACCGTACGCGATATGACAGCAAATCGATCTCAGTGGTGCTTTTGTTTCAGGTTTCTAACAGAACAATCTTGAATTAACTGCGAGGTTTGGTCATATTTATGGCACGATACTGTAAAAACCGCAGGGAAGCTGTAATTCCGACTTTGCTTTGCTCTAAGCTAATTTGGCCGCAATGGTGATTTGTAGAGGTATAGGTTGCCTCATTTCTGTGTGCTACTTTAGTTAATGTCTCCTTTTGAACTAAAATGTCTTCATAAATTATAATCCCTTCATAATTTCTTTGTCTTAACCAATAACTTTTTTGTTTTTCATTCCTTAAGGCTATATCGCAATGAAGCATCATTTACTAATGGCTGTTTTATTGCTTTCCTATGTACATGCATGCGTGTGTGTATTTGTTTCACTTAGTATATTAGTTAACTTTAGCAAATGAATACATTGTTGTAAACGTTGTTGTACCGTCCTATTATTCCACATTCTTCTACCAAATATATAGTGGTTAAAGGGCGTAATACCGGCTCCTACTGATGAGTCGCCAGTAAGCACGAAACAAATGTGCATGAGATTCTACTTTCCGTTCATGCTGCCTTTGGTTTATCCTTCTGGTCACAACTGAACTAATTTGTTACTAGGTTCGCAAAACCTAATACATACTTGCATATATATTAGTTCTTCGCAACAAACAGTATTTAACTGGAATACATTGTTTGTTTGTCGAAACCTTACTACTTGTCTAAGTCTAGCCAGGTAGGAGCCATAATGTTAATTTTGCAATTATAAAAGATCAACGTTATGTTTGAATTACCTTTTTATGTGTTTCTCTTGTGGCTAGTGTTTCCGTTAGCACAAAAATTTTTTCCATCTGCTTTTTTTCCGTCATTAGCAATTTTCAAAGTTGTCAACTGTACTATACAACATAAAATACATTTTTCATAGGAGATCGTTGTATTCTGTTGTCATAAATTGTTCGTCAGCCATCGATGGTAAATCACTTAGAATAAGGATAGCTTATGAATCTAGATTTTCTATCCCTTATAGAAATGTGCTACATGGTGTTCTTTTAGTGCATACACAAGTATGAAAACTTTTCATAGTTATTTGGCAGTGAAACATCAGCTGTTAAAGTATAGTTTAAGATTAGAAATCAATTGTTATTTCTGCAAACTGTTTTCTATTTTCAGCTTTACCCGCACTGCCACCTTAAAGTCGACTGATTGATTATAGGCTTTTTCTCAATGCATACTTCAAATTGTCTCCGCTTGAATGATTATCTATTCACTAGACCCCATTTTCATCATTTTTAAACCATCATGCATTGTACGGGTAGTTATAACAATTGCTTAAGTCAAGCTAACGCGTCTGTTTGATCAACCGATTAACTGGTGCTGATATTTTCTTAATTTAAAGCAGGTCTTTGTCCTTCCAATTATTTCGTCTAATGAGTGTTTGGAGTAACGTATTCTTGTGACCGATATCGCGGATTACAGTGTTCTATAAACTAAGCGCTTTTCCACCAATCCTGATATTCCAGCCATCCATCGAAATTGATAACAGCTAGATACAGTTTGTCGTGAAGATCTAATACATATATACAATTGTGTAGCAGATGTTGCGCACCTAGTAACAATTTAGTTTAATTTCATTGAAATTGCTGATGTTGTGTGGCGTGCAGTATGAGTGTACTATTATACAGTAATGTTCTAGTCCGGACGGCGTCATATCTGGCATCTCTTTAATGAGTTCCCAATTAGTACGGAACAGCTCTAGTTAAAGAATTTTTTGGTTTTGTTCAATTTTTAGCTTTGAATATGAATGTTACGGATTGTATTTTGATGGCAAAAAACATGCATTGCGTTTATTGAAATGCAATACATATATTGATTTTTCATTTTTAACATGTATTGTGTATATTATTTCTATTTGGAAATGTTTTGAGATTCCAGCGGAAGCTCAGTTGTAGAACATGTAAAGTTCCTTAAAGAGTATACCACGGAATATGATTTTCGTTCATAAATACTAAGTTTTCTACAAACAATTTTTTACTGTTGATATATATGTATGCATGTTTCTTTATGTAAGTTATGGTTAATATAAATTTTCTGTGGTTAAGCAATTGTTATAATGTACAGAAATTGTCCTTGTCTAGTCAATAGATGTTTTTGAAGTAATAAAAGTGCTAGGTGTCTGTATTAGTCAACGGAAATTGATAACAGATGGCGTGTCACTTATTCGAGAGTCACAGTCAATCAGGGCCACTTGTAGCTTAAAAATTTGCCGCTCGCTTTTCAATGATTTATGGCATTTTCGGCATCATGCCTTTTTTGTTCTAACATTTATTAGTCAAATTTGCGCTACTTTGGTTGCCTCCTGTGTGACTGGATCCTTTCCGGGCTTAGATCGTATAGTCATCACCATTCTCGCCGACCTAGTTTTGATGGCTTCAGCTTTTACATTATTTTTGCATGCCGCTGATGACGTTCTCCATTCGGGTCATACTTGACAGCATATGATTTGCTTATTACTTAACAAACCACAATGTTGTGTCAGCCGCGTTTGGAGATTAGCCGATAGTACTAGGATTTTTTATATACTGCTTGTTTTGCTAGTTCAAATATGACCAGAATGATAGGCCCAAGTCAGCATAAACGGAACGTATAATCTCATATGCACATTTTTTCGTGTTTACTGGCGATTCATCAGTAGTAGCCAGTATTACGCTCTTTAGCCACTATATGTTTAGATGAGGAATGTGGGTCAATTGGATGGTAGAATTATATATAACTTTATTACTATGTGGTTGAAGAAACGCTCAACGTCCAAAATTCCCACATTCCTCACTCAAATATGTAGTGGGTATAGAGCATAATACCGGCTCCTATTGGTGATTCGCCAGTAAGCACGAAACGAATGTACACATAAGATTATACTTTCCGTTCATGCTGACTTTATCCTTCTGAGCATATTTGAAATAGCTTTCTACATGGTGCGCAATACCTAATACATAATTACACATATTTTGAAACATTTATCCTGTGCGTATTTTTTTTAAATATTGCCTTGAACACTTTTTTGCGTTTTTGTATGCGTATATATTAGTTTGGTGGCTGATGCACAGAGAATAGTTCGGGCTGCGTGCGTTAATCCACTGGTGGAGATGGGCACTTTTATTACTGACACTGAACAATTCGATGCACTTATTTTGCCGTCTCTCGAAAAGCTGGCTGAGGACTCAAACAGGTAAATCGTCTATTAGTTACATATTGTTTGTTGTTGAAATCTAATGTATGCAATTTTGTAGCAGGGCTTGTGTACTTAGCAATAAATTAGATCAAATTGGATCAGAAGGATATACCAAGTTCAGCATGAACTAATGGTGTAATCTCACGTGACCATTTGTTTCGGGCTTTCTGGCAGCTCATCAGTAGAAGCCGTTATTACGCCATATATCTGCTTTATATTTGGTCAGGTAATGTGAGACAATTGGATGGTACGATATCCTATGCGAATGTGTAAACATGCATTGGATGACCTAACTTCATCCAAAGTCTTCGTGAATTCGACTTCACTACCAACTCACTATATATCGAGTCTGTAATGGGTACGAACAATATGGCTATCAATGCCGCGTTTTGCGTACGCGGGTAATAGCTGTACACGGGCAGTTACACAAAGATCCAATTTTTCACAATTTCCAATTTATTTGTCTTTGATCGGGTTGACTTGTTCTTACTTCAACTGGAAATGCGGTTCTATCACATCTTTGTTTACTGGCGACGTTTCGGTGCTTAATTTCCAGCACCATCCTCAGGCAACACAAAAATGATCACAATAGCAGATTTAAGCAAATGTGGTAACCCAGTTCCAAAACCATTCTATTTATATATATTTGACTCAACACTATTTTAATCATAGAATTTGTCTCAGTAACTAAACTCAATATATAACTTTTTATAATTAGCAGACCAATCATTACCTCACCCATACCTCATCTCATCTCGTATGCAGAATATTTTAGGGGAGAGAGACAGTATCGAACCTTTTGTTATTTTTTATAACTGTATTGCTACTATGTCACGGTAATCAAAATTTAAAAATGCTAAAACTAAAACCTTGACTATCTTATACTGTATTTTATTTAAAGCCGGGAACTCTAATGTATACCATGGTGTGTGAGATATTGCGCACATAGCAACAAATTAGTTCAAATATGGAGCAGCAAGTTACGTAGATGGATGGAGAGTGAATGTTATAGTGACGCTTAGGTGAACGATTAAAAAGAGAAAGATAGAGATAGTCTGGACAACTGACATTTTTCAACAAAAAAAAACTAATCGTAAGCACAATGCGAAGTTAATCAACTATTGGAAATAATTGCAGAAGAATATTTGCTCATATGACTAAAATAATTCATTATATCTATATACATATATATCTAAATATAATATCGTAACGCCTTTATATATATATATATATATATATATATATATATATATATATATATATATATATATATATAGAAAAGGACCATTGTTAATTATTAAACATGAATAATTTCTATTCTTATTATATATTTATTTATTACGTTAGTCACACCTTATATCAATATATAAAATACATGTCAATATGTATAAAAACATATATATATGAATATAAGCAACTGTATGAGACCAACATCCCTAATCCTATATATATATATATATATATATATATATATATATATATATATATATATATACTTATAAGCAACAGTGTGGGTCCAATATCTTTAATCCTATCTATATATATGTAAATATATATATATATATATGTATATATATATATATATATATATATATATATATATATATATATACGTTTGCATATTTCAAATTATTGTTTTATTCTTTTCTTATTGTTTTTTTTATTTATCAATTAATCAAATTGTATATTTATTTATTCACACCTTATATAAATATATAAAATACATATAAATATGTATAAAAACATATATATATAAATATAAGCAACAGTGTGAGTCATATATATATATATATATATATATATATATATATATATATATATTTAGCATTTTAAATAAATATATAATTTTAGTGGTAATGTCTAAAATGATTAATGTCCGTATATATGTATATATATATATTATGTGTATAGAATAAACCTATCAATATACCGATAGGCCTATCTATATATCCGTCTATCTATCACATTTTGGTTTCCTCTTAAAAGGATACATGGTAGCTATTAACCATGAATATCTTCTCTATGACTAACGTATTATTCATTTATTAAGATATTCCTACCTTACATAAATATATAAAATATAAGCAACAATGTAAGTCAAATGTGTCTTATCTAATGTTCTATCTACTAACCCTTGCTAAATCGGTATACGCTCTTTTGGAACATTTTCATTGAGAAAAATAAGTATATAGGAAATTGATATTGGTACAGATCATTCGCAACCAGTTTTCTATAAGCGAGGTTTTATACTTAGGTTCCCACTTAATTCATGTTCCGCAGCCTCCCGTTTTCTGACCATAGAAAATGCTTCATTAAATATTGGGCCCGATGATTTTTCTACCGATGTTACATTCATTACACCTTTTCTGATTTTATTTCAATTGACTCTCTAATTAGTCTAGTTAATCTGTTGCGGTTGCATAACGCGATGCGTTTACATCCTTCCCAGTCTATTTCATGACCCGTTTCCTTCGAATGCCTAGCTAGATCTGATCTTTGAATGTGTCCATATTTGCAGGCTGTCTTATGTTCACCTCTACGAACCTTTATAGGTCGCATGGTTTCGCCTATAAACCTGAGATTACATTCTTTGCAAGGTATCGCATATACTCCTGATGTCTCGAGGGGTTCTACTCTTTCTTTTTTACGATATTATATTTAGATATATGTGTAATGAAGTATTTTAGTCATATCAGCAAATATTCTTATGCAATTATTTCCAAAAGTTGATTAACTTCGCATTGTGCTTACGATTAGTTTTTTGAAAAACGTTAGTTGTCCAGGCTATCTCTATCTTTCTCTCTTTAATCGTTCACCTAAGCGTCGATATAACATTCACTCTCCATCCATCTACGTTACTTGCTGCTCCATATTTGAACTAGTTTGTTGCTATGTGCGCAATACCTCACACACCATTGTATACATTAGAGTTCCCGGCTTTAAATAAAATACAGTATATGATAGTCAAGGTTTTAGTTTTAGCATTTTTTAAATTTTGATTACCGTGACATAGTAGCAAAACAATTATAACAAATAACAAATGTTCGATACTGTCTCTCTCCCCTAAAATATTCTGCATACGAGATGAGATGATGTATAGGTGAGGTAATGATTGGTCTGCTAGTTATAATAAGTTATATATTGAGTTTAGTTACTGAGACAAATCCTATGATTAAAATAGAGTTGAGTCAAATATATATAAATAGAATGGCTTTGGAACGAGGTTACCACATTTGCTTCAATCTGCTATTGTGATCAGTGTTGTGTTGCCTGATGATGGTGCTGGAAAGTAGGCACCGAAACGTCGCCAGTAAACAAAGATGTGATAGAACCGCATTTCCAGTTGAAATAAAAACAAGTCAACCCGATCAAAGAAAAAACAAAATTGGAAATTGTGAAAAATCGGATCTTTGTGTAACTGCCTGTGTACAGCTATTACCCGCGTACGCAAAACGCGGCATTGATAACCTGAATGCTGACACACCGCAAAATATTAACTTCAAGAACAATATGGCTGTTGTGTCAGTATCTGATACCAACACTATGGTTGCCGAGTCGGTACATGGTACCAAAACAATGGATTTCAAGGTATGCTAAAGTTCACCAAAATTGAGAATTACAATCATGTCTGAACACATCCTACTTCAGTAAATCCATACAATTTAGCATTGATCGATATCAGATATTACATTTCACGGTAATCATTACATCATTCAATTAAATATATAACAGTTAGATATTGTTTGGTGCGGAGAACTAATATATTTGCAATTGAATATTAGGTGGGCGCACCTAGTAACAAATCAGTTCAAATATGTCCAGAAGGATAAACCAAAATTAACATGAACGGAAAGTACAATCTCACGTATACATTCGTTTCGTGTTTTCTGACAACTAATTAGCAGGAGCAGATACTACACTCTATACCAACTATATATTTGGTCAAGTAATGCGGATAGTTGGACGGTGCGATCACCTATACGATCATGTATACAAGCAGTAATAGAGTTAACTTCACATAAATTCCTAGACAATGCGATTTCAAAGTCTCCTAAATATATATAACATATATTGAGCCTGTACCTAGTGTCAGCAGAATAGATTTAGAGATAGGCTATATTTCACGAAAATTGAGAATTACAGCTACTTGTGAACACATATTGCTCCAACGAATTCGCAAAACGTATGTGTCCATGTGTTTATAGTTTTCGATCATTCTGAAATACGTTTATTAACTATTAGCATTCTTGACTGATCAGAAAAGTCTTCATATATGTGTGCTTCTAGTTTATTCAAGTCAAGATTGTTGGTTTGAAATTAGTTCTATCTATACCGGTCGCAAAGTGATGCAAAACTTCATCCGTTGCGCACAAAGCGTGTCCTGATTCTCCATGGTCATAATCAGAGTATTTCCAATCGACGAATAATCGGGATCAGACTGATACATATTATAAAGGCATTATTTAAACAATGAGAAAATGTATAAAATTTCAATAGAATTAATGAAAATTGAGTGTACCGTGTGGCAGGGTGGCTCAGTGATTAGAGAACCAGATTCCGAATCAGACGTGCCCATGTTCGAGCCCCTTCCGCTACAATTTCTGGTCAGTACGTGATGAATTCCCAACAAGGACGAAACCGCTCTACTGGATGAATTGCCTTTTTTACACTATACAATTCTTAGTTTATACTGACAAATATATGCACTTAATGGGTCAGGTGTTCATATCAAGATTGCAACCTTGATTATATTAATCCCGGTTAATTGGTTGTCTCGTCTCCACTGAATGCCTGTCAAAATTACATCTAGTTATGTATCCACACAAGTAGTTTAATCTTTTTCTATTTACAAGATTGGGCGCTTTGTTTCACCAACACAGATGATGTTACATTCTTTGCATGTGATTTCATTCGTTCCTGGTGTATCTAAGATTAAATTTTTCCTCTTTTTGGTTTATTATCCTGGATAAAGGACTGTCTTAAAACGGTTCTTGTATTTTATTTGATTGCTATTGTATTTATTTTAATATTTATTTTGGAATCTGGTTATATCATGAACGTCGCTGTATTGCTGATGTTGCCTGGCCGTAGTGATGACGTGTTCGTAATGATGTTGTGTAGAGGTTTAGTTTGCCTCACTTCCTTGAGTTACCTTGGTAAATATACTCATAGTAACGAGGTGCTCTCTCTCTCTCTCTCTCTCTCTCTCTCTCTCTCTCGTAAATCTCACTAATAATTTGTGTCTAAATTATTATTTTTGTCGTTATTTATATTTTTTTTATCGCTTATGGTTATATAGTAATGAAACATTAATCACTTTTGGCTTTTATATGGATGGGTATGATGATGAAGAAGAAGAAGAAGAAGATGATGATGATGATGATGATGAAGAAGAAGAAGAAGAAGAATATGATGATAATGATGATGATGATGATGATGATGATGATGATGATGATGATGGGGATGATGATGATGATGATGATGATGATGATGATGATGATGATGATGATGATGATGATGATGATGATGATGATGATGATGATGATGATGATGATGATGCGTGTACTTCAACTAAGGGTTAAATTTATTTACGGCATGTATCACTGTTATGATTAACATATTACGCATCAATCTTTTGTCCATCATTGTTGTGCCTATTAATCTACAAGAGTAATAATTACCGCTGAATATTTGTCACAGTCTGCTTAATCAGACTTCCTGTTTTTTTATATCTAAATCACTTTCTAATTTCTGATCATTTATAATTAGTTTGACATGGAAGAACGGTAATACACCCGATGGTTCCCTTTCAATCGTAAATCGCAGTTATCTCATCTGATTTATTAAATTTAAATAAACTCCCATTTCATCATCGCCATTATTTCAGAAAATTAATACATCCACTAAACGTATGTACAATTTGGACGCCACGAATGTCTTTGCTAAATGAGTTTTTATGAGCAATTCATAAAAATGATTGCTATTGAAACCGACAAAGAATATCCTATGAGACTCCTTGTTTGTGTATAAAAGTCAATCCAAAAATTAAAATAAATATACGACTTATCTACATAATGCTGCCAGTCATCATTTTCTTTAAATCAAATTTTCGAGCTTGAATTAAACAATCGAATTGTATTTAATCAGACGTCAAACAACATAGCAAAACTACCGTAAATCACACACGTACTATACTTTCTTCCTTTATAAACGAATGATCAACAAAAAATGTCGAAGAAAATGCAATGCTTTTGGTACCTGTATAGTTTTGTGCTCATCCAGTATGCATTTATCGACAGTTTTAACCAAACAATAAGAATGCATTAGCATATTTTCTAATGCTGTGATAAAGAAAATTAGAAAATTTATTTATTGAGGAATGTTAAACATTAACAATAGTTCTTAATTGATTACCAGGTTTATTTAAATTTATAGTGCATACAATCTGAGTGTATGAGCAGGTCCTGATGTGGCGTGTCGAAACTATCATTTAAGATCAAATTAGTTTAAAAATGCTATCACTTAGCCTTCTAACTTTTCAGCGGGGTCTTTCATTATTTTAGTGTACACTTTTGTATTATAAATATTGCTGATGTGTTACAACCATTTTGGCGACTTTTGATTCAAAGCCTGGTCACCTCGACAAACTATAACCTCTCTAGCGTAGAAACAGGGGAGCCCTTTGAAACCAACATCGAGAACCACCGCTCAATCGTCACGTTATTCTGAAAATGATAACTGATCAAATTTCTTCGACTCTAACTGTGCACCTTGGTCGGTAACGTTTACTTGTGATGCACCAAATCGACTGAATCGGCGATTTCCCAGCAAATTATAATCTTTCTGTTTTGGCTTGCTGTTGCTTAAATTTATCTACCATGGGCAGATGACACAGGCCGATTACTGCTGCGCTACAGGCAGCGGATCCACCAAGTCGATGTGCAAAGAAAGATTTCCCTCGTGACATTGAATGCATGATTGCATGTTTTATATTGTCTGCGATTTAAAACTTTGCTACGTAGTACACATTTATCAGTAACAACGAATATAGTTAGCTTTGCCCCGGTCCAGTACAACTGAGCCTGCTCTGTATCGATGAGGTGACCGGTGTCGAAATTTGCTAACAATTTTTACAAAAAATCGATCAGAACAAACCATTGTACTGTTCGCCCTTCCTTCCGCGCCTGTAGCCAATCTTAGTGTCAAATTCCTACATGCTGTGGACGGCGGTTTACTATTTTTTTTTAGTTGTCTTTATATTTTAAGCATCAATGCCCTATTCTTTGAAGACATTGATAAATGGCGGTATTCGAATAGGAGAAATTCTGCTGAGAACATCAGCTGTGGCATTCTCGATACCTACTTTACTCTTTTACTTTACTGCGGCTGGCTCCTTTTAGAGGATAAGCCGGCTCCATTGATATCCCGGATTAAACCTCTCCATGCCGGGCGGTTGGCAGCCATTTCGGAACATAAAGAGGGCCAATGACGCTCCCAGTGACGCGGACCATAAACATTGCGTAAACCTAGGAGTTCCATGTCCGATTTAATTGTTGCAAGCCATGTCTTCAATTGTCCACCTCGGCGGCGGCGCCAGTTTGCACATTGACCTGGGTTCATCACCTGCCGTACCATTTAGTCTTCGGGTTTGCGTAGTACGTGCCCGAACCATTGAAGTCGACGATGTTGGATCCAGACGGATAGTTGCATGATGTCACAAATTCTCGATACCTGCTTGATGGCGAATCGTTGAATCGTATTCCTCGAGCTCAACTATAGCTCGACGTAACGCTTTTGAGGTGTACTTGATGATGGCGGGTGCAATGGCGCTTTGTCATTTGTAGAACCGTCTTAATGCTCATCGATGATAAAATATCCGAACTGTCTAAGTGCTCATCAATAAAGTATCTGAACTTCAGTATGACCACTCTATTGCTTGAAGTTCCTTTTCGGTGAAGTTATAATTTTGTTCCGCTTTCGTGAGAGTTTGATTTACATATTGTGCCAGACGTCAATCAGCCTGTAATATAGCAACTACGCTTACAATTGAGACGTTTTCAAAAGTGGTGTGTGTCCTAACGACAAGTTAACATAGTGGAGTTATCAATTTCTTCTTACATTGGTCAAACTCTGCTTTAACCTGCTCTGTCCATCGATACGGTTTTTTAGCAAAAGTTAGCTACCATACTGTCCACCTGTCTCACATTTCTTGACCAAATATGTAGTGGGTATGGGGTGTAGTACCGGCTACTACCGATGAGTCATCAGTAAGCATGAAACGCATATGTACATGAGATTAAATCTTTCGTGCGTACTGAATTTGATATGCCTTTTTGGTTCTATTTGAACTAATTTGTTACTAGGTAAGCAATACCCAATACAAACTAGCCTAGATACTGTTTGTGACGGAGAAACATATATGAAATTGTTTATTAGGTGCTGCGCACCTAGTAAAAAATTAATTTAAATATGACCAGAAGAATAAACTAAAGGCAGCATGAACGGGTTATACGATATAATACGTTCCGTTCATAATGTCTTTGGTTTATCCTCATGTCATATTTGAACTATTTTTGTTTAACGCCTAATACACAAGAGCCGAGACAATGTTTTTTGAGTAACAGCCGATCCGGCGATGTATAATCGCCAGAAATCCACCATGCCAATAAAACGGGACAACTATTTTATAGTGATAGACACCGGATAATGACGAATAGTCTGTACTTTCGAATCTAATCGCACTTATTCATCTGCAGAAATCGAGTAGTCTTGGAACCGCAATTGCCAACTTATGGGTGCCTTTTCAGGATTAAAATGTAAACGCCAGGATTTGGCTTTGGATAGCATCTTCAGCAGCCGAGCTCGCCATTGTTGTTCGGTCGTTACCGAAATAATGGCATCGTTTTCGCACGCTGAAATACATGGTTGTTTTTTTTACCAAGAAGTCCATTCCGTGTGTTCTTTAGATCACGAGATGCTTGAGTAAATTGGAATTGGTCGTGTGTACTTGCACCGCCATTTGCCGGTGGACTTCGTGCGGGATGTTAATTTGTCAAAAGATTTGCTTTAGTTAAAGCGCGGCAAACCACCTTCCTGCCATTATAGATGGAATAAAGAAGGCATGAGATAAAGGTCATGATTATTCATCGCGTTTTATTTCATTAAACCAGCTGCAGGTCAGAGCGAACCTATCAGCTTCCTAAAGTAAGGTATTCGAGCTCAAAATACAGATAACGATGGCTCTGGAGCGTCGTCACCTATCATTGGCGTTGCTTGAGTGGCCACTGTGATGTTCTTTGGAGTAACATCTTGTACTCGTTGAGATTGTAACCATTGTTTAACTATATACACAGTTTAAAGCGACCGTCGGTAGGTTCGGGAAACTTTACTATCAGTGGGCTATAAAATTGTGTCTACTGAACTCAGAACTTATCCAATCAATGTGGCAGTAGACTTGATTTAAAAAGCGCCAATGCTGCATGAAATTGGATGGGACTCTAGCTTTTCGGCCTGGAGACGCATATGCGTTTATTCTTACAGTAGATCGTCTATACCTATTTTCGAATAAAATCGAAGCCTAGCGAGTGTATGTGTGCGCGCAACAATAAAAGACAGGGAAGATATCATTTTTTATTAATAAATTAGTGAATAATACACTTGTTGTTGCCGTTGCCACACAAAAACCAGATATAATTCTGCTCTCGTAAGTCATGCCTATTTTAACAAACGAGACATGCGCAGCATCGAAATATCGACTCCAGTATATACCTGTATATTCTTCTTCTTCTTTACTTTACTGCGGCTGACTCTTTTTGGAGGATAAGCCGGCTCCACATTTCATGGAGCTTCTTTGAAATTTGGTACAAGTGGTGTCCCCTCACCACTCGGCTTTTTGATCGAGGACGCACCTCTGGCCTTTGCACATCCAAGCGCAGTCTGCAAGGCAGCAGTAAGTTGCATGATTGCCGGTGGCTGTTGAGAGCTCATACGCCATTCGGAAGTACGGGGTACTGTCCAGGAGTCCATGTAATCCTGTGGCTGTTGAACCCTTTTGTGGCGGGGAACACGCCGAGTCATGGTGCCGTCGTCGGGCTCATGTGGTATTTTATTGGAGATCCGATTGCCGGTCGGAAATCCACCACGCCCTGGTGACACCACCGCCATAGCCCCGTTAGCCCATGTACGATCGGCCATCGAGACATGATTGACACCGTCGTACCACGTTGAGGAGGGGATGGACTTTACGACGGACCTGTATATTCGTAGGTTTTCCATTGATTAGTTAACAAACATAAATCTTGATAGAAATCCATAGGTAACACGGTTTCCCAGATTCCTTTCCCTGGGTCATCTAATTCTGGGCACATTGTACGTTTTTATGCGGCTTCTCTATTATAGACAATTACTTCTGAGTACAAGTATGTCTTTGATTCTTGACAGCACATCGTTCATCAATTTTGCGAGGTCTGGGGTCTGGAGTCTGTTGCAAACTTAAAATAGCCGTTCTCTTGTAGAACTATACTAGAGGTGTTGACCAATGACCGATCTATTTATCACAACTGCTATCATCGATGATGGTGTCTTAACGTATTACAGCTATTTCGACGCTACGGGTTGCTGACGCTCCTCACGGACCTGCTGTGCATATGCACGCTGCCAATATGAAGTTCCTCTGTGTTTCATGTTAATCCCGGTGTGATGTCCAGCACTGCTGAATTTCGCAGAGCCTGTACTTACTAATTCAGGCCACTAGACACTCTCGACATAGCGCCATGTCTGGTGGTGGCATGCAGCATAAACATGATCGGTTTATACGGTTACAAACTAGACAAACAGTCCATTAACCTGGATGATCACTGATTAATTTGTGACATGTTTTGCGGACGAAGCTCACCCGGTAGCGATTTGAATTTGCAAAATTCAGCAAATACTTCCTGGGGTCTAACACTAAAGTCATTTAAAAGTTCAAATTCTGCACACATAAAGTCTTCTGTCATTTCAAATTTGACTGATACTGAACGATGCACTAATTCCCGGATGCCCACGAGTGTAATTTGTGATTCTAAAGAGAATGTTTGCGTTCGAATTACAACTGTGGCCATTCAACATATATTGGCGCAAGCATAGGCTAAAATTGACCTGTCGATGCAGCACTTGCAGAGGTTCGTGTGCTGCCACTTGGGCTTCGTCGCCATTATTGTATTCTTTCATGTCAGTTATGTTAACAAAACTTTTTTTCATCTAAACATGACAATATTGCCAAACTCTTCAGCTAAGGTATTCATCCTTAACAAAGACAAACAAACCAGTTCTTAGAAGGAAGAATGATAAGCCATATACTTATATGCTGGAGCTCGCTCTTAAAAAGCTTTCCCGGTTAGTAAAACTAATTTACAGTATTATTTTTTTTATTGATTATTAATACTTGAGGCTCGGCTGCTGCAATTAGGTTCTCCAGATGCTTCTACGTTTTGAGACTTGCGCTTCTGCTTAGTGGTCATCTGACGTCCACATCAGGTGCGATCTATGCCACTATGTTAGGTCCTGTTAAAATCCGTTTTTCCTATTTAACAGCCTCTGTATTGAGCTTATTTTTGGTGTACTTTCATTTCAAATTGCCACGAGCAAGTCACGGTTAATCATTTCAATTTGCTTCACTCAATTTTGCAATTGAAAGAGAGTCATCGGGTGATTTATGAGGGACGAGAGATTAATTCGTAGTCTGTTCGTCATAAGTTGATTTTCTATAGATTTAGGTTATGGTTCTCCGATGGACACTAGTTATTGTCGACCTACTAACCGCCTAGTACCGTTTGTCTCCTGGAACACGATATAGCATTTCCATTTGTAATTGAGGTAAACACTGTCTTGCAGAATTTCCCGGATCAGTTCAATCCATCTTTTCAGGGACCATTATCATCCTCGTTATAACTAACAGCAAAATTTCAGCGCCAAAAGTAGGCAGTTGTGGTAATATCTTTAAATTTTATCTAGTTCAGTTTCGTCTAAATAGAGACGTTAAAGTTTATTTAAAAAAAATATTTATCCAATAAATCAATTTCGTTCATATTGGAGTACCGTCAAGAATTTTTCCACGTACAGGTATCTAATTTTGTGACTTCTTAGTAGTCTGTGACTACCAACTAAGCAACCTTGCCGAACACCACACACAATTTTCAGTTATATACTAACTAATGTTTTTTGGTTGGCCTTTCCTTCAGGTGGAGTCTGCATGGCATCCCTTCAGGACTTAAGTTCCAACTAGCCACCAAAATCTGTCATTATGGAACAGACGCCACGCTATCTGGGGAAGTGGTATTGAATCGAACATTTATATAATTTAGAAATTATTGGTTGCACAGGTAGTAGTACAAATTATTTAAGACAGACGTGTCCAGGATCAAGCCCTTTCCGCGTTAATACACTAGACAGTACTTGAAGAGTTCTCAATATGGCAGAAACCGTTCTACCAAATGAATCGCCTTTTCCACATTATTCATTGCTTTGTGTATACTAAAAAATGTTTACTTACAGATCTAAAGAGATGCCATATAGGCTTCCCCTAAAGGAATGGTTAAAAAAGAAACGTTAGCTAGCATATAACTGAAATTTGTATGTAGCGTGATAAATCAGCAGCTCCGAATCAGACGTGTTCAGGTTCGAGCACTGTCAGCGGAAAACTGGACAGTACGTGAATTGTTCCCACTGAGAACGTAACCGGTCTACTGGGCGAATTGCCGTTTTCTATATTAAAGAATGACTGGTCTGTACTGACAAATGAACGTTTGTAATGTCTTTAAAGTCTCTGCAACATGAAGAATGACTGAAATTCTACTTGACTTGAAGATTGAACTTAATGAAATAGACGGTCGATCGTATAGTATCTTCCACATTTTTCTAAAGGTAGCAGCTGGAGTTCTTGGCAGAAGCTGATCCGTCTTGCGTCACCATATATGGTAGTTGAATGAAATGTTTGACATTTCATTTGTAACACGATCGTAGGCCCCGAATCAAATTTGGCCATAACAGCACCTTTAAAGCATTTAGCTTTTGTTCTTTTCGAATGATCACAATTTATGGCAATTAATGGCTCCCTAAAGCTCTCCTTTTTATACTAGCAGAACCTCATCGTCAGTGTATTTGAGGCCAAGTCAGCCAAATAACACCGAACCAATCTTCGTGGTGCGTTTTGGTGTCTTCTGCAAAGAATGCGTCGATAACATAACTGAAAAGGTTGGAGCAATGCAAGATTCTTGCCGATCACCGAAAACAATTGCAAAAAGTTTTAAAGACCCTCCTTAAAGCAAATCGAGGACGATGAGTCACTTTAACAGGAATCGAGCCGTCATAGTTTGTTGGTCTCGGTGCTATCATTAAGTATAGCTCGTTATAATATTTCACAGTCTACTGAATGATTTTCCTTTTCAACATTACAAAATGCTTATTTTATACTGTCAAATGTATGCATATAATGGGACTGGTGCTTGTGTCACAATCTTGATTCGAACAATTGTTATCGCTACCCGCGCAATCAACGTTTTCGTAATTATACTGCCTGGCCTAGATTTTTATGAAATTTAAAAGGAATTTATTAACTGTTAAATAGAATTTGGCATACGTATATGCATGAATATATGTATGTATGTATGTATGTATGTATGTATGTATGTATGTATGTATGTATGTATGTATGTATGTTTGTATGTACGTAGGTATGTATGTATGTATATATATGTATGTATGTATGTATGTATGTATGTATGTATGTATGTATGTATGTGTATGTATGTATGTATGTATGTATGTATGTATGTATGTATGTATGTATGTATGTATGTATGTATGTATGTATGTATGTATGTATGTATGTATGTATGTATGTATGTATGTATGTACGTATGTATCTATGTATGTATGTATGTGTGTATGGATGGATGGATGGATGTATGTATTTATGCAAATATATAAATGTCTGTATGTAATGCATGTCTTTATGTATGCATATATTTGTGTTTGTACGTATACACGTATATATGTATGTATGTATTAATGTCGGCATGATTGTATGTGTGCATGCATATATGTATGTACGTGCATATGTATTACCAATGCTGCCTTGTCTTAAATCTGAATTGGCCATAATGGTGTTGTGTAGAGGTTTAGTTCGCCTCACTTCTGCTTGCTATCTAGATAAGTAGACTCATAGTTATTAGGTATTCTCTATCTCCCTCATAAATCTCTAATAATTTGTACTTAAATTATTATTTTTGTCGTTATTTGCTAAAAATATTGTTTTCTTTTTGTTTTTCTACTTATGATTATATGGTGGTGAAACATTAAATACTAATGGCGTTTGTATTGCTGTGCATGACGATGATGATAATGATGCATGTATGTATATGTGCGTATACATGCATGTATGTATGTGTGCATTTGTGTGTATTT
Organism: Eudiplozoon nipponicum; assembly: GCA_029291075.1. Taxonomy (NCBI): domain Eukaryota; kingdom Metazoa; phylum Platyhelminthes; class Monogenea; order Mazocraeidea; family Diplozoidae; genus Eudiplozoon; species Eudiplozoon nipponicum. The sequence goes on from JAQBSW010000313.1 coordinate 207,243, forward strand.
TTATGTATGTGTATACAAGCATGTTCTTAAATATTGATCTTGGAGTGGATTATCAGGGATTAATGTGTTATTTGACCTATTATCATTTAAACAAGTTTGCCACGATGTCCCGTTTAAGCATTGTTTAAATCGCGATAACTGGCGCTATAATTGTTTCGAGCACTACTAACGTTCAGTTCGTGGCTCTTGAGATGAGCTCCTTCATGAAACTGCGGCCAAATGTCCTGGCATATTGAGTTACAGAGGGTATATTTTGAAAAATATGGATATCCTATTATTTACAATATTGTAGGGATACTCGGCGATCTTTGGCTGGTCGTATGGCAGATCTCCAAGATCTTATTGTTAGAGTAACTGGCAAAGGCAAAGAAGACGTTCCCGGTGCTGCAGCGACGCTAACTGGCAAGGCAGCAGGTTTGTCTTCAGGCGCCACCTCATCAACGTCGTCGTCTCTAACTGGTGCCGCTACTGGATCTGCATCGGCTGGTGACCCAAATTCTAGTCAAATCACTGCCTCTTCTGGAGGCCAAACGAGCGATGCTGATACTGCGATCGGTAAAGGCGGATCGGGGACTTCGGGCTCATCTCCAAACTCTTCGTCGTCAATGACAATCGCTACTCTTCCAAGCGGCATTCGATCACTGCACAACATGATGCTGAACCTGATGGAAGATAATGAAGTCGAGACACGAAAAGTGTCTGCCACTCAGCTTAAAGGTAGTAACTGGTTAACTTTTAATTGGGCAATTTGTGCAACTATCTCTCAAAGGCCTGCTACTAAAACCAGTGCTCTATAGAGCATAATAGGTGTCAAGCCCATTTTTATTTAACCGTTATTTGTAGGGTGCCAGGTTTGCTTAAATTTCGACCATTAGCTATATATTAAAAAATCACTTTTCTTTGTTTACATTTGTAAAACAACAAACAAACTGTTATCCGAAGGCTTCTAACCCCTAGATAACTAACATTTACTATATAAGTTACTAATACAATTGTACCTGTGTAATTATGGGGACCAATGTAAAAATTAAAATAAACAATTTTGTGCGCAACGGGATGCTGCATAAAATAACTTGGTCATTATTTCGAACTTGGTTGTTCGTTAAATACTGTTTGTTGCAGAGAGCTAATATATATGCAAGTATGTATTAGGTGTTGCGAACCTAGTAAAAAATTAGTTCAGTTGCAACCAGAAGTCAGCATGGACGGAATGTATAATCTCATGCACATTCGTTTCGTGCTTACTGGCGACTCATCAGTAAGAGCCGGTATTACGCCCTTTGACCACTATATATTTGGGTAAAAAATGTAGGATAGCTTCACTATTGCAGGTTTATACATTCGTCTAGGAGATTGTACCGTCGTATTATCCCACATTCCTCAACCAAATATATAGTGGTTAAAGGGCGTAATACCGGCTCCTACTGATGAGTCGCCAGTAAGCACGAAACGAATGTGCATGAGATTATGCTTTCTGTTCATGCTGGCTTTGGTTTATCCTTCTGGTCACAACTGAACTAAATTGTTACTAGGTTCGCAACACCTAATACATACTTGGTTGTTCGTTGTCCATGTTCTTCTTTGCGAATTTTCTCAAATATTCGCGTAAGGCAGGTTTTCTAAATAACGAGTGATAAGGTTTCACTAGATAATCTTGCACCGTAAATGTGTATGTACGTGTGTATATAACTTTGAAGCGTTCTGTCAAATATAATTACCAGCGCGTTTATTTTCATCTAAGTGAAATTACATTGATTTCATAGCATTTACGATTTACTAGATAAGCATGAGTCCTGTGTGTGTGTGTGTGTGTGTTCGTGTGTGCCGGCGTATATTTAACTGTGATTCATTCAATTTAGTATATTAATATGTATGTGCACGGTCTTCAAAATGAAATTACAATGATTCATTAGTTTCGTTTGTTAAACTTGTGATGTAAATTGCAACTGATGAAGGCTATCGATAAGTTTAGCCGAAATATTTAGCAAAAGAAAACTACTGGAACAATGAACGCTGCGTTAGTCAAAACGCAGATCAGGTAATTTAAATTAATCCAGGTTCGCAAAAGCTATCTTCATTGAATTACAATGATTTCCTGCCAATTCCATTTTATCTTGCGTCAGACTGATTGTTTTATTTTTACTATATAAAATGACGCTACCGAGAGTGACAAGGTGATACAAATAAGCAATTAGTAAAATAATGCTGAGGTAAATTATCGAACTTTAGTAACAAAATATTAAGCTTTATTAATATCTAAAATAAATGAAGTCCGACAAGAAAATTTGTATTATAAAGAAAAATAATATTTAAGGTAAGTTCTGTGCTAAGTGGTTCTTTCAATAAGTAATCTAAGCTGATAGATACAGTAAGATGAAAAGAAGGAATGAATTTTCCATGGATGGTGCTGCGAATAATCTTTAAATTGATTGCGAAATATAAAATTTGTGAGGCAACATAAGTTGGTCTTCAGCCAACATTCTCAATATTTTCCAATGCCGCGTTTTGCGTACGCAAGTAGTAACTTGGCACGGACAGTTTCACAGTTTTGTCTTCGCATTGGGACGAATACAAACTCAGCCCGATCGAAGACAAAACAAAATTGGAAATTGTGAAACTGTCCGTGCAAAGCTACTACCCGCGTACGCAAAACGCGGCATTGGAAAATATGAAGCTGGCAGTCCGCAATCAAATTTCAAAAAAATTCTCAATATTTTGCTTTGACTGGTCGATGCTCCCGATTCGTGTAATCTTTGTTTCCAACTATTAGTATCTAATGTGTTCATATAAGAGCCTCGAGATTTGCCGCTGTTGTTTTATTTATGATGTAATTTTCGGAATCATTTCAATAGATTCTATAATTAATTATGCTGGGTCTAAAACCATCCTGGTTAATTGTGTCCAGTCTTCACTGCATGACATACAAAATTAAATCACTTAACATATCCATAGTAACGCACAGTTGTATGTTACCCTGTTCTTAATTGGGCGTTTAGTTTCACCCGTATGCACGTGGTTACTTTCTTTATATGATGTTTCATTTACTCCTGATGTGCATAAGTGTTTAAATTTCTCATTTTGGTAATGAGGTCTCGTGCCATGAGTGAGTTATTGAATCGTGTAAGCACGTGTTTATCTCACGTTCAAAGCCGACAGCAACCATCGTCTGCTTTCTAGAACGTGATATGTGTAGGCGCGGTGATGTCTTCGCCGCATCTGCATGTTTAATGCCCTTTTGCATTGCTTCAAAGTGTTTTTGGCTTTACTAAAACACAATTTACCACCTACAGGTTAAGGCTAAAGGCAAAATTGTGGAGCATGATCCCATTGCCAGGGCTATTTTCTTGAATTGTTTGTCTGCCTACAGCTTTGTTACTTGCGAATTCTTTACCTAGTATGGCGTTTAATTTACTGACAGTGACTAACATACCAGAGGCCACATCTGATAAACTTCAAAGCAAGTCATTCTTATTTTGAGCAGAATAATTGAGAGTTTGTGCATATACGTTTGTGAAACCAAAAATCGGGTTATCTACGTGAAAATTGGCATGGGCGAAATGAGTTTACGCCTCAATCAAGAAAGGGTTATGTCATAACACTGGATACCAGAATTTTCGTCATTAAGACCGGTTAGCTTTAACTTTAGAATATCTACTGATTTATATCATAAGGACGGTTGTTCGAGTTTGCTTACATCTACTTGAGATTTATTTTTATTTCTTTTTACAGAAAACTAATTCAAATCTACAACGGATAGGTGAATGGTAATGTGGCATCCAATGCCTGGATAGTTTTGGAAATCGATCTTTCACCGCAGATTGATTTATATCACTGCCAGTTGGTGTAAATAAATATTAATCAAATGAAAATTTAAAATCTGACAATGTCTATCTATGGCTGGATTTGCGAAACCGATTCACCAAAAATCGCCTCATGTATTGATGTTTCCCTGTTTGTGGATGTTTATTTGCGTTGTGCTAGCGTTTAGCTTTCGATTTCCCGAAGTCATCTTCCGAACTCGTTCAATAGTCACACAAATTGTAGCACATGAAGCAAAGTAAAACAGCACAATTGCTTTCTGTGTTACCATCTATGTGACAGTTGAGCAAGCTCTGAAGATGATTTCGAGAACTGGAAGTTGTAACGTCAACACAACGCAAAGTAGCTTCAACTGGAAAGGAAGTATGGGTGTGTCATTCAAAGAAGCTGCGCTGCCAAAAATTTTTTTCTTTTAAAGCAAAATCTAAATCGCTTAATATTATTTTTTGTGATATCGGTGCACGGATCATGTCGCGCAAGATCCTCGTTAACCTTGAGACACTCGAATAAGTCTTGGAAACTAGCGGAAAGCAGAATTCAGTGTAAAGACCTGGCTAATTCTTCCCTGTGGGCTTAAACTATTATGGTACCCGCTGTGTGAGGTTCCAAGAACTCATTTTTGTGTGTATGTGTATTATATGAGGCAATGAAGAGTAACTTTACTTACTGCATGCCTCAGGACCTGGAGTAAATATCACATTTAAAAAGATCTGTCAATTTGAATACCTGCGACCTCTGAAAATTCCTGGCCTCGTGTTTTTTTTCACTTTTGCTTTTTGTTATTTTCATAACAATCGTGGCATTGTTCCATTACGAGTTCCTGTATTCCAAGTTTTACATTTTTCAACTGGTTTTTATATTCCATTTTATGTAAATTAATTTGGCAACAATTTTACTAGGTGAATAATTTTAACGTACAGTTGTTTTTCTTTGTTTTCTTTATTCGAATCATTGTTTATTTAGGCTTTTGTTTGGCTAGTCCTCCGAGTGTTCTGACAGAAATTTTGCTGCCACGTCTGAGAGAACACTTGCTTTTAGAACGAGACGAACGAGTTCGTGCCGAGCTGGTCTGTTGTGTTGTCGGGCTGTTGCCGCATATTCGTCGAGAAGACTGTCTGCCTTTGGTTCAGTTGATATTAGCTTTTCTGAACGACTCATCGGCTCAGGTAGATGTTTTTATCGATTTGCGTCTGGTCCTCAGTTTCGATCTTATTTTACCTTGTTTAGTTTACAATGTTTCTGGCGCCTTTTGTTTCCAACTATCGTGCACAACTGTGCTTTATATAAAGACGGAATCGTTGATGGAGTCATGCGGCTTACATTTTCCAGTGCCTAGAGTCTAATAAGAAACTTTTACAGACAGCTAAATATTGTTCGTGAAGGAGAGCTAATATATATATATATATATGCAATTGTGTATTAGGTGTTGCGCACCTTGTAGCAAATTAGTTCATATATGACCAGAAGGATAAAAAAGGACAGCGTGAACGGTAGGTATAATCTCGTACACTTCGTTTCGTTCTTACTAGCGACTCATCAGTAGGAGCCGGTATTACGCCATTTACCCTCTATATATTTGGGTGAGGAATGTGAAGAAATAGGACGGTAAAATCTCCTTTACGAATTTGTAAACTTTCAATAGTGAATTCACTTCATATGAAGTCTTCGACAGTGCGCTTTTAAAGCCAACGCACTCTATATATTACATATACCGAGTTTGTAAAGGATACTAACAATATGGCTATTGTGTTAGTACTCGATACCAACATTACGGTACCGTAAAGATACATAGTACTAACACTAGTTGCCGAGTCGGTACGGGACACCAATACGATAGATTTCAACGGATACTAAAGTTCACCAAAATTGAGAATTACAACTATTTCTGAACACATGTTAGTCCGATAAGTCCATACACTCTGGCCTTGATCGACAGCCTTTTAATTCTCATTCATGGTTCTTAATAGAAGAGTTATTACGTAACATTTAACAAATCTTTTTCTATTGCAAACTTTAGCTGTGAAGCTTGGCGGGTAGCCTGTCATTAGTTGAAACGGTTATTTGCGTTTGTTTGAGATTCGCGAGCTAGATTTAAAATTTTTTTTACTAACATCCGCAGAACTAACGGTTGCTTAATTGACAATTTTGAGATTTCATTGGTGATTCGTTGCATATACTGCGGCATGGGAAACGCAGCTGCAGGGACTTCGATCCTGGATGATTTTAGCTGTAGAACAGCATTGGATTTCCAGTTGGGCTCTTAGAATTAATCTGTTCATAGTTTCTACTGCTTTCCAGCACAGTCAAAAGTATTTTACACGTAAAGATTGAATGATGACATATCACCGTACATATATCCATCACATTTTGATAAGATGGAGATTTTGGTTATCAGTTTCAAACAGGAAAGCTCAATCGGTTAAGTTAGTAGCTTTGATCAAATTAATTTCGTAACCCAAATTCTTTTAAAATTTCGCTCGAGGCATAAATAACGTACATTTGCATATACTTAAATCGGATACTGATATGCAGTATGTCTTCTGGGAAGGCGATGACTCAAATAATACACCTGTGACTGCAGTCGAAAGAGTACCTATCTCCAACTGGATCATAATGAGTATGTTCATTTAGACCTAAATGAGGCGCGTAATGAGTTTGCCGCCAGCCATGCTGCGTACGAAGATATATGTTGGCATTTTGTGGCTAATGAGTGGGAAGCACAGTCTAAACGCACGAAAATCGTATAATTTTAGGGTCCATTGTGTTTGTATTGATAATTCTTCCTATAAATCAGAGGCGTATTCAGTATCTGAGCTGAAGCTGTTCAAGCATTTTCAAAATATCCTCAATTTGTTAACTAAAACAAAGCGTGGTTACCGTCGAAGTGAACCTTCAATCCACATGTAATATCGGCATTTAAATTCTGTTTTATGCTGTAACAAAGATTTGTGATATAATATGTGACATAAAAGACAGAATCGGTCGCATCGATTTGGAATCTTTTATGTTTCGAGAAATGGGTTCCTAGAGTGACCTAAGTGATCTAAACGTAGGAATTTGGAGAGTTTAATTTATCGCAACTATGATATTGCTGTGGCCACCACTGAGAAGATGTTAAAAGTTCTCCGATTAACTATCGTGGTATCATTTTTCAGCATGCTGTAACAAAGATGAACATTTGATATTATGCTCAGGTAAATTTCGACCGCGTATGCGATGCGTGGCATTAGGTAATACATTGCTTTGCATTCCCGGTTAGTACCACCGATATAAACAAAGCACCATCGTTTAAGTTTCAGACTACGCTGGCATTTTATACTCGTTGGCGCGCACGTCGTTATGATGAGCTCTGATTAATGATAGCATTTTGACCAACATTGTTTGACGACTCAAAGCTCGTTATAATGCCTTGTCGATCTGTGTTCTCACTAGTAATTTTTTTCGAATTTACTTTCGTCAGAACCGTTCTTTTTATAGCTGCTACTAGCAGCGTGGTTCCGACAATTGGCAGGATTGAGCGAAATGTAAACAAACCACAGAAATGGGCTGCCAATAAATAAAGTTGATATAATACATTGCTTTGAAAATGATGAACGATCAGCACTCGTCACAATATAATTTTATAAATACATGATTCTCATATGCAAATGAATCGTCATAATTATTGGTCAAAATATACCAGCGTTTTAATGCGATTACTTCACTGTCACATTACAACAAAAACTAGCCAATTATTTCGGCAAAAATTCTTAGCATGAATGGGTTATGGAAATTTATTTTCCTTCTCTTCGACTCTATTTCATTTGGGCTACATCGGTTCGCAGTGTTTTGTTTTCGTACACCATTGGTAAAATTCTCCTTACGCCGCCAAACACGGCTTCTCCTCTGGTGCGCCTGCCATCATTTTGTCTGCTCTTTTAACAGTGTGCTAACTGTGCTGTGAAACTCAACTCGAGAATTCACATAACGTAGGACAGGCCTAGCCGACGAGCCAACATGTCATTATGCCGTAGATTTCTGTGACTCCGAGTAAGTATTGTGAACCAGTCTGGAGAGCAAATACAATGCCTTTCAAATCACTCTCTGAGCAGCTATTGTGTTCGCATGATGGGATTCTAATGAATTGGTCAATGTCGTAAATTGATTACATTGCAAGTTTGACGATCAGTTGCCTATTATAGAATGTAAGTTTAATTTTAACCTATACTAGTTCATATGCGCTTGCATTACGGGTATCAATTCCTATTAAGCATGTGCATTTGTTCCGGCCGGCTGTAAGCTAAACGAATTTCTGCGTTTCTTGGCATGGGTCAAATTTTTCATTGCGTTAACCATAGCACCGAATATGTCGGTTGGCTCTGTTACATTTTCTAATAAATTTGTTTTTAAAATGAGTTGTGCACCTGATCGCAAGTTATTCCACATAGTACCAGAAGGATATGCACAGTTGGTACGAATAAACACTGGAATCCCAGGTATGTTTAGGCGCTACTCATCTCAGGAAGCGGCAGTGCGCCCGAAGGCTATTATATATTTGATAAAATATTTCAAAAAATTGAACAGTACACGTGTTCGGATGAAAGTTAACTTCAAAGAAATTCGATTGTGCGGAGGGCGATAACAATTCTTTAAATCAGGTTTGCGAGCTTGGTGTAAAAACCAATCCCATTGTATTCAACCAGTCGTCGTATATAAGCAAAACTTCCTTTAATCATACGACCCGACGCTTTTCGATATTCCATGATCATTATCAAGTACGACGGCAAACAGACCATCGAGGATCAAACCGCAATGCATATATATATATATATATATATATATATATATATATATATATATATATAATATGCAAATATATATGTGGCTCTCAACTCTAGTAGTCTTAACTGGAAATACCGGCTGTACAATTTCTATGCAGTCACGGACATTAATTTTTTGCAGCTTTTGCCATATATATATATATATATTCATTGTACCCTTCCTGTGTGCAAAACCAAAAAGAAATTTTATCAGATATAAGAAACATTTCTTTCGCATTTTCTTCTCAAATATCTACTAATGAACATATCTTTATATATAAATTGAAAGGCAAAACAAGATAGAATATATGAGCTTATAACCAATCCTTATTGTATTCAACCAGTCAGTCAGTATAACAGCAAACTTCCTTAATCATATACGACCCCACGCTTTTTTTGATATTCCATGATCATTATCAAGTACGAAGGCAAAACAGACCATCGAGGATCAAACCGCAATGCATATATATATATATATATATATATATATATATATATATATACGCTAATCTTTTCGTTCATCTAATCCCAACGGTATATTTGTTGTGACCGTTTGATTCTAGCTGGTCATTTTTCGTCGTACTCTGTTGATGATCATGGAAGGTCGCAACGCGTCATTGCGTGTGTCTGACGGTAGTTTTGCTATCGTTTGCCGACTGGTTAAATTCAATGGGATTGGTGTTTACATCAAGATCGCAAACTTGATTTGAAGAAATTCGTTCGCAGTGCGTCTTCCAAGAATAATCATTGAATATCATGTGCTGACGTTGCAAAGATTACCAAGATCATTATTTTGGAGATGGACCAATCATCTACCAAATCAAATTTATACCTTATGAATAAATAATATTTCAGCAAAAGTCTCATACGGTAGACTCAATCGGTATTATTTATTCATTTTCATTATAACGTCACCATTGACTTAAACATAGAATATTTTGTTATTGTGTGCGAATAATCAGAATGTATGTATTCGTGTATCTAGTTTTTGCTATTCTTTTTGTTACTACGGGGATATAATAAGTGTTCTGCCCTATTATTATAAGGATAGCCGATAGGGGCAGTTGAAATATCACCGAAATAATTAATTATAATGCTCTGACGTGGAGAACCGGCAACCATTTTAAATGTTATCTTAATAAAATCCGTGTCCATTGCATAATATTATAGACATTCTTTTGAAGAAAACTAGCAAGTTCATATTGAACCAGGAGGATATGCCTATTTAATCATTTACGCATACGTTTTTACTTAATGGATACTCATCGGTCAGAGACGTCAGTAAATAGTGGGTTTCGAGAATTTTCCCTGTTCCATTGAGTAGCAGCCATCAAATGCGAAACGTTTGCATCAGTAGCATTGCACATCCTGATCATGCTGCTTTCCAAATAACAAGTCCTTTGTTATATAAATGGTCACTTGCTGTGATGTGCATATATGCATACAAGCATAAAATGAGAACCCAGTCTTCCGAACTATGAATTCTTAAAGAACCTATGTCGATGAGGCACAATCAACTAGGCTTCCCCATTGGGCACTGCTGATGTGCAGGTAGATATCGGTCTATTAACGTGTCGTTGTTTGTGTAGGTACGGTGCGGGGTGATCAAATGACTTGTGCGACCACAAGTTTGTTAATATAAACTTCTGATGTTAGAACCATCTGCAGGAGTTGCATAGGTAGCCTAACGAGTTAAATATTAAAGTGGCCTTCTTAGACGGTGCCACAACCAACACAATAGCCTATCCGTAGTAATATACAATGGTAATGGTATAGCATAAACCAACTGAATACAACTGGTCCGCTCGTAAATTTTGCTCCTTATTTGAGCTTTCGGAAATTTAGCTATAATTTCTCTACACGAAGTCAATCGGACGCATCTTTTTAAAAGTTGACTAGACGCTGGAAATTACAGCGGCGGCAAAAAAGAGGTCCGCCACGAAATTTGACATTGACAGCTTGCATTTGTTGCTTTGTGAAACAGAAAGCCGATTGTACCGTGGTATTCTTAGCTTTTCAGCTCTATGATGGCTAATATATCTGGAAATCTCATGAAAATTAGACTGTGTGGTGTTACCAAGAACACTAGATAAACACATTCTTTGACGACTGGCATCAGAACTCCGTTTAGCACTTTCTTAGGTTCCGAAATAAATTTCCAATAAAACCCGTTATGAAGGAGTTTAGCTTCAGACCGAACCGAAGGAACTCCAACACACTTAATTAAGTTCGTCTTTCTATTCCGCCAGCAGAACAGTGTTCTCGAAGAATTCGAAGTCCATAAATTATCCCCCAGCTCCGATCCCCATTTTGGAGGGCTTTGTGGTGACCTCAACAAAGACTGATACGACACTTTTTGAATAAGGTGACATCAATGGTACAACTTTGTCGAACGTCAGAGCCACTTACAAAATGTTCGAAAGGATCTTTAATATTGTGAATAAAGGCTTCAAGCGCTTCAGTAATTTGGCCTGGATGGCATTTTTAAGCTTATTATTATACAATTTGTTATATATATATATATATATATATATATATATATATATATATATATATATATATATGTGTGTGTGTGTGTGTTTGTGTTTATCGTTACTATAGACAGTTTCGGTTTGATGACTGTCGGGCCCTAACTAGTCGTATCAACAACGATGCAGTGAAATATTAGTCTCCAATGGCTTTTGTATTGCTGTGCATGCTGGCGAGGATGCTGATGATAATGATAATCAGCAACGGTAGAATGAACTATCACAATACTATAGTTACTCAGCTTTCCTTTGCCATATTTAGCCTCGAATTTAGTTATGCCACGCAATTGACTTTTAGTATTAAATAGTTTGTAATGGAATGAACGTAGGTGTGCCAGACACGAGGAGCAATTCTCGGATGCTGTATACAAGTTTTCCAATTGTTGCTTTAAAATAAGATACTTCGGGAAGATGCTGCTCTTCCGCCGTAGGAGGAAAACCATTGAAGAAAAGAAAAGCTCAGAATCATAATTTGTGCGCGATAGAAATAGGTAAACATGTGTTCTTTTACAACGAACACGTAACTAGGCATTTCATATTTATGTAGCAGTGAAGTATTAGCTATTAATGTCCGATGTGTTTTTGTTCTCTGTATGTGTAAATTCTAACTATGATGCATTGTTAATATGGCGTGAATTTGCGTTACATAATGCTGACTTTGCGCTTTTAATGATATTGCTGAAATTCTACTCGAATGGTCAATATTTTGCGTTTATATCTTAGTTTGGAATTAGAGACATCTTATTATAACTTTAATGCGATGTAAATTTTATTTTTAACAGAAAATTATTTTCTTTGTTGTAAGAGACTAAAGACAACTTTATCATTGTTAAATTAAAAGTTACACGATGTAATGTATGCAATGCAATTTGTGGACTTGAAAGGTATATTTTCACTTGCCTACACTTGTTTTATTATAGAATAAACAATACGTCTTCCAGCATTTCCGGGAGCTTGTCAGTTTAATGCCACCGAATGAAATTCAATTGACGCTTCTGCCAGGCCTTTTGCGACTATGGCAGGACAAAAACTGGCGAGTCAGACTGGGCGTTGTTCAATCGGTGCCGGTTCTTTTCGATAGACTAGTAAGTTTTGCCTACTTCTGTTTTGCTTAATGTCTGGTTTAGTCTTTTAATATTTCTCTGCTTTTATTTTTCTGCATGGCTCGTAAACCATTACTGTTCGGCGCTAGCCGCGGAACATTTCCTTTCCTTCTACGAGCTCTGTTTGCTATCCTATTTATCATTTGGAGATGTTTCACTCAACTTCACTGTTGTTCCAATAATGAAGCAATAACTTTTACTACACACATACATAATTGAAGGTGTAAGTCTCCTTTGCAGTTGGTTCTAGTAGAATATGTACGGTTGAAATATCAAGGTCTCTCCACTATTTATCGCAAGATTTTCACTATTTTTTCCCCGCATACTTGAGTTTCTAGGCTATTGTGGATATGGTGCAGAATGATAAATTGACTTATTTCGCAATGAAATGTATCCAGCCTTACCTATTCTGCAGTTTCAATTCTTAGTTTATACTGGCAAATATATATACATAATGGGTCAGGTGTATATATCAACCTGACTTGTTTGCAAGAGAGAGACAGAGAGAATTATGTACATTCGCAATCGTAAAATTATGATAACTCTGTCGGAAAATCTGACTAGAGTTGTTTAGTCTTCAGACAGAAAATTCCGTGGTTGACAGCCGTTATATTCCATAATATTGTAACAAGCAATTAAGGCAGTATTTAAGATGACAGTGCAAATCATTCTGAAATTTGAAACATGTTGTAAATAGCTTGAAGTAAGCACCAATCCGATTGTATTTAACCAGTCGTCGAACAACATAGCAAAACAACAACTAGAAGTGAGAGCCACATATCTAATTCGGCTTTCCATATATATGCATTGCGGTTTGATCCTTCCTGGTCAGCTTGCCTTTGTACACCGATGATGGTCATGGAAGGTCGAAACGCGTCAGTACGTGTGAGTGGCGGTATTTTTGTTGTTTTTCAGCGACTAGTTGAATACAGTGTGATTGGTGCTGACTTCAAACTCGCAAACTTATTTTGAATAATTTATAAATCGACTGATTTCATTCTAACTGATAATACACTATTTAAAGGAAATTATCATTATTGTTATGTTTTACAAAATATGAATTGTCAACTGAGCATTAAAACGGAACTCGAGGCTTCACATGTGATCGGACGGCTATGTTCCGACAATTCTGTGAAGGTTTATGCTACTGTTACTGTCCGGCTAGAAATTCCTGTGGCCTAGGGCCGAAATTAAATTGGTAACCTTAATTGTAACAACACATGTCATGGTCTGCACAACACGAATGGCTGAAAATTAATGATAAAGGCATTTAGCGTTTACGGTTAAGATCGTGATCCAAAATGAAGTTGAAAAAAGTTGTGTGAACACACTCATTCCATTGAACATTTATATTTACACAAAAAGGAAATATCGCAATTTTTTTCCTTCTGGGATAGTAAGATAATTTAGGCATGTTGCTACACGTTCTTGCGCATTGTTGAGGATTATTTCTGATAAAATGTAACAGTGAACAAAACATTGAGTTGTTTAATGCAATTTTGTGGACCATGCGTTGCAGATGCTTTGTCTAAAGTTGTTTTACAATTTGAATGCATAACTTTTTATTCTTTTGTATTACCATTTATTTAAATTGCCTCGTAAACAGCCAGAGAATGTCATTCGCGACACAGTTTTGCCTTCGAATCTGGCTTGGTTGCGCGATCCCACTTGGTCAGTGCGTGATTGTGCCTGTCGTTCATTAGCCAGACTGCTTCGTGCCTGCCCCTCGGCTGCTGATGATGTTCTTAACGGGGTTGGGCCTAGTAGAGCTGCCAATGCTGCTGCGGCGTCTCCATTAACAGCCACTGGCTCTGGTGTGTCTGCTACAGGGGCTGGCTCTGCCTCGACTGTGGGAAATTTGGCCTCCGGCACAGGTGCTGCAAACGGTCTTGGCGCTGGTAGCCAAAATGGTGCTGACTCTGGTAGGCAAAGACTGATGTATTGAACTTGTTCCTTCAAATTCGCCACGCTGTTATTGCATATGAAATAGCTCTCTTTAAAGTAATACTTTGTGTATTTCTACGATTGCCACTCAATATATGTTTAATCTTTTCAACTTATTACTGAATTCATTGCTTCCTTCTAATTGCTATCGATAGACTCCGTTTACTGTCTTTCCCAATAGAGAAATGGTCTACCGGGCTTCTTGTATGAATTTAAATGAGGAAATGCTTTGCTCTTGAATGAAGATTGTTTTTGCGAACCTGGATTAATTGAAATTACCTGATCTGCGTTTTGACTAACGCAGCTTCCATTGTTCCAGTAGTTTTCTTTTGTTAAAATATTTCGGCCACCTACCTATTTAGGAAATGCACACACCCACACTCACACACGTGTGACACGCGAATATCTAGAGGAAATATCGCGCTTGAATCATTAGTTTTATTTGTTGAACTTGCGATGATGGACCAACGGAAGAAGGCTACCGATAAAGGTAGAGCCGAAATATCTTGGCAAAAGAAATCTACTGGAACAATGAAAGCTGCGTTAGTCAAAACGCAGATCAGGTAATTGTAAATACTTTGATCATTCAAGCATGCGTTTTTTGTACATTCAGTTCAAGCAACAAAGTTAAAAGGTTATTTTATTTTCGTCAAGTTTCAATTTGATTGGGTTAGCTGATTAAAGTAACTGATGATGACAGTAAGTTGTCATTAGAGATAACGCTTCTTTTGACTTAAATAGTTGTTTTCATATCGGATGTTTGTGTGCTATTATTCTCCGGTACTTTGTTTTTCATCCGATAGCAATAACTGACAAGGGATTTCGGATTTGTCAGCATTTTGCGTTTTGTTGTTGGTTATTTGTTATGTGGAATATCGCACCACGTGCGATAAGGATGTCGTTATTGGCTTAAATCCTGGTGTTATTCCTGATTCAAACGAAATTTGTCATGTTTCATCTATTGTTGTCACCTTTTTATTTATGTTTTGCATTTATCTCAGGGCAATTTAATTTGACGCGTTGTAAGTGGAATCTTTATACATTCAAATCCGATCTTTGCTGTTTTATACCTAGTGCCTCATTTTCTTATAATTGGTCAGACTTTGCATAGTGAAGTAATGACAAATATGTTGCATCTGCTCTGTGGCTGCTTTAATCATAGGATATGTTATAGCCGAATTTCTCACTGTTGCTAGACTTTTTTCTGGTTAACCTCTGAGCTATGTGTCAAACTGATAATTTGGTGTTTTTTCCTTCCTGTTCCTACTTTACCACTTGAATAGCATATACTGAAACCCATCCATAAACAATATCTGTTATGTTTTTAATTGAAAGATTTCATGATTACCGCGAAATGTGATAACTGATATCGATCAAGGCCAGAGTGTATGGATTTATTGGAGTATCAGGTGTTCAGAAATAGTTGTAATTCTCAATTTTGGTAAACTATAGCATACAATGAAATCCATTGTGTCGATACCATGTACCGACTCGGCTACCATAGTGTTTGTACTGTGTAACTTTTCGTTACTATAATGTTGATATCGGGTACTGACACATTAGCTATTGTGTTAGTATCCTTTACAGAATCGGTATATGTATTATATAGGTCGCATTGTCGATACTTTATATGATTTTAGCTTCACTACTGTAGGTTTACACATTGGTATAGAAGATTGTACCTTCCTATTTTACAAAATTACACACCCGAATATATAGCGGGTAGAGGGCGTAATGCCGGCTCCTAGTGATGAGTCGCCAGTAAGCAT
>JAQBSW010000314.1:0-223041 GCA_029291075.1 Eudiplozoon nipponicum
GTATGTATGTATGTATGTATGTATGTTGTATGTATGAATATATGTATGTATGTATGTTTGTATGTATGTGTGGATTTATGCATGTGTGTATGTATGTATGTATGCTTGTTTGATTGTTTGTATGAATGAATGTGTGTATATATTTATGAAGAATGAATGGACGCATTGAGTGAGGTATTTCTCCAGTCCTATTTTTAGCCATTTAGTCTCTTATTGGTTATTGAAAGTCTGTTCTGAACGTGCTTTACCAGTGTTTCTTATTTCTATATACTATTTATTATGTTAAA
Organism: Eudiplozoon nipponicum; assembly: GCA_029291075.1. Lineage (NCBI taxonomy): Eukaryota > Metazoa > Platyhelminthes > Monogenea > Mazocraeidea > Diplozoidae > Eudiplozoon > Eudiplozoon nipponicum. The sequence goes on from JAQBSW010000314.1 coordinate 288, forward strand.
CCAAACCTTTTGTTCTATTCTACTCAGGTAGCTAACGATATCACAATGTTTATTAAACTTGAAAGGAGTTACGTTATTGTTGGATATTTCATACCCTCCTCATTTTCGATGTTATCCTCATATCTTGCATCTATTTATAAATGAGATATTGTTAGGCTACCTTTTTACGCATTTGTAATTTGCATTGATAAATAAATTTTATTTGGATGTATTCTTTTAGTATATAGCAAATGTTTATAACATAGTCAATGTTTAGGTTCATCTTACCTCAATGTACATATTTCACGCGTCGAAGTACAGTTTTATTTATGATTATGATTTATTTCTTTTTCGGCTTTTACAACAGACAATTAAATCATAGTGGCTGCATAGCTGCCACACAGGAGCTCGATGCAGATGTAGGCTTATGCGAGAACCGGCAACAGGATCTTGTGTCCGTTGTCAATTCGTTGTCAACCATAGCGCACGACGCCAACAATTTGGACGATATAAGTGTGAAAAAGGGTGTAATATCAACTGGAACTTTGGAAAATGAGCCACATTTAAATAGCACGGGCGCTTTATTAGTACGATCCGGTGAGTTGCTCGCAGTGATGGCAATTCCGGACACAGAAAAGTCATTTGAAACACCAGATACCAGTTTCGAAACCCAACAGTAAGTAGCAGATTTTTTGATGAAGATTCACCAGTGAGAGCCGGATTTAAGCTCTTTACCCACTATTATTGGGTGAGGAATGTGGGAAAATAGGATGGTTTATCCTTCTGGTCATAATTGAAATAATTTTTTACTAGGTGCGCAACACCTAATACAAAATTGCATATATATTATTTTCCGCCACACCCAGTTTATAAATCGATAGGCTATTGTGTATTAGGTGTTGTGCACCTAGTAAAAACTCAGTTCAAATATGAATAGAAGGGTAAACCAAAGACAGTATTAACGGAACGTATAATCTAATGTGTACACACGTTTCATGCTTACTTGAGACTCGTCAGTAGGAGTAGGTACTGCGCCCTGTATCAACTATGATTTGGTTTATCCTGGTATTATGTTTGAACTTATTTGTTATTAGGTGCGCAACACCTAATACGCAATTGTTTATATATTACTTCTCCGCAATAAACGGTATCTAAATAGATAGGGTGCCAATATTGACTGGAAAAGCAATTTATAGGCAATTTTACTTATGGTTACTAGTAGGAGCTGTTGTTACTTTCCATTGCCTCGACGTTTTACTTAAACAATCTAAAAGATGCAATCTGTAATAATTAGCAGTATAAAAGCAGTATCTGAGTCAACTTCACATAAGTCATTCATTTTACGATGCCAAAGTATACTCACAATATTCTATATGTACTGATGTTGTTATTCAATATAGATTAGCCTTTTTAGAAATTGCGAGTAGTAAACATTTTGAAGACCTGCCACACCTGCACAGCCTCATACTCTTGTCTCCATCTACATCAGTTATCACATTTTTTGGTAATCATGTCATTCACTTTTAATATACTATGTTTGTATATTCTTGGATACGAAAATTTAAAAAAATATGCATTTTTAAATTGGACACAGCATCACTATTAATAATTTAACTCAAACCAGTCTGGAAGGATATTCCAATTTCATTGAAATTCAGCCTAGTTTCACAATTAGGCTTTATATGGCGTGTACATCGTCTATACCTATTATATATTTTTTTAAATTTCGTTTTAAAGTCGCACTGTGTACGACTTTATCTGAAGTTCACTCTACTCTTGCTTGTTTACGTATATGTATATTTGGTTCAATCGTTGATTTGTCCCACGTTACATGGAAAAAGATGCGTGTTAGTGATGTAGTTTGGATGCGTCGTCAGTAATCACTGAATGTATGCGTATATGAGGCTAGACTTGTTTTTCAAGCTGACAGGCATATCCTCCTGGCTCTATATGAACTAACTGGTTACTATGTGCGCCTTGTCTAATACTTGAATGTAAACCATATTTTGTATAAGAGATTCGTTTAGTGTGATGTTCAACGAGGAAGATACGTTACCAAGCTCATTGGCCTTAATAGTAGAAATGAATAAGAACGAAAGAAACTGATAAAAAGAATGGACAGTATTGGCAAAGACTACATGGTTCGTGTAGAATTCCAAAAAATTGCGGTCGAGTTTTCTATGTCTCACCAATTTCAGCACATCTTAAGTAGACAGATGTAGTCAGTTACGCTGGGGGAGAACAGTGGGGAGCAGTTCCACCACACGCGGAGTCATAACTCGATTTCGGTAGTCCGAGGTTATTAGTGCGCATAACACAGATATGTTAAGGGTGCCATGAGCTAAAGCACGATATTACCCAGCATGCATACATACATGTATAGGATACATAACTAGACAGCATTGCACTAACATGATATATTGTTACATTATTGAATTTTAACCGTGAGATTCGTAATTATTTGTCGGCCACTTATCTACACTAGACTGCGAATTCCTGTGGACGATTAAGATTGTTCGCCTGATGTCTCCTTATTTGCCTGTTTGATGTAAAATCCTCAAAGCGCTGATGTGTCACCAGTGTAGCCCAATGAGTTATAAAGCATTGCACTGCGATTTGTAGCGTAGCGTCAGAGTCGGAACAAGACTGTTATAGTAACAATTCAAAGAGGATTGAGAAAACATAGTATTTAAACATTTCCACTTCGTAAGTTATAAGGATAAACACGTTGTTGTTGATTGATAAGGTTTTCGAGATTCTCTAATAGGTCACGAGCATTTGAGTTATCCGTAGATTCACCATTTGCCTTAACATTATCAATATCGGTATCGTCATTATAGGAGGTTTGTTCATCAGTAACAACCGATTCATTTTCACAGAGTCCCATATTAGTTCCAGCTTCATTCATCAGTGCGTCGGAGCCTTTCGGGGCTAATTGAGGGATAGATACTGTATCTTCTCTTCCATCAGGAAAACGAACATGCGCATAGTTAGGATTGCAATGAATTAGTTCAATTTCTTCCACAGAGGGGTCATATTTAGAAACTCTAGCATTCTTCTTGAGTAAAACTTTGCCAGGAACAGTAAGCCAGGTTGGGAATATGGTACCAAAAGTCGACCTTCTATTGTGTCGAAAAAGACGCTCGTGAGGGGTTTTGTTGGTAGATGTGCACAATAATGAACGGATTGAATGTAATGCGTCCAGTAGCACGCATTCCCAGTTTTCAATTGAAAGCCTTTTTGATCTGAGAGCGAGAAGGATCGATTTCCATAAGGTACCGTTCATTCTTTCTATCTGTCCATTTCCTTTGGGATTATAAGGAGTCGTTCTACTCGAAGCTATACCTTTTTCCCGAAGAAAATTTTGTACCTCGGTCGACATGAAGGAAGAACCTCTGTCCGAGTGAATGTACGAAGGCATCCCAAACATTGCGAATATTTGACACAAGTGAAGTATGACGGTGTGACTGCTAAGGTCAGGACAAGCAAATGCAAAGGGAAATCGAGAATATTCATCGATGACCGTCAGTAGATAACGATTACGAGTTGATGAAGGAAGAGGTCCTTCAAAATCGATAGATAACCGCTCAAACGGTTGGGTAGCTTTGATTAATTGGCCTTGAATTGCCGAAGGAAATCTGGGCTTGATTTCAGAGCATTCTTCACAACTCAAGGTCATTTTTCGAATTTCATCAATAGAATATGGTAAATTACGAGATTTCACAAAGTGGAGCATACGAGAAATTCCTGGATGACAAAGAGAATCATGTATTTGTTTTAAATCCAGTCCATTTAGAAGCGCACCACAACAGGATCGACTTAGTGCATCTGCGGCTTTGTTATCTTTTCCGGGTCTATAGACAACATCGAAGCTGTAAGGTGATAATTCCATTTTCCAGTGCAAAATTTTATCGTTCTTCACTCTTCCTCGATTTTGATTGCCAAAAATAAAGGAAACAGATCTTTGATCAGTGACAAGTTTGAAATGATTACTCAAAAGTAAATGCCTCCATTTTCGAATAGCTTCAACCACGGCATAGGCTTCTTTTTCAACAGCTGAGTGATGTTTTTCAGATGGCGTCAACGTCCGAGAGAAAAACGCCACGGGTCTTCCATCTTGGTTCAAAAGGGCAGCAATAGCTACGTCCGAAGCATCAGTTTCGACGACAAACGGAATATCACAAAGAATAGAAACTAGAGTTGCTACGGCTAATTCTTTTTTAAGATCATCGAAATTTTGTTTCACAGAGACGGGCTAAGGAAAAGTTCGATTATGAACGAGTGAGTGAATTTTATCGGAGAAGTTGGAGATCCACGGCGAATAATATGCAAAAAATCCCACAATTCTTTGTTGCGATTGCACATTCGACGGTGGTGGAAGATCTTGTAAAGGCTTTAATCGGTCAGGATCAGGTTTAATTTTTCCATTCGATATTTGAAAACCAAGGAGAGTAATTTCTTTAGCTGCAAAAATGCTCTTTGATTCATTTAAGGTCAATCCATATTTTTTAGCGGCATTAAGAAATTTGTTGAGATTTGTTTCGTGTTCAAGCGTATCTCCCGCAAACTGTCACATTGTCCACATAGACAAATGTATCTGTGAGATGTTCCTGTGCGATTATATGATCCATAGTTCTTTGGAAACATGAGACACCATTCGTCACTCCGAAGGAAATGCGACGGAATTGAAACAAGCGTCCACACGCTTCGAAAGCAGTAAATACCTTTTCATGTTCTTGGATAGGTATTTGGTCGTAAGCGCTTTTGAGATCCAAAGTGCTGAATATATGATATTTTGAAATGGTTTCAGCCATTTGGTCTATTTTCGGCAAAGGATATGCGTCTAAGAGTGTGAATTTGTTGACCGTTTGGCTGTAGTCCACAACCATACGTTTCTTGTGATTCTCATTCGATACCACGGGAACTTGTGCTCACCACGGGGATGTTGAAGGTTCGATAATGCCATCAGAAACTAATCTGTTTATTTCATCCATTCGATTGTACCTTCTTGATTTCGTAGCAATAGGCCTCCAGTTAGCAGTTAAATGGTGGAAAAGAGGCGGGGACGTAACAGATGCAGGTTTCAGTAAACACGGTGAATGACGATTTATGACCACCAAAAGAGATATTTACACTTTTATGCAATCCAAGGAAGTCATGACCGAGGAGTACGTCAGTACAAAGATCAGAAAGTATAGATAGCTTGATATTTTTATAAACACATGATTTGTATTGAATCGACACAAAACAATGGCCTTTGGTATGACTCGATAATGAGCTAGACGCCATGGTTATTGTTTCTCTTGAGGAGTGAATTTTCCAATTATTTTTCAAAACGAAGGCTTCTGAAACATAACTACAGGAACTGCCTGTATCAACGAGAGCATGACAATTTATGTTATTGACTTCTAGATTTATTACACATTTGGTGAGACAATCATGAGCAGCAGTTAATACAGTTGCAGATATGGTAGGATGAAGCGTCGTAACCACTGGGCGGTGATTCTTAGAGCGACATACCTTTTGAAAATGTCCTTTGTTTCCACAACTTTTACAGAAGGCGTTTCTGGCCAGACATTTCCATCTTAAATGATAATCGTACCCACAAAAGTCACATTTTTGTTTAACAGCAGCAACCAGATTATCTGTAGATTTATCGGAGGTTGATGAAGGACAGAGTGGCTGGACCGTTGCAGTGTGTGCAGAATTCAAACAGTTTTGATATGATAATGATTGCTTTTCCGCCATTTCGAGACCACGTGCTTGATCAAAAGCCGCTTGAAAATTAAGTGAGTTGTGTTCTAAGAGACGTTGTCTGATTGAATTGGACTGGATTCTATTAATGAAGGCATCGCGCAGAGCATCGTCTCGATTTTCCTCGGCCGTAGTTGGTTTGAAATTGCATTCCCTAGCTAACGATTTCAGAATCTGAACAAATTGATCCAATGTTTGTCCATTTTCTTGTTTAGTAGTCGCGAGTATATGACGAACAAAGACTTCATTTTTCGGTCTGACATAGATTCATTAGAGTTTTGATAGCATGATCATATGTATCACAGTCAACGATGTGTTCATATACGTTAGGAGAGACGTAGGAAATAAGAGTGTCTAATTTATCCGGATTCATGGATTCGACTGCTTTTAGGAGGCCACAGAATGTACGATACCAATGATTCCATTGTTTTGCTGCATCTGGTGCACTAGGTTCAACATCAAATCTTTCTGGTCTTATTAGGCGTTCCATGATTGGGTTATATGATGAATAAATTGTTCTGAATCACAGTAACAAGCACATCAAACGGGCAGAGTGAGTAGACAAATCAGAAGAAAGAGTTGCCTAAAATATTAGGCTTTATTCATCATATAATGCAGATATACATGCTAAAAGACAAAGCAAAACATGTTAGTATACGAACGGTGTGAATATAAATGTGTGTACAAATAAACAATCATATCATGCATATACTGCTCATCGGCCTTGGTTGGCAGACTATCTATAAAAAGAAAAACTCCGAATACAAACCATCACTATGAATGGGCGATTTAGTGCTCTTTTACAGTCCACATATAACCATGAACAATACAATTTACAGTGAGTACATACTGCATCAGACGTCGTGCAGTATAAAAAGGGTCCCTTATCTGCTGAGCCGCGCGGAGTGGATAACCGAAATCGGGCTACTGCAGGCAACTTTATCTCCGTTTCTGCCTCCTTTTCTTCCCCTTCCTCTTCTATGAATGTGGTTGGTGTAGATCATATCACTGAACCCAATATCGGGCTGTCAAATAACGAAAATAGTTTAAGTAGACTATCATTCATTAAAACTAGGTTAGGTTTTAACATAAGCGCATTTAATGTGCGAACATTAATACAACTTCGAAAACAAGAAGCTCTTCCACGTTCGTTGGATAAAATATAGATTGGCGTATTTTGCGTTTATGAAACCAGTATACAAAATGCTACGGGCATTACAGAACCGGTTGCACCTTCCATTTTTACGCGTTATTGGCCTCGAACGTCTGGCTCCGCGGAGTTTTCTCGAGCCGGTAGTCCTCAGCATACGAGCTGAAGTTTGCTTAATTAAATGGATCCCTTTAAATAGTCAACTGTGTGCAGCAAGTTTAAATAAATCTTAATTAATGAGAAAAAAACGTAATCGACGTTGCCTACTTCGTTGTATCTGCAGATGCTCCTATCGATTGCAGCACAGACGTTGCGCTATATGGGTCCTCCAGCACCCGGACAACGGTGGACTCAAATAGATCATGTAGCATTTAGTTATAGATGGCTTGGTTGCATCCAGGATTGTCGTTCTTTTTGAAACACATGTCCGCTCGAGCCATGCTTTTATCCGTTGTAGATTCGCACTGAACTTTTTCGGGATATTAAATAAGAATAAGCCCAAAATAGATATAGGCAAACTCGAACAACCGTCCTTCCGAAAAAAATACATGAAGATATTATAATGTCTAAGCTAACTGGTCTCGATAGCGAAAAACCCAATTTACTTTGGTCCAAGTTAAGTTCCACTATACACAGTGCGGGTACTACTCTATGTGGCGTTGCAAGCCATCGTAGAAATAATCATTGGCTCTTTGTAAAATCTATGGAGATACACGAAATAAGGCGCCAAATTCCACCTGGCTCGACTCATAATAATACTCGTCGCAATATAAGACGCCAACTTGAGGCAGTCTAAAAGTCAATCTCGAAAACCTTTGGACCAGAGAGGCTGAAGAAATGGAAGAAGCGTTCGCATCAGTTAATAATAGCTGTTTGTTCCAACTTATTCGCGTAACAGGTCCGAGAAAATTTAGTGAAACTATAAATGACAGTAATAACCTTTTAATGACCGATAGAATAAATCGTCTTAATAAGTGGGCTGAACACACTAAAGATCAATTTTCTTGGGAACCCGCGTCAGTTCCGATTCCAGAAAGTATGTCTGCGTCAACAATGGGGAATGATAGTCTCGGAGAACCATCAGAATTAGAAGTACGGGATGCAATCCTATCTCTTAAACGCCGCAAAGCCACAGGCTCCGATGATTTGCTTCCATAATTATTTAAGGATGGTGGCGTTATAATTTTTGGAGCGTTGACAAAACTTCTTCATATTATATGGAATGAGGAATCCGTACCACTTGAGTGGAATGAGTCGACCATCATTCCCATCTTCAAAAAAGGCAATCGTAATTCGTGCGATAACCATCGTGATATAAGCTTGACTCCGGTCGTATCTAGTTTATTTGCTGCGATTATCCTACGTCGTCTCAGCGCTTCACGTGAATCACATATAAGAGAAGAACAGGTCGGATTCCGCTCAGGACGAGGTTGTAAGATAATATTTTTACGTTAAGGCAAGTTCTTGAACACAAATTTATATCATCGTCCCACAATAGCCGTCTTTCTAGACTTCAAGGGTGCATTTGATTCAGTGGATCCATATTTTGTCGAAAAGTGGTATGCCCACAAAATTTGTTGATATTATACGCGCTCTTTAAACAAATACTTCTGGTCGCATTAAGGTCTACAACAAATTAACGCATAACTTTACAACCAGCCGTGATGTTTGTCAAAAATATCCGCTTTTCCCATTTTTGTTTGATTTTGTAATCGACGCTATTATGAACAACATTCTTCCAGACATTCAGGATGCAGGTGTTGAAGTTCTCCCTATGCAGAAGATATCGTACTATTATTCGACGATCGAGCTGCTGCTCATTCCACGTTGAATAGATTAGCAGACGTGGTTTCGTCTCTCGGTATGAAATTCGTACCTTCTAAATGTAAAATACTTTTACAGTATCACACGCCACTCACCTTAACGCTGCGACTACAGAATGGAGATCTAGACATAGTTGATAGGTTTACATATCTTGTGAGCTCTATCAATAAATTAGGCAATATGTCTGAAGAGATACGAATCAGAATTGCGAAAACTAGAGTAGCTTCCTCGGATCTTCGCCATTTCTGGAGAAACGCCAGTATTTCACCCTGTCAGAAATATCGTGGTTACAATGCATATGTACGCGCAGTTTTACTATACGCCATTGAAACTTGGACTTTTTGAGTTCATGCTTTTAGACGCTTACATGCATTCGATCATTGTTATTTGATAAGTAAGTAAGTTTACATGGAACTGTTAATTGCTCTTCGGGCGAAAATTAAATACAGCTGATTTTATTTTTCAATGATCAAAAATTAGTTACGTTGGCTTCTTTATCATCAATTTGCTAGTGATTTGTAATTTCGTTCTATTATAATTTAAGGAGCATTTTGTCAGTCCAGTAAATCGCTAACATATCTGAGTTAGTTTTTATAATATAAGTCATGTTTGCTGAGCCAATTTTATTGGTACTTTTCTTTTTATTATCGCTATTGCATTCCGTAAATACACACGTAAATACATAAGTGCCAGCATATTTACATAAACACTTATACTCATGCATCCATACGCACATAAAGAGAGATCTAGATATTCAGCATAGTGGTTTCCATAAGAGCCTATGCCATTAAGTTATAATTGACTAGGCCTCTCCATTAAACTTTGCTTGTCGCTAGAATCCCAAGGCATAAAAGATTTCGTATACACAGGATATCTAGTGATGCAAGACTAATCTGACTTTGCTGAGATGGCCGAACGTATTAGCTTGAAATTATGCAAACCGCTTTGGAATCATCCGTCTATTTCATTATGCAACAAATTCAAGGTCTTCAAGTTGAGCATACTTAACTCATTTATGTTGCGAAGTTCGAGGGGATGAACAACTATAGCTGTCGGAGACTAGAAACTTTTGTAAATCGTTTGTTCGCTCGGTTTGGTTTTACCCCATTGTCAGAAAGCATTACTAAAATGCGAAAATTGATATTAAATAACTAGGCATGCATAGATAAATAGAGCTATGTCTCCTATCATGTTCTTCGAAAGATGTTAGTGGTGGTTGTGGGCTGAATTCCACAACCCATCAGTGACAGCTGGGTGAACGACGATGAGAAATCTACCCTGATATTAAGAGTTTATATTGCTTGGCACCTGTTTCTTTACTTGATATTTACTTTTCCTATATAAAATTACATGACTAATACCAAAATTTCCTTACTTTTACTTTACTGCGGCTGACTCCTTTTGGAGGATAAGCCGGCTCCAATGACATTTCATGGAGTTTCCTGGGAATTTGGTACAAGTGGTGTCCCCTCACCACTCGACTTTTTGATCGAGGACGCACCTCTAGACTTTGCACATTCAAGCGCAGTCTGCAAGGCAGCAGTAAGTTGCATGGTTGCCGGTGGCTGTTGAGAGCTCATTCGCCATTCGGAAGTACGGGGTACTGTCCAGGAGTCCATGCAATCCTGTGGCTGTTGAACCCTTTTGTGGCGGGGAACACACGCCGAGTCATGGTGCCGTCGTCGGGCTCATGTGGTATTTTATAGGAGATCCGATTGCCGATCGGAAATCCACCACGCCCTGGTGACACCACCGCCATAGCCCCGTTAGCCCATGTACGATCGGCCATCGAGACATGGTTGACACCGTCGTACCACGTTGAGGAGGGGATGGACTTTACGTTAGCAACTGATGTTTCGCTGCCCTATAGCCATTATAAAAATAACAAAAAACAAGAAACATCCATAAAAAAGCAATAATATTGACAAAAATAGTAATTTAGGCACACAAACTATTAAAGGAGAGTAGTATATTTTTGGGAATATCTAGTTGCCATGAGTATATTTGCCTAGATAACACACGGAAGTGAGTTCAACTAAACCTATACACAACACATTATTGTCAAGTCAGATTTTAGGCAAGGAAACATTGGATATACATCTTCCTTTCGGTTTTTACTTTATCATTTCATAAACTTGTTTATTGTTGGTTGGAAGTTATTACGACACGGCGGATATCAGCCAATAATGGTTTCGTTTGCGTTTTGAAACTTTTTGACTTTTGATCGGTCCGTGTGCAAAAAAATGTTTTTATTCAGTTGTCATGTTTACTGATATTATTTCTTAATTTTGCCTTTTTTCGATCGCAACTAGACAAGCGATTTCTCTCGTGGAAAAAGAAGTAGAGTCTAAACTGACAAAGGTATACGGAAGAGTTTCAGAAGAAGACTCTCCAATGAAGATTAGACCGGCTAGTCCGACTCTATCGTTGATTGAGACGCCAGCAAAATGGGATACGTCAAGTGTTCAAAACTTGGCTGCTAAACGTGAAAGTCAATTAGCTTCTAGCATGGATGTAAGTTTTTCTCGTTTCTTTACTCACATTGTCAGCATGAGATCAATTAAGGCAGTCTTTTGATGTTTTAAAGAATCCGTCTAATTTGGCATTTTCCTCATAATTTTTAATAAAACTCATAATTCATCGTATGTTATGCTTTTGTAGCGGTGTTCTTTTAATTTTTAATTGCTTTTAACTTTAATATCATTCAGAAAATATCCCCACTCCGTTACTATTATATTTATGTATCTTGTTCAATTAATAGACTGTCAGTAGTCAATTTAATGACAGCTCAGCGCAGAAATCGAAGCTTGGAATTTTTAGTGCATCTCTTTCGCCCTCTTCTAAATCATCGACAATGAGACGGAATCGTGATGCTGAAAAACAATCGGCCGACTCTTTTGTAAGTGAATTTGACCCAATGCTAATTGCTGATACAGAAGACCAATATCATGCAAAGTCTTCCTATACGTCAGACCGACTGGACATTACTTTATTTTCTGCCAGCCATCAACACCGTAATATTTCACCTGGTAATGGTGAGACAAGTCTCTCTAGTCCTACGCAGAGAATGGTGGCATCTAAGAATGATGATGTTGATATCGAGTTTGTTAACAGCACCAGTGAAACACGAAAGACTGTGGAAGGAGATAACCAGGGCACCCTTTGTGCCTCGTTGTTCCATTCTACACCGACTGGTGTGTCGCGTGTCGAGTACATGAAATCGTCGGACGCAGAAACAAGAAACAGCACAGAGGTTTCAGCTGATATTGCGTTTGGAAATACGGTCGCCGGTTCGGAGCCTCCTAAGATTGCATCATGGCAACTTCGACGAACATCAGAACAGGCTTCTTCTGAGGTTCGAACCGAATTCTTGACGCCTGCAGCTACACCAACAGCACACTATCCAGCATTAACTAGGCGAAGCTCCAGTTCGTATACATTTTGTTAAAAATCTTTAAAATTTAGAGTATTGTGGGCTTATTTCATATTACCATTCTATTAAGAATATCTATTAATAAATCAAAGTACGCTAATAATAGATATCTATTTTCTTAATAAAGATCACGTTTAATGAAATTTTATCTCATTGGATAAAACTTCATAGGTGATTACTTCTCATACTTGCTAGACTATATTGTTACGAATCGATTTCGCCTTTTTAGGCCTCCACACAAACGGTTTTTGCACAGAATACGTCATAAAATCATATATTCCGTCCTGATGCTAAGGCATTTGCGTCGTCAATTATTTTTCATAAAGCTTGATTATGTTAACACGATTAAATATGACTAGGGCATACTCATGTCTCTGTTTTAAAACGAGGAATAAATGAAACCCTTTAGACTTGACAAGATTTATGATAACATTACCTACCAGACTAACTATGGTTCAGTAGATCCTTAATTAGTGAATTTTTGGAATTTTATTGTTATAAATTTGGCTTAAAGTTGTACGCTGCTTATAGCATGGTTTACATTGTTCTTTTAATCCATATACTTTTATTGCATTTTAATGATTTCATACTATTACAATTATTAACACACGTCAAATTGCGCACGATCAACTTCAGATAGCCCTAGCTAGCCCTTATATGCCGCGCTTGTGTAGTTCAGCACAGGTGTCGTATCCGCATGGCTTGTCTCTATAACGTGTTTCATTTTGGCCTCTCTTGCGCGATAAGGCTATATTTCTGCCATACCAATGTAAGAGTAATCCAGCCGGGTATTGCGTCGCCTTTCTTCAGTCTAGAGCTCCAGCGGAAGCCCTCCGTTTGGGCAAGCTGGTTCGCGGAACCACAAAAGTGTACGCAGCAATTGTCAGTCATTCTAATAATGGAAAAATAATTTCTTTCGAGAGTTAGCAGATTTGGCCCGTGGCCTGGAGCAGTGATATGACATCCCAGTTATTTACGGTGATTTGAACGTCAGACTATGTTTAAAATTTTTGGGGAACTTAAAATAGCTGTGATAATGACATCAGGCTCTCCAATCTTGCCATTCGCTTTAATCTGGCTATGGTGAACTCAAATTTCCTGTACCACAATTGGCGTTGTGGTCCATGCAGATGGAACGGTGACGTCAACGTTATCGGAAAAACCAAATTATAGTAAACAGACGGTGTCTTCTGTCTAGGACGCGAGAACGTATCACTGTTATACCGGCTCAATTAGTTAGCTTAATCACTCTTCTGACTACTAGAAAGAGATTGAAATTATGCTTCGTTAGACAGGCCATATTGCGTACAAAAATCTTGCTCTGAAATTGGATAGAATTGTACATAATGGTCTTATGGATGCTTATGCTTTTGTTGGGACACGTCTACTCTCTCCGAAACTTGGCATCTGTTGCAAAAGTAAACGTAGATCGCATTCTGACCTTAACTAGCTACTGCGCAAGCTAGTCCTCATCATCTCTATCAATACTTTCACTAATTCCACTAATCGAATTTGCCAAAATCATCAACAATTTATTGGGAACTCTTCAAGTGCTGTCCTGAATTGTGCCGCGGACAGAGCTCGAACACTGGAAAATCTGCTTCGGAGTCTGACTATCCACTGCGTCACCTTACCGTACGCTACACAAATTTTCTGTTATATGCTAACATATGATTTTGGTTAGCCTTTTCTTAATGTGGAGTCTATATTGAATTTCTTTGGGCCTAATGTTCCCACTTGCCATCCCCAATCTGGCATTATAAAACATGCTAATTAAACGATCTTTTATCACGCGGACGGTGATACAAATTATTTAAATCAGGTAGCAGATCTTATTATAAACGCCATATATATATATATATATATATATATATATATATATATATATATATATATATATATATATATATATATAAATATAATGCTCTGTGTGTCGCGTCAACCTGTCAGTCGATTAGCTTCTTGTTGAGCACAGTAAAAACGAATTTAGATTTCACAATAAATTATTTATTGGACACCAGTCGTTTTATGTACAATTATTCAGTTAGAATCGTCTGGAATCAAGACGAAGTTTTCATAAGTGTTATTCACACTTGCACGACCACATCCAATACGTGCTTGCGAGGTCATTTTAATTACCGTTTATATAGGACGGAAGAGTTCAAACAAACAAAAGATGATTGTTCTAAAATTGGCCTAATTTACATAAATGAAGACTTCTTAATTTAACATTACGAACATGACTGTTAAACTAAAAGTAGTGTGTTCTGATACTACAAGAATAAAAATGGCTCTAACCGTAGCTGTGCTACATATATACCTTTGGCAGTCTAAACTAAGCATTATGTAATGCAGAAAGACAACTCTTCAGTAATTTAAGATTTCCCAATAAATTCGAATCCGGTCTATTGGACGAATTGCCTTTTCTACCTTCCACATTACTTACTTTATACTGATGAATATATTTATAGTGAGTATGGTGATTATGTCAACCTCGCCCTTGCAATCAAGGATCAAGTAACTATATAAAGTAGCGGTCAAAGTCAAAATTCGTATTCCAGAAATGGATGAAAGAAATAATACAGGACTTCAGTTGTCGTCATGACTACTAATGTAATTTGAAAGCGTAAATATTATATTCATAGATTCTATCGTAAATCAATCTATCTGTATAAACATTGGAGTGGTGCTAGTTATGCTGCTCGTAAAAGAAACTTCATTTTTATGCTGTTAAAGCTACCTTATACCACCGCAGAGTCAACTACAGGAAAGCAGAATTGTGTATCTGTCCATATATAGATGCGCACACTTATAAGTACCCATATCTAAAATTATATATATATATATATATATATATATATATATATATATATGCGGGATAATCCTGTGGTTCAACCTATAGAGCATTTTAGTTAAAATTTAACTACTGCTGATATTGTCATGTGTCTTGTATTGTAAATAATGACACTTTATTCTTTAACCATTTCTATTTACACCCGTATTGCTGTGAAAATTCCATGTCACCTTGGTCGCGGTTTTTATAAATCTTCAGCCACAATACCAAAATAACAAATAAGTATACATACCGAAATTATTGTTCCTTGTGGTGTTATGAATAGCGCCACTTATAATCGTAACCAATGTGACAGGAAATTGCCATCGAAATATTAGTGCAAATGTAAATTGTTAGACTAAATAACCGTGAGGCGATGTAAAGTAACTGGCTTAATGCAAACCATTTGAATTGGAAAAAAATATCTCGATATTCAGCTGATTGCTGTTTTCCTCTTTATATGTTATTGTTATTTTCCATTTAAAATTTTTATTTAGACATTTTAAAGTCAATTATACGTTTAATTTAAACGAACATTGGTTGCGCGGGTGATGATAACAATTATTGTAATCAAGGATGCGGTCTTGATATAAACACCTGACCCATTAATTACTTACATATGCCAGTGTAAACTAAGAATTGTATAGTGTAGAAAAGGCAATTCATCCAGTAGACCGGTTTCGTCCTTGGGAACTCATCAGTACTGGTTCAGAATTTGCCGCGGACAAGGCTAGAACCTAGTCACATCTGCTTCGGAATCTGGTGCTCTAACCACTGAGCCATCCTGCCGTTAGTATAAAACTGAAAATTGTGTGCAGTGTAGTGTGCGGCATGATGGCTCAGTGGTTAGAGCACCAGATTCCGAAGCATACGTGCCCAGGTTCGAGTCCTGTCCACGGAATATTCTGGCCAGTACATGATGAGTTCCCAATAAGGACGAAACCGGTCTATCGGATGAATTGCCTTTTCTACACTATATAATTCTTAGTTTATACTGACATACGTAAGTAATTAATGGGTCAGGTGTTTATATCAAGACCGCAACCTTGATTATAATAATTATACGTTTAATTTGTTTTAATTCCTTTATGCTAATGCATATGTCTTACTATAAGTATTAATAATTATGCTTGCCTTACTTCCCTTATGTCACGTCTATGGTAAAACTTCCACCGCTGATTCTGCAGACCGCAGTAAAAATCGCAGTAGAACGAAAAACAAATTTTTTGATCCAGATGCAGAGAATACTTCTGTTTGTGTAAACATCGGTTTAATAAATGCTGACGACTTAGCACGAATGGATGGTATGGACGAGTTGACGCAGCCTTGTACGGACGCATGTTCCCAACAGCCAAAAGAACATTCTACTGTGGAATACGAGGATCGACATGTTGAGAAAACGGGCGTCATTGTCAACATGTGTCAATCAAAGTTAATTTCTCCTAAAAGTGCGAGTACCAGCATAAGTACAATTTCTGAAAGGAATATCGGTATTCAAATTGTTAATTTGTTATCTCAAGGTAATCAAGTCAATGTGATCTCTGATGTGACAGCATCACAAGCCATCCAGCTAGGCAATTCGTTTAAAGAGTTAAGCAATGAGGAGCAAGATTTCGAGGACGGAGAACAATCATTGCGAAAGAAGATAGTGCCTGAGAGGAATGAAACTGAGTATAACTTGTTAACCAGTAATGGGGAGGGGATAGACGATTTTTCCTCATATAAGGATAATGATTTAAGGGGTGTTTCGGCTGTGACGGAGTGCCATAACGTCTCAGCGAAATATTTTAACGACAGAGTGCCGGTGGTTAAAATGACTCAATTGGACTACTCCAAACTTTGCTGCAATTCAAATTCGCCAATTATTGCTTGCACTCTTTCGTCAGATAATCATCCAGTGATTCCGGTAGAAAACACTAATAAATGCTTGGAAATGTCACATCACCATGAAGATGTAAGAATTTTAGTGATATAACCGGAAAAAGACTGGTTTCTGTTCAATTTAATTGTCTATTCAGATTTAAAACAATGTATTACTTTAGGAAATAAAAAATAGCTGAATTCAAGCATATATGAGCAAAGCATAACTGAATACAAACAAATGTTTATAAATGCACAAATACAGACATTAAACGTACACACATGAATACATACGTGCATACACAGATAGTGCAAGAATAAATAATTGCATCATAAATGTGTACGAAAATACGTATATAAATATGCATACTCTTGTACTAGCACGTAAAAATTACCATATACATGAACCCACGCTTGTCTCATGGTTACATAGCAGTTGATAATAATGGTGTGATGACAAATAAAGAAATATTTGTATACATACATGAATACTAAGCACACTCACACGCACACACACACACACACACACACACACACACACATATATATATATATATATATATATATATATATATATATATATATATATATATATATAAGGATAAGCGATGTTGCCTTATCTGTTGATATTTCTTAGGCGGTTGGACAAACCGAAGTTACTATAGGCAACTTATTCTTTTTCATTTAATTTATTTTTCTTTCATAGCAAAAATTAATGAAGCAGTTAAGTTGATACCGCAATAAAGCTGTATTATCAATGTCGATTTGCCATGAAGTATAGTAGGCCTAGTATAGTTGTATGGAGATCTCGATTGTCTTATATAATTTTTCTTTCTAGATAAGCTTTTTCTTATGGACTAAGTTCACCGTGTTCTCATGGTTATGTGGTGCTCTAACTTTATTCTGTTATAAAATTTATTTTAGTCTTCTAAAAAACTTTATTGGTTGTCATATTTACTAGCCCATATTTACCTTGGATATAAGATGTTGCGCACCTTGTAACATAAAACTTAAAATTAGACCAGAAGGATAAACCAAAGCCAGCATAAACGTAAAGTATAATCTCGTGCACATTCGTTTTATGCTTACTGGCGACTCATCAGTATGAGCCGGTACTACGCCCTATACCTGCTCTATATTTTTTCAAAGAATTTGGGACAATTTGATAGAACATTGACCTTAGCTTGTTTTGATTACCAATATCACCACGTGTTTATAATTTGTTTACCGACAAACAGTGGTTTTTCATTTTGATATAGAAATGTATAATTAAATTACTCTTTAACCATAAATTTGGTTGGTTCGATTATATCATATGTTTTTGGATACTTCCTGTTTAAGCGCTCGAGATATTCCATATTTGAAATCTATTTTGTTCGATATTTTTACATATTTTATTTCTATTCATCTAGACAACGTTTACCATACTGCAACTACTGTGCGTGTCGGTGTACCTTGATTAAGTAATACACAATTAGTGTCGTAGGTCTGCGTACCACACTGTATTCGGTACATCTTTGAGCATGGTGTATTCAGTCCATTTGTACTTGAGGTATACTCGGTATTATAGATGGAAACATCGAGTGTACTTCAAGCACCAAAGCTCAGAATAAATCGTGCCCGAATACTTGATGTTTAAATTGCGGGTTGCAGGTCTACAATACCAAGTGTGCATCATTTACTCATGGTTAACGGTTATGGTAATTTAATATGTAATGGATGCTCTACGCAAAGTGCTTTTAAATATTATCTGATATATATATATATATATATATATATATATATATATATATAAACTAAAGATTTTTTTTATTAATTTGCATGATGATGATGTTTATATTTATGCATGTATGAAGGTATGTACACATGTATGTATTAATAGATGTATTTATGTATGTGCGTGTTGAATTATCATGACGGTCTACCTTGATTAAGCAATACACACTTAGTGTCGTATATTTGCGAACCACACTGTATTCGGTACATCTTTGAGCATGGTGTATACAATCCATTTGTACTTGAGATATACTCGGTATTATAGATGGAAACATCGTTCACACATCTATAATTCTTAGTGCGCTTCAAGTACCAATGCTCAGAATAAATCGTGTTGGAATACATGATGTTTACACTGCGGTTTGCAGATCTACAATACCAAGTGTGCATTATTTACCCATTGTTGACCGATAATGGTAATGTAACACGTGATGGATGCACTGGCAAAGTGCTTTTATATATTATCTGTTTTATATATATATATATATATATATATATATATATATATATATATATATATATATATATATATATATATATATATATACGTGTCTCGCGAGGCTTCCGGGAAAATTCCAGTGTGTGTAGGAAACCGCATGAAACAGGCCAAAATTTCACTAGCGGGCACTATTGTTCGCGATTTTGGCCACTAATTCATGCAGCAAAGCCGCCTTACTAAATTAGAGACACTTGAATGTGCCAACTAGTGGAGCCTGGTGAATTGTGATTTATTTTCCATCTTCAGGGTTGACACAATACCGACCTATGAGTGCTATCAATTGTCCCGCACACGAAAAATGCGATCAAATCCACAACAAGAAGGACAGCACTGCGCAAGCAAATACATCGTTTAAAATGTATTTAAATCAAAAATACGACCAAACAGTGGTTACAATCTTTAACCAATACAAAAGGAGGTAAATACAAATTGTAAGGCAAGTGGACGGACCACATTTGCCACAAGTTGTGTTTTACTCCTGTGCGTATTGTGTCAACCCTGAAGATGAGCCTGGAAATTCGGGTTCCAAAATTTGGTAAAAGAACAATGGAAAATCTTGTTCCAACGTCATTTTCAGACAATCAGCTAATTGAAGGCTTAAAGAAGAAGGGACAAGTGAGAACCCATCAATTGAGGCCAAAAATTACATCATCTGAAAATGATGAAAATTCAAGATTTTACCGACCTATGAGTGCTATCAATTGTCCCGCACAAGAAAAATGCGGTCAAATCCACAACAAGAAGGACAGCACTGCGCAAGAAAATACATCTTTTAAAATTTTCCTAGACTGTTTGTAACCCCGTGGGTGGGAGAGATTTCTTCGTGTATGTTTACTTGTCTGTATGTGTATGCTGTTTCAGTGACAACGTTCGTGTTCTTGAGTTCTATTAATGTGGAAGAAGCTTTAATAGTGTACGTGTTAATAATAGTTTGAACTGGCTAACGTTTTCTTGAGAACTTAGTACAAAATGTTAATGATTCTTTTCAATTTAAAGTAGAATTAGAGAATAGGAACATGGGCTAACGGGGCTATGGCGGTGGTGTCACCAGGGCGTGGTGGATTTCCGACCGGCAATCGGATCTCCTATAAAATACCACATGAGCCCGACGACGGCACCATGACTCGGCGTGTGTTCCCCGCCACAAAAGGGTTCAACAGCCACAGGATTACATGGACTCCTGGACAGTACCCCGTACTTCCGAATGGCGAATGAGCTCTCAACAGCCACCGGCAACCATGCAACTTACTGCTGCCTTGCAGACTGCGCTTGGATGCGCAAAGGCTAGAGGTGCGTCCTCGATCAAAAAGCCGAGTGGTGAGGGGACACCACTTGTACCAAATTCCCAAGAAACTCCATGAAACGTCATTGGAGCGGGCTTATCCTCCAAAAGGAGTCAGCCGCAGTAAAGTAAAAGTAAGTAATAGGAACATCACCAATAAAGCCATGCTTGCACACAGTTCATTAAAAATGGCATCGGTGATCCTTTGCGACTTAATCCAAAATGAAAATCCGAATAACTCGATTTTTGTGAAGGACAAATAAAATTATATTGGCCCACAAAGCGAACTTTTAGTATCTATTAAATGTTAAGCACTTCCGTCACTTAAATATTGCTTTCATGAGATGTTGTATAGCCCTACTCTGAGCGAATGTTACACATATCATAAAAAACGTACCGTCCTATGGAATATAATTTTAAAAATGTACGCTATATAGAAGATTTGTTCTCTATTCCAAAAGCTGTAAATTATAGAAAAATTTGAGAACAGGTCAACAACGCTGACCCAGATATTAAATTCACACTGAAGCAAGAGAAAGAAAATGTGTTTCCTTTTCTCGACATTCATCAGCTCCGAGAGAACAACGTGGGCTTGGCAAAGTCGATGACCGGAAATCAGCGTTCATTTCAACAAAGACGTCAAAAAATCTTACACGAATGACCAGTTAAATCGCTTAGCTAACCGAGTTAGGAATATATGCTCTGAGAACAAGGTCGAGGAAGAAGTGTAACATTTGAGGTAGATCTTGCAAATGAATTTTCCGAATAAATTCATTGGTGTTAACATGAGACTTTTCCCGGTTTGCGTAAAACGAGACATTACCAGACAATTCTACCCGTACACACCTTCCAGATGAAATCTAGAATCAGTAACGACTAGGAGAATAAACCGAATCGCTAGAACAAACTTTTGAAATGCTAATTTAAGCATCATATTTAACAGTGAATGATGTTTTTGAACGCTAAAAATGAATGGCCTTCATTTTCCAATTCTCTTATTGTGCACAATTTCAAATGGATGCTTAGCAGCACGTACACCGGGAAAAATAAGAAGCAGCTCATCAATAAATCAATTAGCACATGCTCCCGAAGTTGATGCGGAGAGGAGTTGCACCATATGCTAGATCAGCAATTGCTGATCGTATTATCAAAACAATGCATTAAGTTAGCACAATAAGCTTCATTCTTCACAAATCGGAAAAATCATAAACATTTATGAAGCTCAGTATATCCATCACCAAGATCCTTTGCTGACTGGTCGCGAATAGATCTAAGCAACAAGTATATTTAGCAAGCACAACATTCCCCTATCTGTATGGAAGTCGTTATCACTTTTTTATATTTTTCTTGTTTTTTTACTTTTCTCATGGTTATATGTTAGTGAAGCCTTAGATACTAATGACTTTTGTATTGCTATGCATGATGATGATTTATATATTTATGCATGTATGTAGGTATGTATTAATGTATGTACGTATGCATACTGAGTGAGTGTAGAGAGAGGAGAGAGCAGATTAATTTAATTAAATGGTTAAGTAATACGGTTGAAACGATAACCAGGCTGAATCCTATAAAATTGTTCTAGGCCACTCTTAATCAGTTTCCTATGTCACAAATCTTAATCGTGGTCTCTTATTCCGATTTTTTATTAACATTTACATATCAAACTCACGTTTTCTACCACTAATAAATGCTTCATTAAAAATTGAGCCCTATGATTTTTCTACAGATATTACAGTCAGTGTCCATACCACATTTAATTCCAATCAATTCTATAGTTATTATGATAAATCTATTGCGATTGAATAACGCGAAGCGTTTACGTCCTCCCCGACCTATTTGATGACCCGTCTCCTTTGAATGCCTGATCTTTAAATGTGCCAATTTTTACATGCCGTTCCGTGTTCCCGTCTAAATAACTTTATCCGGCGTATGGTTTCGCCTATATATCTCAGCTCAAAATCTTTGCAAGTTATCGCATATACTCCTGAATTTTTGAAGGGACCTGTTTTTTCTTTCTTGTTCGGTAACCTATTGCCTATAATAAGTGGCCTTCTTATTACTGTTTTGACGTATTTAGCGAATATTTTTTATTTCACTTACATTGGGTAGGTCGTTTATGCGGGTTTCCTCAAAATTTAATATAAGTGAGTTGTCCAACGTAGATTTAATTATCCCTAACTCCACAAGCAGCACTCTTCATTTGTGCAGACGAGACTCTTACTAAATTTTCCAATCAATCAAAAGACAGGCATTACTTAACCTGCAACAGACATTCTTTGCTCTTGTGCAACTAGATGGGGGTTTGCTCGTTTAAGCGCGCTTATTTAGTAAAACAAAATACATAGACATTTATTGTGTCTATTCGCTTCTACGTCCCGAAGGCTGCTTCCATTATTTTGCTGACTACTTTATCTTAATTCGCCCACTTCTACGAGGACATTCCGTTCGATTCATTTCAGCCCTAGAAAAGAAAATTGGAGCGATCTTGGCCTACAATGTGTCTATTGTTACAAGTACTTTCCTACTTTTCCTAAATAATCTTGAATCAGGTAATACCATAATGGTACGCTTTTCTAATTCTGTTTCTGACTTCACTTAGTCTATTTTCCAATTAAATCTCAACAACGTCTACTTAATAATCCTCTGTTAGAATAATCGCATAAATATTTATTTGTAATTTTCCTTTTTTTCGTCAATTCCATAAAAGTTATTTTCAAATCCACTATTTTAACTAACTATTTAACCAAAGTAAGTATATTTCCTATAAATAGCTTTTACTATTCTTTGAGAAATTGACATAAATATTACATCCAGAAAATATAATTCTTCTTCTTCTAATGTAAATTTTAATTCTTCTAGCTGATTGGCCAACTCCATAAATTTATTCGACTTATTATCCCCATGAATCCAAATTAAGAACATATCATTCGGACATCTCACAAACAAGTTTTGATTAAGTTGTGTTTTCAAGTTTTAGCGATCGGTATTGGCGCACTATTATCAAGGAAAACGTTTTCCATATATAAGCTTATTATGCAGTTACCTAATTATAAGCTGTGTCTTGACTTGCTACAAATTGCGCCAGATTAATGAAAAATTGGAAGAAATGTTGAAATTTAAAATAACGATGTGTTCGAATAAAATACATTGGTCCTACCGCATAAATTTAGCTTTTAGGCGAGAGACTGCTGCTAACGTCATTGGAACATAATTTTAATCCTGCACGTTAGTACGATACACAATACATAACGTTTCAATGTTTTTATTAGATATTTTCAGAATAAATGACTATCTATAACATTTGGACTAGCATGTTAACATGATACTCGTTTTCTATATTAATTCCTATTTCAACGTGCAAAATTCTACGCGAGATTAAAAGTCTTAAAATACAATTGTTTTACTGGTTACTATTAGTAGCATGATAATATTCTTAGGAATTAAATAAGATTTATTGCTTAATGATTGTCTCCGTCCACACAAAGGACATAACTCGGTAATACTTTATTAACCAAAGTATGTCAAAAATTTGTCTCGTGCGAAAAGCGGAATTGACATTATTCACTTTAATTTCATTCATATGAATGCAAAAGTGCAGTTAGTTATATTTTACTGATTGCTTCAATGTTCTAAAAACACCACACGCACATGAATTACGCTTATTTAGAGGATCGCCCTTTAAACGAGATTTATTTCTTGTCAAATTTCTTAGTGCGATGGACTTACCGTTGACAAAGAGGTGCAGAAACGGAGCAAAATATATGTATGGTTTGTGTGAAAACGTTTTTCACTAAACAAGGATCAAACAAATAATATGCATGCTTGTTTGTATGAATTTATGTTTACATGTATGTATATTTGTGTGCTTTTATATATATATATATATATATATATATATATATATATTTCTGTATGTAAGTCTGTATGTATGTATGTATGTATGTATGTATGTATGTATGTATGTGTGTATGTATGTATGTATGTATGTATGTATGTATGTATGTATGTATGTATGTATGTATGTATGTATGTATGTATGTGTGTATGTATGTTAGTATGTATGTATGTACGTATGCATATATGTATTTATGTATGTATATATGTAATTATGTATGCATATGTATGTATGTATGTATGTATGTATGTATGTATGTATGTATGTATGTATGTATGTGTGTATGTATGAATGTATGTATGTATGCATATGTATGCATGTATGTATGTATGTATGTATGTATTTATATATGTATGTATATATGTATGTATGTTTGTATGTATATGCAGTAATGTATGCTTGCATAATTGTTGATATATCTGTATGGATGTATGTATTTATTTATGTATGTATTTATGATTTTATGTATGTTTGTGCATATTTATGTTTGTCTGTATTTATGTTTTTGTGTATGCTTGCATGAATACTTGCGTTCATGTATGCGTGAATGTGTTAGTTGATATTGTTGCAATGTTTTTTTGAGTTTTGGTACTTAGTGTCTCCTGGTTGTAGACTGTTTTTGCCTGATAACCAATGAAACTGGCATTCGTACAAACATCTTTATATTGAAACATTTTGATACTAAACGGTTACAATCATCCGACTCAATAACAATCTATGCTGCTCTAGTAGACTGTGCCTATGACTGAAATTATTAGCTAGGCTAACACACTCAATTCACGGAAATTGAGGAGTAAAATTGCTGGCTATATTGAGGGTAATTTCTATTATCTCAAGCGAAGTTGACCACTGCTGTTTTGTTCCTCGAGTAGTTCACAAAACCTCATACTCTACCAAGGCCAAATGTAAATGTATCTCCGATCTTTTATCGTTGTATTTATGTTTGTATTTTTGGCTTTATTTCTACTTGGCATCGGACGCTATTTATTTGCTTTCTAATTCGACTAGGGTCCTCTGGAGCCTCGTGATTCGAAGACTCGTCATCCTTTGCCGTCGCGTCCATATGGTCTGTCATGTATTATGCAGGCATATTGCCTTTAGTCGTCGTTTATGTTCGTCTATTTTGGTTATAATGACTGCCTCCCAGTTTTCTCTGAAGACAAACGAGAATGACTGTACTATAATTTAGGGACAATAGTCAAAAATTGTTCCTCTTTAAAGCCAAAGAGTGTTCATCTTTCCGACAATAGATTTTATTAAATGGTGTGTATTTACGGTCGATATGCTATAATGTTTATTACAGCCCTATATGATCTAACGTAATTATCCTCTTATCCTATATATTATGGCCATATTTTGTGGTTAAAATAATTATTATACAACCGTGCACGTTGCGTCTACAATCGTATATTCCCTCAGAGGCTGCATTTCGACTGGACCATGATACTTGAACACAATGCTATAATTAGATGCAATTAATGGTGTTAGTCGGTGCCTCTAGCTCAACATGACACCGTTTTAACTAATATATGAATATCGAGAATATAATTATACCCTACAGTCAGTTCTGTCTAGTTGCACTATATAAATAATGATGAATAGCCAGGCAATCAACTCTGTCTAACCGCACTACAACACCCAGATATTGAATTTGTTAGACGTCCGGGGGGATTTTTTTGTTTTCTTAAGTTCTCAATCGACTGGACTCATCTAGAGCCATGTGCTGGGAGAAATGTATTTTTTGTTTTGTTTGTGTTATCATAGTTTCGTAAAAAATAATCTTAATTTTTCTGCTCATATTTATTATGTGCGCAAAATTTTACAAATTAGTTTGTGAAATATATGAACACAGGGGTAGCTGACTTAAATATGATTTGATCTGTAAAATGTGACATGCCATTACAGCTATTTTCAACTTTTATTATAGCTAGGTGTCTGAACATGCTTCCCAGTGTGGAAGCTATTGCTGTAAATTGACGTTGTTTTGGGTTGTACAAACATAAGCAATCTGCTCGTATATCATGGAGATTACCGTGCTCCATAGGAACGATGTTTGGGGTTGTTTTATATATTTGATTATGCATTTGAATAATCTTCATCGGATTGCCCAGTTCTACTCGGACTAGCTTTTCTATCAAGTTTACTTTTGTTATGTCAATTTAATGTCGGATGCACTAGTTCTAAGCAAACCAGAGTTCCAGATTTGCAGGACTAGCGTAAACTGATTTCTAGGTTCATTAGCACCGGACTTTTCTTCTTTCGGTCTGGAATTTTCATTTTCGAAGTAGGAGATAAAATTGATGAATCGCCAGACACACGAATGAACTATGAAATGAAGGTCTATGCGACCCCATTTCTTTGTTTTGTTTTGGTGGGTCTAGCTCTGCTCTTTAGATCCGTTTTGTCTTGAATATTTTTTCTTTCACTTAGTGAAAAATCATTTTTAATGCTATTATGATAATATTTGCTCTGTTGATGATAATTGCGAGAATCCATTTGTTTTCCTAGCAAGTGAAACTTTTCGATTTCCTTATTACATACACTAGCAATTCACTTTTATTACTGTTAGCCACAATTTACATTTAGTTCATTTTTATTCTTTACCTGTTGATCAGAAACTGAAGGAAAGTAAACATCGCGATCACGAAGGTGAACTGACTAATTCTGAACAGGTGGTTAACACCAATGAAATTGGTTGCGTAACTGTGAATCCAGATATCGAAGATGAGTGTCATGGCGACGAAACAGATAAAGATGTTAGCAAACAGGTTGAGACTGAAAATGAGGATGTGGAGGAGGATGATGATGATGATGAGGATGATGATGATGACGATGAAAATGATAGTGACTGGGTAATCGGAGTACATAAGAACGTTGATGAAGAAGATGCTGATCTGACCGACGCAAGCAGTGCTTCTTCAGCATTGAATGTCTCTTTATTTAAAGAGCCGAATGAGACAGATTGGTCGTTGCCGCCTATTCTCACGCAGGAGCCGGATTTGGCCAAATGTGCTGTTGACAATGTACGTAAAACTACACGTAGCGGCATTAGCTATGGTGGAAGGAAAAGAGGCAAAGCTTCTATTGTTCCAGCTGAAAAGAACAAAATTGTGTAAGGAGCTGAAAATCAATTAACATTCTTTACATATCTATTAGTTTTAAAACCTGAGTTTGGAGTTCAATAAATTTAGTTATTCATTGGTTATAAAAGGATTAATCATCAAGAAATTTCTAGATAGTGTCTAGCGATGCTGCTGTTTTATGCACAACCATGACTTATTTAAGAATTTTGTGTTTACTTCATTTAGCAATTTGGGTTTTGGCAATATTATCGTACTGTTTTTAAATGGTAGTTTACATTGCATTAATATAGATTTATTTTGGAAAGTCATATTATTCAAATTCTAGCCAAAACAGCGAAAATCTGTTTCCACAACATAAGGTTCTTGGCAGTTGTACGTTAAAGTTGAGTTTCTGATACTCTTTCTTACCTTAAATAAGCACATCCAGTAGGTAGCAGGGAAAAATAACTTCTCAAATATGCCTCTATTTACAATCAGAGAAATTAGCCATTAAATATTGTAGCAAGAGTTTAGTCCACGAAATAGATTGATTCTATATATAATGTTTACCCCTTTACTACGCTACGCGTGTGTTCCTTTAACTAGATAAACTGTGTTGACTGAAATAATAGTGTGGGATAGTACCACTGGCTCTAAAATTATTGAGATTTATATGGCATGTTGCCATAGAAATTTCCAACCGGGTGCCCTGAATGTTCTAGCCAATTATATCCGTAGCGTTATCATTTAATCTACTGGTGGAAAAAGTTTACCTTTTTTGAGATTAACTTATGTGACTCCAATTCACTTTTCTATCAAATGTCGGATACACAGAAAGTAGAGTGGAAGATGACATATGATGTTAGTTTCTTAGTTCCGGAGTGTTAATTTGTTTATGAGGATTGCATAGCGATTGTTTTGATTTTATGATTATATTGCTGGAGGCTCTCCGTTCATATTAGGATGTTTTTAGGTGGATGTATTAGACGTGTAAGTTCATGAAAGTCAAACATTTTGTTTTGTTGTAGAGTTGAAATCCTGGTTTTACTAAGTTGTTCAAATTATTACTTAATTTAAATTGTAGATCGTTTTTCTGCTGCAGCTGTTCTAATTTAAATATATTATGGGGGTTGGTGGAATTTGTACATCACATTAGATTTCTAAAAGAATATTCATTATTTGAGAAGAAGGAAAACTTTTTTACGGCATAGAAATGAAGGTTCTGACTTTATTCACCATGAATGTTCTGCTACATAAGTTTCTCTAATGTGAGAAAGGCAATTTTTTTATATGCAATATAATATAAACTTTGTCCCAGATACATGTTTGCGTAATTTATTAATATTTTGTATGGTATAATTAACTGTTTTTATTAAGTAAAAGGAAATCCATTTCTGAAGGTAGAGCTTCTGCAGAAAAATCAGCAAAAAATGCTAAAGAAAACGAACTTCATCCCACAAGAAATAGGTTAATGACAAACAAAACTGCTGAAAAAAGAGTTATTCGCTTGTTGGAAAACCGAAGCACAGATAATAAGAATGATTTTTCAAGTTTAATCGAGGAAAATGAAAATAATAGCTGGATGATGCACGCCCCGGAATTAGGCATCATGGACGCTCCGCTATTCCCTGCACTTCGTAGAACCGGTACGCGTCTTGGTACATCTGCTCGAGGTCGTGGCGCAAAAAAGGCTGCACGAGGCGCATCTGTTAATGGTGGGAATTGTAGAGGAAGACGAAACTTCAAAAAGCATTCATCATCGGATGATGACTGGAATGGACCAGTTTCGGCGCCGTCTAGTGATGCTACTGATTCTGACATCAGTGATGCACATAATTTAAATAATGGGGCAAAAAGTCAGAGACGTGGCAAGTCAAATCAGAAGCGTAAGCACCCGGTTCGAGATGTCCTACAACCTGATTACCCACCCCGAATTCCAAGCCCTTTGACCAACATTGATTTGAACTTCTCCGAGTGTTCACAGTCTCTGTTAATGAATGCCAGTGTTAACAGCCTGCAAAATATCAGCAATAACACAAGTCAGAACAGAACACACGATAAAAATATTACAGTTCGAACACCAAGTAAAGTGAGTTGATTACGTTTTCGGGATTCTTGTTCCCCTTTTTAAAATTAAAATTTAATTTAATATTTTTTCTTTGTCACACGTGGCCGAGATTAATACATCTGAAAAGGACGATCACAAATAATAATTTAGTTCAGGAATTACATTGATAATATGTTCGTATAAGCGAATAATTGAAAGCCTTGATACATTCTATGGAATTTAGCGTCTTGAAATCGACACCATTCCGATATTTCTTTTACCAATCATAATATATAAGAAAACTCACGGAAAAGTACACAAGTTGATGCTTCATGAATCTGTTGTGCTTTGTTCGTGACTTATAAAGTTATAAATGTGTCAATACTCACAACTAACGGTAGTATTTGTCATACTTCACTGCCGGTGGAGGCGGCAATTTAGGATCAGTGATTTTGAAGCACGACCATTAGCAAATTAATAATTATCACAACCCACAAATTAACTCATTTTTTATATTCTGTAAAATTATTCTTGTATAGAAAAACGACGTAATAAGTGTCAAACTATTTGTGAAATGAGGTTTCTGTTTAAAAAGACATCCGAAAAAGGAAGTCAAAATTAAACTAACATTGGTTTCACGTGTGGTGATAACAATTATTATGCTGAGGTTGCGATCTTGATATAAGCACCTGATCAATGAATTACTTATATATGTCAGTATAAACTAAGAATTGTATAGTGTAGAAAAGGCAATTTATCCAGTAAACTGGTTTCGTGTTTTTTGGTAATTCTTCACGTACTGGTCACAATTTACCGCGGATCGCGCTCGAACCTGGACACGTCTGCTTTGGAATCTGGTGCTTTAACCGTTGGTGCGGCAGGATAGCTCAGCGGTTGAAACTCAATTCGAAATATTAGTAATGATGAAATGCCTGAAACCGGTCGCAGATGAATTGCTTTAATTCTTGAATTGCAACAAATCTTGCTCTTATGGTGGTATAGATTCTCTTTGATTATAATAAAAGGAAGCCAAAATGTCCGGAGTCAAATGAATGCAGTGAAATCAAACACATTGTTGGGAACAAACGGGGTCAGGTAAATACTATAGGATATTCAGTGAAGCCTACGAGATAAAGTTGATTCGCTTTAACAAAATTTGAAAATTTCTCCATGCGCTTCACTTTTCAGTATTCTGATATGAATAAAAATATTAATCATTATCACACATAGCAACGCAACAGACCTTGATAACTGATGCTTCACTGGCATAGTCTTGAGAAAAATATAATTATACGCATTATGTTAGAAGAAGGAAGAAAAATGACAAAAGTAATAAGTAAAAGCCAAAGATTTGATAAAGGGGATTGATTTATTAATGTGAGGACCTAGTGCAGATGAAGATACTTACATAACACAATATGTACCCCTCTACAAATCATTATTCCAAGTCAGCTTTCAGGTGAGGCAATATCAGATTCCGTGCGGTTTCCACTGTATCGCTTAATAAACACAACCAACCCTCGCCATTGACTCAGCCTAACTAAAAAAAGTACGTTAGGATTATTATACTTGAAATTTCAAAACAAGGTCGCCACAGAGTTCGATTCGATGATATAACGCTCATGGCTTCCAACCAATAATTATGATGTTCATGTGGATCTCATCTTGGTAGACAAACGGGTCATATACGACTCGATTAGAATGTCGTTGACTTTAAATACTTAAGCAATGTCGATGTTTGCCAAGGTTATTTTTACGCCAATCTGCTTCTAGATGAACGAATAATGCTCTATTAGTCAATGGAATTGAAGGCGTAAGTAAAACGTCAACGAGCCAGTGCAGTTAGTGGAGACATTTTTGTTTATCTAACGATGATCACTTGCATGCCGCTTCAAAAACATGTCTTCTTATGCCAGCATTGCTTATTTCTTCTTAGTAGTCTATATGGACTATACTTCTCAAACAGTGGTTGTTGAATGTCAGAGTCTAAAATTTTCGGCTCGGAAGAGCTATATTTCAATAGCGTATAATGAAACTGCACTTAAAAATATATTGTACACGCGACCCTTACATTAGAGTGAGATACTTGCATTTTTCAATAAATGGTGAAGGTTATAGAAAATCTGTCTATCTTTCTCGATTTTCACATCCGCTTCATCACTCATATCGCTTGAGTTAGTGGTACAGCTACGAAGATATATAAACCTCTCTGATATTTCCAGATTTTCACCGTGAAGCCGCCTAGCTGAAGTGAGGATTAGATATTCCTTTAAAACTATCTTGCATTTAGATGGTGCGAATTTCATACCGAAACTAGATCGATGACTATTCAAATCAAGGTGGGCTGAGCAGAATCAATGTTCTCGTTTCCTCTGAATTGTCAGGATCGACTAATCTACAACTGGGGAGATTTTTTAACTCTGCGTCCTGAATGTATGGTAAAATATAGTTGATAATGACATCTATTACAAAATTAAACAAAAATGTGGAAAGTGGACGTCCTTATTAGATACCACTAATGGTATTGAAGTCGTGCTCTTATTCATTGTAGATGCTAAAGCGAACATAAATATTTTGCGAAAAACGCGCATAATATTTACAAGTTAATTTAGCATACCAGTTGTGGAGGGCATATTGAATAGAATATTTCTGTCCTCTGTTGCTTAAAAGTAAAATATTTTTGCCTTCATTACTTTGGTTTTTTAAAACTCGTGAGAATGGACCAACTGAAGAAGGCTGCCGATAAAGGTAGCCGAAATATTTTGTTGAAGAAAGAAACTCCTGGATAACTACTTGTGCTAGTCGAAACGCAGATCAGGTAATTTCTGTCCTCTGATTGAAATGTTTTGTTGAGTTCTAGGAACGCGTTTATTGTTTGACGGGGATGTAAATATCAGAATATTATTAATGCAACTTCGTACTGGCTGGAATCCGGCTTGTCTTTCTTTCCTATGTGATACATACAAATTTATGAGACAACGTACGATAATCGATGCCAATAACCTAGATAACTAGGCTGAATTCCATTTGTTTTGTTTATTGGAAATATTTCAGCGGCCATTTAAGTCCGCCTTCTTCAGTTCACCCATCATCACAATTTTTAGGGATGCTTCATTAGTTTGTTTCCTAAAATTTGTGATGATGGATGAACTGAAGAAAGCGGACTGGAATGGTCGCCGAAATATTTTCAAGAAACAAAACAACTGGAATTCAGCCTGTGTTAGTCAAAACACAGATCAGGTAATTTTGATAAATCCAGTTTCGTATATTTTTTTGGTCTTTTAAACCTACATAAAGCTGTGAAAAGCCTATACTACAATGGTTATCGCACTAATTCCAATTAACACTGTCCAAAATAGGATCGATGGTTAATTCGCTACAAACAGCCGACACGTTTTGCTCCTTACATATAGCAAGAAGAAGATTAGTCATCATCTATAAAGAAGGCCGGAAGCAGGTCATCGAAGCCTACAGCTTTGTGATGCTTAAGAGTTTGGGTTGCATCTAGTATTTCGAATTCTGATTGTTGTTAGAGATTGACACTCTTCACTATTGATACAGACATATTATCGGAGATGGAAACTGATGCAGGTTCCCAGGAATTTTGATCTTTGAAGTGTTCAGCCCACCTAAAAAGATTACAAGTGTTATTAGTTGTTGTATTATTATTGCAATAATTTAATGCTTAGCTAAATTTGAATTTTATCGAGCCTGTTGCATGAAGAAATGGGAACAAACTTCAGCTGCTACCTGATGCGAATGATTCTTCCACCTATTCAGCCTTTCTGGTTTAAAAGTATGCAATATAAACTTTTAGTCTGTGCTTTAGTTGGCGTTTTAGCACTATAATTTTAAAGTTAGCCAGCAGGAATTTTTTGCAAAATTTCGAGAATTTTCTCGCTATTGGCAGAGACTCATTGATTGATTGAACAGGAGCCTATAATGCCACACTAAAAAGTACCTGAGTTGTGCTTAGTAGAACTTCTATTCGTCCACTGTTCGAATTTTAACCATCAAGATCAGTTAACTTCGATTGTAGAATGCTTTCATATATTGTCGGAAAGACGACTGTTTGAATTTGTTTAAATCTATTTGATATTTATTATTTATATTTCTGGAGAATTTACGTGCAAATCTACAACGAATAGGTGCATGATCTGAATCGAAATACGTGCTTCAATATGAATGACAATCATAAATGCAACTGAACCATCTATAACTAATTGATATCTAAGTAATTGCTAATCTATTTGAGCCCACCGTTTTCTGGTAGCTGGGGGATGCCTCACATTAAGTGTGAAGTTTGTGCTACTTAAGTATGAATTATGTTCCGCAAAGCTGTTGAATTCTCGTACACCATTATCGTTGCACATTGACCATTAAGTGTATCTGCCAACTGGATCAAATTCTGCATTGCTTAAGATCTATATCTCTGTATAAATATTCATTTGCGTTTATGCTACTCTAAATGTGAAATTTTTTTACATGTAATAAATGTAGATACTTCGCCGAATGAAAGCATTATCTTGGTTGACTCTTTTGTTGCTTTATTTTGCAAGGTTGAAAAAAGTGAGAAAGATGGGGAGCTGATAAATGATTTTGGTCATAATGATTTAAAGACTATAAAATCATTGGCTCCTACGTCGCGTCATAGTGTCCAGCTCTCGACTACACGCAATTCTTCCATACTAAACACGGCAAAATCAGCCCGTCGTCTCACTCGTCTGAGTTGTGCTTTTGTGGATCTAAATGAGGCATCAGTTTCGCCAAACAGTTCTGCCGGTGCTCAGGACGATGATTATATTTCTAAGTTGTCGCAACCTCCAGAATCACCTTTGTTGACACCATGGATGCCTACACGTACAAAAGAACTGGCCAATGGCTCACTTTCCTCGAAATTTAGTGCTCCTCGTACAGAGACAAGAAAGGTTTCCGGGAGATCGAGAATTTTTCATTCTCCCTTAAAAGAGGTTTGCTATGCGTACACCCTTATTAATAATTTTCGTTTGCACTATCTAAATATTTAAAAGAAATATTTTCTGAAGGTTAATTTCAAATTTCTACTCATTACTTTTAATAGTATTTTTGATTTTTGCTATTGCCAAAACTATTTTAACCTAATTCTTTTTGAGGATTTATTACCTCTACTGGTAAGGTGGAATTGTTTCGTTATCATGTCCGCCGATTTTATACCAATATACAAAACAAAATTGCTCTAGTGCAGTCTGGATGAAAAGTGCTATCTGGAGTCATGCAGATATTGTACATAGACATTCATAGCAAAGGTCGTGACTCAATCTATGGAAAAGTTTACTTTACACAAATACCGATTAAATACTTTAAAACTGTAAATGCCAGTTTGTGCTGGAGGTTCCTTATTATGATGGTAATTGTTGATTTTGCTAATTCAAGGAGTAAAGATCTTGAAAAGGAGAAAGGAAAGGTCGCTCGGATTATCATTCACGAAATATAAAGGTTACAAATTTACTGGATAAATATGTGCGTTCTGCATCTGATATGTCAGTAGGATTCGTATGGAAAGTCAACATTGTCTTTAAATATTTAAGGCAAATATTTACTGGATAGTAATTATAGCTTTCCGTTTTGACGGTATTCCAAATTGTCATGTTTAAATTAAGATATCTGTAATCTTTCTGGTTTCCCTTTGCATTCTTTTCTCTTTTCAATCCTTTTTCAAACGGATGGAACACTATACAATCGTACAAATTTTATCATGCAACTTCTCAATGTTATATATATTCCTTCTCTCTCTGCCTCTCTCTCTCTCTCTCTCGTAAATCTCACTAATAATTTGTTTAAATTCACTTATATACTTTTTCACTCCTTATGGTTATATGGCAGTAAAACATTATTCACTTTTGACTTTTGTGTGGCTGGACATGATTGATGATATATATATATATATATATATATATATATATATATATTATATATATATATATAGAGAGAGAGAAGAGAGAGATATTCACAACCGTATTTTATTATTATTTATTTAAATCAAGTTTGTGAGCTATGAATTAAATTCCAATGGCATTGTATTTACTGCACAACGCGGGGGCTTTTGCCTGCTGGGTTTCCCCCCTGAGCCGGTTCGCCCCTCCTTAGACAGATGGGCGCCGTAGCGCCCACCCTCGACCTGGGTGCGCAGCCCCCCGACTACACGCCCATATCGCCGCCGCGCTTAACGCGGACGCCTGATAAACATGTACCAGCGCACGACAGAACTCCCCGTCTCACGAGGTCCCCTCACCCGGCCTCCAAGTAGTTGGATTACAAGCGCACACAACCACGCTCAGGTAGTGGTCGTTAAACAACATAGAAAAACTAACTCAATCACACGTACTGACGCGTTTCGACCTTCCATGATCATCAGAGTACGACAGCAAACTGACTGGCGAGGATGAAACCGCAATGCATATATATGGAAAGTAAAATAAGTTTTGTGGCTCCCAAGAGAAACCTAAGTGAACGCGACATTATTGACATTCACGCTGAAATAGAACTAGACCAATACAAGAAGAAATTGAAAGGCAGCCAAATCATTACAAAAACACATGGACGAACTCCGAAAACTACTATCGGATAAATCCATACGACTTGGCACACCAGACAAAGGATCAGGAGTTGTTATACTTGAAGCCGACGCTTATAGAAGGTCCATGAACGAGATTATAAATGATCAATCGAAATTCAAACAAGACATCAAACAGAAATATGATTCAACAAATATCGAATCAAGAATAAATGCAATTCTGAAAAATGTAGAAAAACACATTTTATCATCGATGGCTGATTCTGATATTAAATCAAAACTCATAGAAGACATCCAAAAGGCAAACCCCGTCGGAACAAACACTGCAATATCGTACGGCAAACCAAAACCCCATAAAGCCTTGGCAGTCTCAGGAGCTCCTTCGACGGGACACATAATGTCAATGATAAATGCCGTGCAACATAAACCAGCTATGTTTCTCTGCAAAATACTTCAACCAATACAAAGCATCATGAACGAAAACACTACCAAGGACTTGCGGTAGTTTTGCTATGTTGTTCGAAGACTGGGTAAATAGAAAATGGGATTGGTGTTTTTTTCAAGCTCGCAAA
Organism: Eudiplozoon nipponicum; assembly: GCA_029291075.1. Classification (NCBI taxonomy): domain Eukaryota; kingdom Metazoa; phylum Platyhelminthes; class Monogenea; order Mazocraeidea; family Diplozoidae; genus Eudiplozoon; species Eudiplozoon nipponicum. Next base: position 36,810 of record JAQBSW010000314.1, read on the forward strand.
CTTGATTTAAAGAATTTTTACATCACCCGCATAGTCAATGATCGTTTAATCGAAGTTTATTATGTTTGTGTTGTCGATCTGAACTTATAATTGCATTAGATCGCAAATGCGGTTCATTCACTTGACCAGATTTGTTTTTATCGGGCATTTGTCAGTAATCGTAGGGATTTCTGCGACAATAATTTGAATTAGGCATAATTTCTTCAGAGAATTGCATCTCATAAATTGCGCTACAGACGCCGCTTATTGTATTCAATTTACAGTAATATTCCATCTTTTGTTTTGCTCATACCTTCGGTTATGGAAATACTCCTAAGTATGACTGTCGATCATATGTTCTTATTAGCCATCCCTTATGTATCATTATAATTCAGATATCGGGCCACATTTAGAAGTCATACTTACAGAAATTCTTGGGGCAAGATTTAATTGCATATATTTCTTCGGTAAAATACTAAACATTGCATAGAATAGCAAACGTAATTCATCTACTTTACAGTTTTCATCCTTGTAGGTTCAGATTCAGCTTGTCTAGTTTGATTTTTTTGCCGAAGCGATCTCTACAATAATCCACCTGCAGGAAAAACTGGCTAAAACCATATGTTGGTATATAACTGAAAATCTTAGGAAGTACATGGCTTCCGTGTCGTAGTGAATGAGTCGTACTAATGCACCAAATTCCAGACTCTGTAATTACGAATAGCGCCGTCCTTGGTGGACAAGTTTGGCCGGTGTACAAAACATCTGCATTGTGTTTGGTTATGTGCATATGCTACGAAAAATGCAAACATTATTAACGTTGTTAGTATTGTTGATCATCGTATCACTGAATCCAATATAGGATTGACAAATATCGAAAATAATTCGAAAAAAACTATTAAACCAAGTTTAGGTTTTGACGTCAGCACATTCAATGGGCGAACATTGAAACAAACTAGACAACAAGAAGGTCTCACACGTACGTTGGTGTAAATTAGATCTCGATATGTGTTGCGTATCTAAAACCAGAATTCAGGATCCAACGAGCATTACAGGACTGGGTGTACCATCATTATCTATTCGTTATTGATTTCGAACATCTGATTCCAAAGAGTTTTTACAAGCCGGTCAGTAGGGCGTCCATATTGTCCTTAGTTCACGAGCTGAAGCTTGATCAACTGAATGGATCCCTGTAAACAGGCGAGTTTATGCGGTACGCTTGAATACATGTTTCTAAAATCAATGCCAAGAACCCTAACCAACGTTGACATTTCGTTGTATCTGCATATGCTCCTAACGAATGCAGTACAGACAACAGCAAAGGCGCCTTTTACTCCGACCTAAGCTCTTTACCAAGTAGAGCAAGATGATCAGATATAGTCTTGATTAGGGATGATATGGATAATAAAATTTGGTACTTAAATGACGCAAAGTTTCATGTAGGTGAAAGTTAAACCGTAAGCTCGGTACTCAACAATAACGTTGCGCAGCAAAGACGCCTAAGCTCTTTACTGAGTAGAGCAAGAAGATCAGATATGGTCATGGGTTTGGGTGACATGAATGCTCAAGTTTGGTACTTAAGTAATGCAATAAAATTTATGTGGAAGTTCAACTTTATGCTTGATGCACAACAATAATGTAGAACGACAAGCTGTGCGGAATATAGATTATACTTAAGTAGCACAAACTTCAGGCGTAACAATTAGTTATAGATGGCGTGATTGCATCCTGGATTGGCATTCGGTTTGGAACACTTATATCGACTCGGACCATGCACTTATCCGTTGTAAATTTACAACCATGTTTTCCGAAAAAATAAATAAGAATAAATTTGAAATAGATGTAAGAAAACTCGAACAACCATCTTTCCGACAAAAATGTGAGATATTCTTAATTCATATCTAACTGATCTTGATGGCGGAAATTCTAAATTAATTTGGACGAAATTAAATTCCACTATGCGCAACACAGGCACTACTGTATGTCATTTTAGGCTACCGTACAAATAATCATTTGATCTCTGTCAAACCATTGAAGATTCTAAAAACTAAGCACCAAATTCCAGCTAGCTTGGCTTATAATAATACTCGTAGAGTGGTAAGACTCCATATTAAACGCAGTCTAATTGTTGAGCTCGATTTTTTGTGGACCAGAAAGGCTAAAGGAATGAAAGAAGCGTTCGCATCAGGTAATAGCCGCTGCGTGTCCCAACTTATCCTCGTAACAGGACCAATAAAATTAGAAGTTAGCGAAACTATAAATCATAGTAATAACCATCTAATCACAGATATAATAAGTCGTCTTGATAGATGGACTGAAAACATCAATTATTGTTGGTATCTACGTCAGACCACCTTGAATAGATTAGCTATCGTTGTTCTGTCTTTCAGTATTAAATTCACATCCTCTAAATTTAAGATACTTTTACAGGATCATCCACTAATTACTCCAACTCCGCGATTGAAGGGTTAAGATTTAGACATATTTGTCATGTTTACATATCTTGGTAGCACTATCAATAAATCAGACAATGTCTGACGAGGTGAGTATGAGAATTGCGAAAGCTGGTGTATGATTATCCAATTTTCGCCGTTTATGAAGAAACGTGTTTACAATGCATCTGTACACGCAGCTTTGTTATACTCTAGTGAGAATTTGCCTTTTAGAGTAGGTAATTGTAGACGCTTATGGGCATTTGGCCACCGTCGTTTGAGAAGCATACCAAAGGTATGTTATCATCAACGAATAACCAACGCTGAGATACATAAGGGTATTTTAGGATCGGCCAACTAGTGCTCATCGTTAGAAAAACAAATTAGGCTTTGTCAACTGCATCGGCTCGGTCACGTTATGCGTGTGCTCGATTCTATTGCCCAGTAGAGCTTTATTCTCTCATCCAGCACCAAATTGGTGTAAGAAACAAGAAGAACAGATTTTAATGTGACAGAAACTAGTTCTAAATTTGGTAGCATGGGACCCCCTCGTCTGCTGGGATAGGGTCTACGTGCACATCATAATTCTTAATTGGAAACCCCGCGAGATATGTCGTCAAGTCGTACTCGGTAGCAATCTTGTTGCAGATTTATGGTAGAATCATATTCGTAAAATTATTTTCACAGTTGCGCAGAGTTTGATGCTGGGGTGGGTGTGTTTGTAACGCGATACAGTGAAAGCCCCCAGGAAGCTTTATTGCCGATATTGCTTTGCCTTAAATCTGAATTGGCCATAATTGTGTTATAAATGTTTACTTTGCTTCACTTTTGTGTGTTATCTAGCTAAATATGCTCGTAGTAACTGCGTCCTTCCACTCATAAATTTCCCTCTAATAATTTTTATGCCTAAATTATGATTTTTTTCATTATTATCAATTTTAAAAATCTTTATGGTTTTTGTATTATTTTTCTTATGCTTATATATGACGTTGAAGCATTAATTACTAATGACTTGATAATGTCGTACAATATCGGCTGTTTCTAGGACTCCATTCTTTGAAACAAATCTCAACTAGTTAACTAAAAGGAATACCAAATCCCAATTGTTCGGATTGGTAAAATTCAGTGGAACTGGAAGCTTGAAACCAATGACTCTTGGATAGTTTTGGTGTACACAGTACTGTAAGATTTGCAGGATTCTGGATTCTGTCTCCTGATACGTAACATGACGATTTCTAATTCCTCCAACATACGTGAGAAAGTTCCTGTTGCTCTATTTGTTTTAATGCTCGCACATTAAATACGCCGACGTGCAAACCTAACCTAGGTTTAATGACGGATGATCTATGTAAAATAGTTTGAAATTTGACAGTAGAATCAGTAACTTTATTGTCATCACTTGACTCATTTCGGCTACAAAATCGTTGTTGCTAGCTTGATTTCGCTCATCCACATTTCACGACTTAGTAGATAAAGCGACCCTTTGTCCTGCGGTAGCCGATGCAAACTATCATCATTTTTATTCCGTATTATTCATGATTGTGTGTAGGCTGTAAAAGCGAAATAGGTCTCCTATTTCTAGTTGGGATGGTTTGCATTCAATGTGCTCCTTCGCCTAGACGGTTTGCCAATCAAGTTTACGCACCACTACCTGCCTGGGTGCTAGTAGCCAGAGTTTCTCTAAGCGGCTAAAATGTATCTGTCACGTCTGGCTCGCTTGACCTCATTTCGTGACTTTCTAATTGACATTAAGTTTCGCTGTATATTTAGACCGAAAGCGAGGATTTAGGTAAAAACAGGATGCTGGCTACATCCTGTCAAGGTCCATGTTAATGTTACCGTGATTTGTTTGTAGATCCCACCGGTCATTAGGTTTGTAATTGATGTGACTTTGGGCCATATTTGTTATTTATTTAAATATGAAATATTATATATAAATTCGTGTCATTTTTATATATTTATAATATTTCTGTTACCGGCATTGCATAATTTTGTACTTCTAAAATATTGACTAATTTTAGATAAGCTGTAAACCATCTAACACGTAGCTCATAGATATGAGACGTAATTTGTGGTGTGTGTTGTAGTTTGTAGTCATTATTTATACTTTCAAAACAGCTAGTCGAATAATAGCTTTGGTCTTTCGACTTTTATTTCTTAACTATGTTTTTATTCTGATCAATGTTTAGTTGACTTAATGTACTTGTTTCTGATCTTGTTATTCATTGTTGCTTTTATAATAACAGAAAGTTGAAATGAAAAAATCTGTTTCAGTTGTGTCTGAGGCTACTGCGTATTCTACGGTGTCAAATGTTATTGGCCTTGCAAACCTCAGCGGAGTTTCACATGTAGCTGAATCAAATGAATGCGTCATGTCTAGTGCTGAAAAGGAAATTGCATTTAATGTACCATCGAATGTTCTCCCTTTATTACCATCTGACACGGAGAATCTGGTGGCTGTGACCAGTCTGAATTCATTCACAGAGCTAACACCCCTTTTAGACATCGTGGAGGGACAACGCCATGGGTCTAAATTATCAATTGAGGGTACGTTTTCTTGTTAAAGCGTTGACACTTATAGTATTTTCCATTTGATGTCGGTGTGAGCGATAAAATACTTATTCTTACTTGCATCAATCACTGCCACGAGCATGAAGCTCAAACTTGTATATAGGTTATAAAAGAACAAGTCGTAAATAATAATTGTTGCAGTGAAAGTGTTAGTCTAATCACTCCAACAGATTCCTCAGTAATACGGTGTAATGATCGTGAAGATGCACGAACCATAGCACCATCGTGGTTATCCAGTCTCCTGTAAGATGATGACGTAATTTTTTATAGATTTTCTTTTCATTTTTAAAGTCAATCTACAAATCCCTATCAATAATCATTATATGATTTACATATGTGTATACTTCTGTCTTACGTTATATTACGATATTAATATTAATAATAATAATAATAATAATAATATATTTAAAGGAAGCGTTCATGTGCGATTTCATGATAGACGACACAGCTCTGAAGAAAATGGAATATCTATTGATAATAAAGAGTCGCGCACTGTAGCTCTTAAAAGTTATTTTATATAGAATCCACGTTTCTGAATGAAGTATGCAGTAATATATATATATATATATATATATATATATATATATATATATATATATATATATATATATGGTTATTATTATATGAGCATTGCATAAGGTAGCTCTAGAAGTTCGTCAACTAGATAGCTTTTGATCTTATTAGAAACTTGTCAGTGGTTAGTTGGAACTTTGGGTCTAATAGATGTCATATGAGCTCCACTTAAAGGAAAAATAGACTAACCAAGTTACATTATTTAGTATATAACTGAAAATTGTGTAGTGTAATGTGAGTCAGTGTGGATAAATGTTTAAAGCCTTAGATTCCGAAGCAGACGTGCCCAGGTTCGAGCCCTGTCCGCGGCAAATTTTGGCCGGTACGTGATGAGTTCCCAATAAGGACAAAACCGGTCTATTGGATGAATTGCCTTTTCTGCACTATACAATTCTTAGCTTATACTGACATATGTAAGTAATTAATGGGTAAGGTGCTTATATCAAGACAGCAACCTTGATTATAATAATGCTTATCAGTGATTGTCAAAAATTTTCTTGGCCGGGATCTGAACTAGGAAGTATTAATTTCAAATTCGACGCCACGCAATTATGCAATAGGTGCAAGTTTCACATATATGCTAACACGTTTTTACTAGTTTTTCATTCAGGCGGACTCTATTGGGTATCGCTTTATGTCTATGGTTGAACTATCTACCCATGCTCTATTATTTTAAAAAAGAAACCGTGCCAACTGTGAGAGAAACAGTGTAATAATAATACCAGTAATCTTTCGTCTATATATGTTGTTGTTATATATATAATTTCTACCAGTATCTGAAGCCTATATATATATATATATATATATATATATATATATATATATATATATATAAAATGAAACTTGTGTTTACCCGATAAAAAATATATACTTATTCATTAGGAAGGAAAACGCACACATTGTATAGATGATGGTTAATTTATTTGTGAATATTCCTTTTTTCATCTTGACAATTTAATTTCGCTGAAGCTTAACTACACAAAATATTAAATTACAAATTTCGTATGCAGTGTTTTCCATCTAAGTAATGAAAGTTCGTTTATGTTGTATTACATATATGTCATATGTGCAAATGGTTTGAGGTTTTTATTGGCGAGTTATAAAATGTCTGATTCTGTCTATCTGAACTTACTTTTGCGAGTATACCAAGGATCAACTGTCTGCCTTCTTCAATTCTCCTATCGTGTGCAACTTTTAAAATTATGTGCGATAATACATGCTTAGGAAGAACCAAGAAGTAGCTAATCGATAGAATGCATCATCAACATCCACAAAAATTAATCCAGAGAGGAGTAGCATCATCCGCCAAAGCAGTGATTACTGATCGTATCGTCCAAGTGAGCACAACTACCTTTTTAATTCATCAAAAAGTGAAGTCGGGAAAATTCTTAAAAATTTATGAAGCACATTATAATGATCGACTGGCCGTGAATAAAGTAAAGCAGCACGTATATTCATCACACCTAAATAGCAGTCAGACCAGAAATCACCGAATGTAGCATTGGCATCAAGAGAAGCAACAACAAAGTCAGATGGACAAGAAATCAGGCAAGAAACAGATGTACAGTGAAGCAAGAAGATACTACGGCCTTAGCAAGAAACAATGTTGTACAATTGCCGCAAAAAACGCCCAACTGGACAATGTAGAACCTAAATAAAAAAAGCAGAAATATTTGCACGAGAAGTACGTGTGGCACAATTTTCGCAAGCAGAGGGTAGGCCGTCGTAAAGACCGTCCCCTCCTCAACGTGGTACGACGATGTCAACCATGTTTCGATGGCCGATCGTACATGGGTTAACGGGGCCATGGCGGTGGTGTCACCAGGGCGTGGTGGATTTCCGACCGGCAATCGGATCTCCTATAAAATACCACATGAGCCCGATGACGGCACCATGACTCAGCGTGTGTTCCCCGCCACAAAAGGGGACAACAGCCACAGGATTACATGGACTCTTGGACAGTACCCCGTACTTCCGAATGGCGAATGAGCTCTCAACAGCCACCGGCAACCATACAACTTACTGCTGCCTTGCAGATTGCGCTTGGATGTGCAAAGGCTGGAGGTGCATCCTCGATCAAAAAGCCGAGTGGTGAGGGGACACCACTTGTACCAAATTCCCAAGAAACTCCATGAAATATCACAATCTATGAATACCGTTCATGCTACGGCGTCCCCGGCAAGCGACGCGCTCTGTGCTTCCCCAGAGGCTAGGGTGTCAAGTGGAAAGCTATCTGGTTTCATCAGCGCGAAAACACCTATTTATTTCGGGTGTTGGAATGTTCGAATGCTGCTTGATATCGGCAGCCAAGCAATCACGGCCAAATCTTTATATGACTACCAGATTGAAGTTGCATGCCTGTCTGAAGTCCGACTGCCCGGCACAGGATCAACGAAGATAAAAGTACCGTCGGCAGAATCAACGTACTTGATGCATCACAGCGGACCAGTTGACGGGTCCGGACAACACGGTGTAGCCATTCTACTTGGTCCTACAGCGCAGAGAGCCATGCTGGCTTGGAATCCTGTATCACCGAGGATCGCAACGGTCCGACTGAGAGGGAAACCTTTCAACATCACAGTGGTAGCCGTCTACGCACCAACCCTCGCAGCTGATTCAGATGTGAAAGATGAGTTCTACGACCAACTGCAAGAGACTATCAACGGAATTTCCAGAGGCGACATACTGTTTGTCGCTGGTGACTGGAACGCACGAACAGGACCTTCTGACTCATCCACCAGACACATACTGGGAAAGTTTGGTCTAGGTGAACGCTGCGAGAACGGAGCACGACTTATCAGCTTTGCAGATGTCAACCATATGTGCGTTACCAATACGCGTTTCCAACACCCTCGGAAGCATTTGCTCACCTGGTATTCAAACGATGGTCACACAGCCAATCAGATCGACTACATTCTGGTACGGTCGCGTTGGATGTCTTCTGTCGAAGATTGCAGGTCATACCGAGGAGCTGAAACTGGCAACCGAGGAGGGTCCGACCACACTCTAGTACGTGCCAAATTGAGGCTTCATCTCAAGTCATCGACGGCGCCGTCAACCTACGAGACGCCTGAATGTTGCAATCCTAACGGACCCATCCCGTTGTACAGCGCTATCTGCCTCAATCACTGCAAAGTTGACTTCCGCTGACGGTGGAACTCATGCCGTAGATAAAACCAATGTGGAGCATCAATGGAATAACTTGAAACTCTCTACTCAGCAAGCTGCGCTTGAAACGCTCGGAACCATCAAAAGTCACCATAAAGACTGGATCTCTGAACGCACGATGCGGGCGTCACAAAAAGCAAGAGATGCCCGGATGAATAACGCGCCTAATTATCGCCACCTGAGACGTGAAACCACGAGGTCTGCTCGGGCTGACCGTAAGCAGTACTGGGATGAAATGGCTTCCGCCATGGAATCGGCTGCAAACGTCGGTGATTTCGGGGGTCTCTTCCGTCTTATACGTAAAGCATCCGGTAAGCGCAATGCAGAGACAATTCTACGCAGCGCAACAGGAGACTTGATTTCTGATGTCAATGGCAAAATCGCAAGATGGGTTGAACATTTTTCGCAGTTATTGAACCGACCATACAGTGGCCGCTCCCCACCGCAACCACCTGCAACATCTACACCCAGCTACGACGTGGACTGCTCTTCCCCAACTGAGGTTGAGATCGCTACGACCATCCAGCGCATGAAGAACAAGAAATCCCCCGGTGAAGATGGAATTCCTGCAGAGATCTACAAGGCCTGTATAGGCACACTACTGCCATCAATCCATCGACTGTTCTCTTCTATCTGGGAACAAGAAGCATGCCCGTCAGACTTCGGAATGTCAATCCTGCTACCGTTTCCCAAAAAGGGTGATAGATCAAGGTGCGAAAACTACCGTGGTATCAGTCTTCTCAACACCGCATCCAAGCTGTTGGCGTCGATTCTATTGAACCGCTTCTGTAATGAGCGGCATGCCCGTACCCGTCCCAATCAGGGTGGATTCCGCCCAGGCAAAGGCTGTGTTGATCAGATCTTTACATTACGGCGAGTTTTGGAACATCGCAACGAATTTCAACAACCAACCGTCGCTTGTTTTATTGACTTCCGAGCTGCTTTTGACTCTGTTGATCGCGACTCCCTATGGAACATCATGCTGCTCGACGGAATGCCCATAAAACTCGTCAATCTGATCAAGGCCTACTATGCAGCCACCAAAGCCAGAGTACGTGTTTACGGAGAAGAATCGGATGAATTCAGTCTGCACACAGGGGTTCGACAAGGATGTCCCTTGTCACCCATATTGTTCAATTATGCGGTTGACTGGATTCTGAGCAACGCGCTAACTGAGTTCCGAGGCGTTCAAGTATCAAATAACCTATGGCTGACGGATGTTGATTACGCAGACGATGTTGTTCTCCTTGCTGGCAGCTTTGGGAGCATGCAAACCGTTTTGGATCAAGTGGCCCAGTTTTCATCAGCCGTTGGTCTGGAAATCAATACCGACAAAACGAAAGCCTTCGCCATCGGTGTATCTTCATCTGATGAGCAGCTCACGGTGTACGACAGCCCAATCGAAACAGTCGACGATTTTACGTACCTTGGCTCAAAAATACTTCCAACTGGTCAAGCAAAGAATGAGGTCCGAACACGCATCGACCGTGCCAGACTTGCTTTCTTACAATTGAAGAACTCACTTTGGAGAAGAAGTGAAATCAGCCTCAAAACGAAAATCCGAGTCTACCAGACTACTGTTCGCCCTGTGCTACTGTATGGCTGTGAGACTTGGCCATTACGTTCTGAGGACTCAAAAAAGCTCGAAGTATTCGACCATTGGTGCCTTAGGTACATCACAAAGACAAAATGGATGGACCGAGTGTCGAACGCATCTGTTCGTCACCAATGCGGGGACATCATGCAACTATCCGTCTGGATCCAACATCGTCGACTTCAATGGTTCGGGCACGTACTACGCAAACCCGAAGACGAACTGGTACGGCAGGTGATGAACCCAGGTCAATGTGCAAACTGGCGCCGCCGCCGAGGTGGGCAACTGAAGACATGGCTTGCAACAATCAAATCGGACATGGAACTCCAAGGTTTACGCAATGTTTATGGTCCGCGTCACTGGGAGCGTCATTGGCCCTCTTTATGTGCCGAAATGGCTGCCAACCACCCGGCATGGAGAGGCTTAATCCGGGATATCAATGGAGCCGGCTTATCCTCTAAAAGGAGTCAGCCGCAGTAAAGTAAAGTAAAGTAAAAGTAACCCATCAATTGAGGCCAAAAATTACATCACCTGAAAATGATGAAAATTCAAGATTTTACCGACCTATGAGTGCTATCAATTGTTCCGCACAAGAAAAATATAGGAACAGACGAGATACCTCCTGTGACGATGATGGTAATGACAATTATTCAAGGCCGTTTAACAAAAAGTAAGTAAATTTATTAGGCTTAAGTATATGTCAATATTAAGTTTACTAGAAATTGAATGATCAAATGATAAAATTGGTCCGTCTAGTCAATAATTTTAATTAAATTTTTTCTTCGTCTAATGGTGGAATAATGATTTCATCTCAGGCATAATTTTATTTTCTTCATTAATTTTATCCGTGTTTGATTGTCTTACGTGTGCTTTTTAAATTAAAATATACAAAATGATCTCTTTCACTGAAAAACACTGATTAACGAACAATGTCGTAGATTAATTACCTTATCCTTGCTATGCTCAACAAGGTTTTGGCATCCAGTCCTCAATTTGACACCGATTTCTGAAGGTTTTTCAACTAAAAGCACACCCATCAAGCAATTTAACAACCAATGGTTCAAGTGGAAAATTTTACTTTCAACTGTCTCATTTGTATTGTCAAATAGTTTGTAGAATGTGCTTTTCGTTGAAAAAGGCTTCAGAAACCGGAAGTCGTAATATTCGGAGTCAAATTATTGATAGTTAAAGCAAACAACTTTCTTTCAAATGATACAATTGGTAAATTCAGTCGCGTTCATAGTTCTTTAGAAAACCGCACGCAATTATGAGAAGCGATGACTGAGCCACCTAGGATGACGGAAATATACGGAAATGAAGTGTGGTGTTGGCAGGTTTGTCTTATGCGAAATTTCGACCGATACAATTCGAATTTATACAAACTTTTAAACAAAATTGAATGTCGTACTAACAGTTAACATATTTATAAACCCATGTTGATTCATAGGCTTTAGATAAACTGCGTTGCGGAATAGCCAGGACAAGATGAATTCCATCCGGTCGACGGATGTTATGGCGTCAAATGCTGCATTATTTCAACTGATTTACTACATTTGTGCCACAATATCAATTAAGATGATCGGTAAAAGACCGTTATCAAACAGACATTAACAAATGCCACAGCAATACGGTGTACTGGCGTTTACATTGTATATCAGGCAAAATATACATCGACAAGCTAGTATAATTAAACGAACATTCGTTGCGATCGACATATAAACAAAGTCATCCAGTAGATCGGTTGTGCACTTGTCGGGAACTCCTCACGGTCTGGGCCTGTCCGCGGCAAATTCTGACCAGCACGTGATAAGTTCCCAATAAGGACGAAACCGGTCTACTGGATGAATTGCCTTTTCTACACTGTACAATTGTTGGTTTATATTGACATGTAAGTAATTAATGGGTCAGGTGTTTATATCAAGACCGCAACCTTGATTATGATAATAACTTTAAATAACAATTCCAGTAGTACTGATTTTGAATTTATAAAATAGAATTTAGTTGTAGCTGTGTGCATTACTTTGTTGTGTATTCTATCATCCTGTCCCATTGTAGAATATAGATAGTGATGAGTGACAATTCAATCCTTACCTGCAGGATCCCTGAATATTAACTTTTTCTGTCACCAAATATGTATACCTTCAAATGTAAATATACCTTACTTCCTGCAATTGTTACGATTTGACTCCAAAAATGTTTGAAAATTGCCGCAATTGGTGTGTAATTTAGCGACACACACAGTATGCGCCTTGATATTTCGACCAAATATTTTTACGGTTCCCTCTCGAATATCGCATTTTAAAGCCTCCATATTAACAAACATCAACACAAGCAGATTCTCAATATTAATAAATTAAAGTTTATATCGGATGCCCGATTATAATTTGGATTATTTATTCCAAATTTGCGTGAATTCTAAAAATTGCTTTAGTAATGTAGGATCAGAATATCGATGAAAAAATGTATACGGTAAAAGGAAATTCATTCGTTAGACTGGTTTTTTCCATGTTGATAACACTCCAATTGCCTCGGACATTACTTGAAGAGTTTCCATTAAGTATGAATACAGTTAACTGGATGAATTGCCTTTATCACCTTTTACACAAAAATGTACATATAATGGGACTGATTTTTGTATCAAGCTTTCAATCTTTATAGTTATCGCCACCTGCGCAATCAGAGACTGTTTGAATTACTTACATTCTGTATAATTTTCATCTCGGTCCATCCGAGTTATAACATCAAAATCAGCTATTAGAGAAGTAGGTTGTCACAATCTATACATTTTCCCCACTTTGGAAGAGCCATTTTCGATAATTAGCTTACGAGCTTGAGATAAAGATGACTGATTTCTCCTAACTTTTCAAATATAGTTAGATCAATATCAATGTGAAAGGGATTGCAAGTAATTCCTTTTCTTCCAATCTACACGGAGATTCTTCATCTTGTTAATTTCATATATGTAAGGCACTCTCATCAAAGTTATCGATAGTCTTTAATAATTAAGATCCACCTTTAAATAATTGTGACAAAAATTGAAAAAGTAGCAATAGAAACAGAATAATATAATGAAAAATAATTTAAAATCTTACTGGAGAAAAATTTATCAAGGGTCACACTTTAGATGGAGATAATCATCCAGGTAACACAAAATGAGGAAAGCGAGACATCTACGCGACAAATAGTAACGGCAAAACAGCTTCAACTGCCGGAAACCGTTTGCTTATGGATGCGTAAAAAACGATATGACCCGGGCATAACCTAGAACGTCAGGCATGAATGGAAGATTAATTAAAATCGAGCAGTATATTCTTGTTATATTGAGCCTCTTAATTCGAATGCCGGTCAAATTAATTGCCACACTAATTCGAGTGACCATGCTTGGAAATATTGTTTTTATGAATAACGAAATTTGAAACCAAAGAATCTTATTTCTTGCCTCCGAGAATACAAATTCTTTGAGAACTCTGTCGCAACATTTGAGTCAATCAAGCAAAAAAGGTGATTCTACTAGTCTATATGAATCATCCAGCCCGATGCTGTACCGGCAGCCTTGTCTTTGCAAATGCCGCACTTGACTACGAGCCATATATTAGCATTCAGCCTAAGCTAGACTTCGCGTAAGCAACCTGATTCCGACATAAACTTGAACTCGCTAAGTTTTAACTAATCAGCCAATGAAGAGTTATCAGAAAATCTATAGGATTTGACCTTGAGCGAAGTTCGGACAATCTAGTCCACCTCGATAATTTTGATTCCATGCTAAACCAGGGGTAGATCGTAGCAACATGCTCTTGAATGTTGCTTTTATTCACAATCCTGTTACGGACAGTATCTTGCAACAAAGTGTAGCGAAATTAAGCGAAACTAAATAGTTGTATCACGCACATTCATCGGAAACCGGTTATCAAATGAGTCAACCTGGCCAGGTTGTCAGCTGGTAAAATAGATGATTCCAAGTCAGGCCATAAGCTAATTTAAATACTTATTCACACCAGTAATTCTTTAGTGAAAGCTCACATTTTGAATGCGGAAACCAAACTTCGGCTAGTCAATCAGTAACCACAGACGTTAGTGTACGAAAAGTTCTGACATAAAAACCGATTTGTTCGCAAATGATAAAACTCGATCCTCTCAAATAGTACGAAAGCTGATAAGATAAACATTGTTGCCACTATTACAATATACAAATATATTTGATTTTTAATTGTTTAAGATTAATAATGCGTATTTGTCCTTATATATGAAACAGCTAAATACATAAACGTAGAGTGAGCTCTCGCAAAGTGTATTTCAGAAAAGCCTATGATAAGACGAATGCAGTAATCCTTTTCAATGAAGTCATTTGTCTGCATGATTTTCGCCTATTGAATTGCCTCCTGACTATTTCTTTGTTTCGGCGTATTTCAGTGTATCATATAGACAACAACACCAACCAGCAACTATATCACCGTTCTAACGTTCATGCCGCAGCAACACACCGCTGCAAAGGCCAAGGACGAAACGAAAAATCAATGGACATGGAGATTTATAATTACTGACTACAACATCGACAAAAAGTAAACAAAATTCACGGCATATCTCGTCACAAAGTAACATAATTAACGCCGGAGAGGCAAGAGTAAATGAAGACGTTGAAATTTCATTGATAAAAGTATTTCTTATTAAGCAAAAACAATAAATAATTATAAACATTCGTTCTACGAAAGTTGTGCAAATTCACTAGCATTTAACTATTTATAAGTGACAATATCTTAAATAACTGTTTTGCTAGCGGAACATATTTTTTGGCCAGGCGACCGATGACCAAATGAAGCCGTGAATTTTGTTACCGTTTGTTTAATGTGAATGAAATGAGATAAGCAAGCCATACCATGAATGCTAGGAGAAACTGTTCACGAGCAAGAAAGACAAGGCTTGACAAACCGTTCATGTCAGTCTTTCGAAGCGGAATATCCACTAGGACATTCCGACTCTACATAAGTATTCGCGATTCCAGCTTGCGGGAAAATTCTAACTAGCCATGTAGACGTTTACTTTTGAACGGTTTAATAAGCAATAATCCAATAAATATGATAGCCAATTAATGTTAATTACAAGCAAACATACTTTAGTTAGTGAATGTTTACTTACTTTACTGCGGCTGACTCCTTTTGGAGGATAAGCCGGCTCCACATTTCATGGAGTTTCTTGGGAATTTGGTACAAGGGGTGTCCCCTCACCACTCGGGGTTGTTTAGGTTTGTAGCTGTCTAACCATACTAAGTATGAACACGCTAAACGAGCCTGAATGATTTCAAAAGGTCATTTTCTTGAAAATATTAAAATCCCGATGACAGATGAGTAAGAAATAATCTAATACTTCATTAACTGCAAACCAATTAGCAATTAGTAAAATCGGAGGGTCTGAAGAAACACCCTTTTAATCTATTGACCCTCCAAAGATGAATGAAAAACTAAACAAACCATTCTGAGACATTTAATTATTAATTACCACACCTAATCATTCTCAAGATCGCCCCAGTGGCCATCAACAGGGGCACCGGTAGCTTCATATCCACCAGTTGTCATGCCCACATTCGTAAGCTCCGGCATACCACCAACAGCATCTGGATTAATATTATCCAAACCATCATAATCATTCAGCACGCGTTGATCTTCAAGGGCCAACTTTCCTTCAGCCTCTTTTTCGTCATTAGGATCACGATACAAAAATAAGTCGACCATGACGTCCCAGGGCTGAGCGCGACTTTCTTTACCTCGAATTCGCCGAACTTCACGAGCAAGCATCCACCACGTCAGGGCGATTGCGTACTCCGACTAGAAAATTATTAATAACTACATACCTGATTGTTGCAAGGAATAACAATATCCACGAGCTTTAAAGGTGAGTCAGTATTGCAAAAAGCAATGACTGGGACATTAACAAAACTGGCATCCATTATAGGCTGATGATCGGCTTTCGGATCGCTAACAATCAACAAACGAGGCTGCTTGTATCCACTTTGAATCTGGTTAGTAAACAGTCCTGGGGTAAATCGACCAGCAATAGCAGTGCAACCAGTATAGTTGGCAAACTTTAAAACGGCACGCTGTACTGTTGGCTTCAAGCCAACAGCAATCACGTCTGCTGGATTTTCGACTGCTGCAATAGCACGTGCAGCAAGTAAAATTTTCTCCCAGATTTTATGAGCCTTCAGGATATGATAACCACTGCGACTACGTTTATAGACATAATCATCCATTTGAAAATTTACATTAGTTGATCCGATACACGCGGCAGAAACAACCAAAAGACGTATGTCATCTTTTGAGAGTTCCAAACAATTAATTCCACCAGACATAGTAACTAAAATCAAAATAATTGTTAGTACAACACACGTTCAGTAAGTAATTAGAGCAAAAAATCATCACACCCACCTGCAAACCACGATGTGCACAAACTCAAGAAGGCGGGTTCATTCAAAAGTGAATTCAAACAACTTAAAAACCAATCCATAAAATATGACGTTCAAAAGGATTAATTTCATAATTTAGGTAACTTTTGATCGAACGATTCGAATCAAATAAAAAATTATATAAAAAAATAAAATTTTAAAGATACGGTTCTTAATAGAGCCATTGGCGACTTTTTGGAGGTCAATTAATTTGCTGGACATCAATTAACTCCTCATATAAAAATAAATCAAGAAGCACATGTTATTTTTGGACATTTGATGTTGTCATAAAACAGTATTTCTGTTTTTAATATAAAAAGAATTGGAAGTTTTCATTGTACATATTGTCGAAGATTGTTACTTGTCTTTGGTGATTATAATAAGAGTGCCCCGTTCAGATTTTGAGTTGTGTGGTACGCTTGTATGCATGGTTCTGGCTTGAAACACTTTGCTAATAACGTATTAAAATTTTTAACCAAGTATTATTTTTAATTCACGTTTTGGGACGGATCTCAAATTTACTTCAGCTAATTGACATGGATATTTGTCTTCAAGGTCTCCAGAATTTCGTTCTATCATCTACTGTATGCAGCGTGTGGTGAGCACACTTATTGTTATAATATATATTGCAAGAAATCTTATTTTAATATTATGGCCAGTTTTGAAAATATTGAGGATACAGAGCAATTAGCAGGTGGACTTAAGGGTTGTAGTTTAAAAGATAGTCCTGAGGTATTTAAGTGTTCAAAATTAGATGATCATACCGCATATATGGATTATCTGAGCCTGGCATCTTAGAGGCTCTCTTATGATAGTGACCAAAGGACCTCTACAACTTTCATAGGTAATGCATAGGGAACAAAATCCGCTTCAGCATCCTTGTATTTTAATGGAAACTGAGTTGATGAAATACTCTTAATATTACTTGCAATGCCTTCTCATAGACGCTTATTTATTCGAACGTTCGCGTCACAATCTGTGTACGTTATGTACATACGCATGTCCAGTCAACTCTTAAGTTTGGTACGCTTACAGGATGACCCAGAAGTTGAAACTTCTCGCTTTTTACATCATGTCGGTAATATATCTGTCCAGGAGACGTGGAACACTCTTTGTTGAGTTTTAAATTATGTGCAACTTCAAAGCTGCAGGAATGTTTATTTTTATAACAACGCTGCTTTTGCACAGCTGAAAACTATGTAACGCTAACATTACTAGATTTTACTTGAACATTATAAACATCCCATTATCATGCAAGGTGTGAAGCCTACTTCGGTAAGCATAGATACGCTGAAACCTTTTATCAAACGGCGTGTTCCTGGCAATATACAACCTGATATACGTCATCCATTGATTATCCATTGGAAATATTTAAGCTTTGCTAAAATATACTTTGGATACTAATATAATTATTCTTAATATGTGAAGCATTATCAGATCGAGCGGCTAGTCAAAGTGAGCAAGTAAATTTAATTTGGTATTGTTCCAGAACGGAATTGGGCATTTAAAATTCGCTGTGGGTTGACAGATGGTACTCGTATATATTTATTATAATTTCCGAGTTAAAACACTGTTATTAGTCTTGCACATAAGCTTTAGCTCGGTTGGCGGTCTCAGGCATAAGGAAGTTGATAATTTATATGAATAACCATCATTGGTTGCGCGAATGTTGGTAACAACTATATAAAGTAAGGTTACGATCTTGATAAAAAATCAATTCCACTATATATAACTTTTTAAGAATAGCGCAATGTATAAAGAAGCAAAAGCAATTCATTCAGCATAGTTTCGCTGCAAACATGGCATAGTTTTATTGGAAATAGTGACTTCAACAACTGAGACAACCTGATTCACACTGCACGAAAATTATAGTTATATGCAATCTTAAGTTTACACGAGATTAAAACTTCCGTCAATGCTGTTTTCGGTCTATCCTTCTGGTCATGATCTACTTTGATCCTAGGTGCGCAACATCTAAAAGACAATTGCATATATATTAGTTCTCAGCCACAAACAATATCTTACTGTTTTATAAATAATTTAATGTTGTCATGATTACTCAAAACGTGATAACTGATATCGATCAACGTTAGAGTGTGTGGATATGATGAAGTAAAAAGTGTTCAGACGTAGCTGTAATTCTAAATTTTGAAGAATTTTAGCATATATACAAATCCATTGTGTTGAAACAATGTACCGACTCGGCAACCATATGATGGTGACATGTACCTATTCGACAATGAAAGTGTTGGTGTTAGATACTGTCGGAATAACCATAGTACTGGTACGATTTACAAGCTTGGTATATATATATATATAATGTAGGGAATTGACTTTGAAGTCGCATTGTAGAAGACTTTATAAGCAGTTAGCTTCCCTATTGCAGATTTACATAATTGTATAGGAGATTTTACTATCCAATTTTCCAACATTCTTGACCAAGATATAAAATGGATATAGGGTGTAATATCGGCATCTAATAACGAATCGCTAGTAAGATATTGTGGAGGAAGATAAATCCTCCGCCAAATGTAAAGTAACATTAACTGATAAATTTAAACCACCATGGCTGATTGTAACGAATTTTATTTAAAAAGAATTTTTTCTTTATTTTCCAGAACATTCTTTGTTTAAATACTTGACTTTGAATTGTGCGCCATTTTCAGTTTTCGAGTGTCACGGTCCTCGACTGGTTGTATCTACCTTTGGTCTGCTGCAATTATCACATTTTTCTTCATTAAAACTGATCAAAATACACAATATATATCTGCTTAAACTGTCTTATATTTTCTATTGAAGCACACATAGGAGGGACGTTCTGGAACAGGTAATTTAAAAATTCTGTTGTTCACGTATATCTCCTTCCAGATTAATTGTTTGGGTGTTTTGCGCGTGACAGGTTTCACATTCCGATTTGCCTAACGTTAAGTGTCGATTTAATAACTAACCTTCACAGATATGGATGCTGATAGTAAATTTGAGGACACTAGTAAGTTAATGTAAGATATTGCAGATTTGAATTTAGCAGATGCGAATGGAAATATAAGCATAACGGATTTTACTGTAAATTTTAGGACTACAAGCGATCTGGCATCTATGGTGTTCTCAGACACGAATAGGTTAGGAGGCTCTACAAAATTTGGCGACAGCGCCAGTCCAAGAATTTGAAGTCTACCGCAGTATAAATCTGAAAAACATTCAAGTTTATTCGGAGATGCCCAAATGATATTTTGTAACACGCGGCTCCACGTTACAACCCAAAGATGTTCGATTTTGACAAATACAGTGCTTTTTAAGGTCAAATAATCTAACTCTGTTCTTACACAATACTTTTCGTAACTGTGATTTAAGAAACAATCTCTGTTAGTTTCATGCAGTTTTAATTGAGATTTATTGAATTGCAATTTTATTTGTAATTAATAGGGTTTTAATGAAATATACAGAACCGCGCGCGATACGCGTGGATCACGCAGTGGACTATTGTGTCACAGTAAATTTATTTCGCTTAGTTGGATTATTCGCAGTTTACGCGAAGGATTTACTGTTCACATTTAATTATGCCTATCCGACCTTCAGAGAATAATGGATTATTATAATGACATGAGTTAAAAACATAGCAAACAGTGAACTAATTATTTGTGAGTTTTTGTCATTGAAGTCTTTACACGGATTACACACATTCATTTTCAGTGACAACTTTTAACAGTGACTATGTTCATATCATCATGTATTTTCAATCGGTTGCATGTATTCATTTCAATTCAGACATTTGTGAAAGAATAATTGCTTGTGTGCAAAATATGTTTCTTTATAAACAGAGCTCATTTTAACTTTTGCCGTCTAGAATACGGACAATTTAGTTTGACTGTGACTGGTGTTTAAGACATTCATTTGTGTTAAAATTTGTTTTTATTGCCGACCAGAACATGGTCAATTTGGACTAACTGTGAATTCTATTTCTATTTGCAACATTGTGTACAATATACTGGTGATAACTCGTTTTAGCCTTCTCACATCAACCATCCGAAAAAGATCAGAGACTGATCATGAGTACGGGTAGTAACAATAGCCACCATGGATATGTAGGAAGGGTACAGAATCACGAACTAGATAGCTACCCCGCAAAAATACTCCTACCTAAATGATGCCCCGGTTCGTCGAACTCACAGCCAGCAAGGAATTAATAAACATCTAGATTTTGAGAAATTCAAGCACTTTGGATGAAGGTCACGAAGGAAAGTAAACTCTAAGACACATATCACAGAAAAACACCCTCTCGCGATTACAATGCTCGAAGACAGCTGCACATTCCCGCGCACAGACGCGACGTTCAGTGGGCGCGGTCACCCTCAACAACTCAGGAGGATCCGCCCGTGGAAGGTTTGGAAAACGGGTGGGGTCAGCCTCCTCGGCGGCAGTAGAGGCTGAGCACCCCAAGATTGTTGGTCTCTCCATGTCTAATGGCTCAAAGCACGTTCCTTTCGCGGTAGAGCGAAATCAAACTATTGGAGTTGAAGTTCTCCCGGGAGATAAACTAGTCGATCTTGACTATGCGGACGATATCGTACTATTATTCGACGAACAGCATGCTGCCCAGACCACCTTAAATAGATTAGCAAACGTTGTTCCGTCTTTCGGTATTAAATTCGCACCCTCTAAATGTAAGATACTGTTAAAGGATCACCCACCACTCACTCCAACGTTGCGACTGCAGAATGAAGATCTTGACATAGTCGACAGGTTTACATATCTTGGGAGCTCTATCAATAACGTAGGCAATATGTCCGACGAGGTGAGAATACGGATCGCGAAAGCTAGAGTAGCTTTCTCGAACCTTCGTCATTTATGGAGAAACGCGAATATTTCACTTTGCCTTAAAGGTCGTGTTTACAATGCATCTGTACGCGCAGTCTTACTATACGCTAGTGAAACTTGGCCTCTTAGAGTTGATGATCTGAGACGCTTACAGGCATTCGATCATCGTTGTTTGAGAAGTATAGCACATGTTGGTTACCAACAACGAATAACTAACGTTGACATCCGTAGACGTATTTTTGGATCTGACAATAAGTGCTCGTCTTTAGAAAAGCAAATAAGGCTCCATCAACTTCGTTGGCTCGGTCACGTTTTGCGTATGCCCTCATTCCGATTGCCCAATAGAGCTCTGTTCTCTCATCCAGCACCAAATTGGCGTAAGAAACAAGGTGGGCAGATTTTGACATGGCAGAAACAATTAAAGTCACTTACATCCAAATTGGGTAGTATAGGATCCACTCGTCTGCCGGGATGGGGTCCTCGTGCACATCACAGTTCTTGGTTAGAAACCCTTAGCGATATGGCAGCGAATCGAGCTCAGTGGCGATCTTGTTGCAGATGTATAGTAGAATCATCTTCGTAACTTTCTTTTCTTAGTAGGGCAAAGTTAGCTGCGAGGTTCGGTTTGTTTATGACGTGATACGATGAAATCCGAAAAGAAGCTGTGTTGCTAATGTCACCTTGCCCGAATGCTAACTTGGCCATAATGGTGTTGTGGAGAGGTTTAGTTTGCCTCATTTCTGTGAGTTATCCTGATAAATTTACTCATAGGAGCAAGGTTTTCCTTCTCTCTCTACCCCTCTCCCTCTCTCGTAAATCTCAATAATAATTTATCTAAATTCACTTTTTTTATTTTCACTCCTTATGGTTATATGGCAGTGAAACATTAGTCACTTGACTTTTGTGTGGCTGGAAATGATGATGATGATGATGATTGTATTTACAGCGACGGCTCCAGTCATGTCAGGCTTCAAACGCCCAAATGCCACCAACCAGTCTCATCGTCAGTTGCCACTATCAACATCTTTTCACATCCGTGACGCAATCTCTAGCGAATTATTTCTCATAGACACTGGATCAGATGTAAGCTTACTACGCCACAATTATTTCGAACCCACCCACCCAGTCGACACCAGCAGTCTGACCTGCCTAATGGCTCCAACGTAGCGACGTTTGGGGTACGATTACACACAATCTCGTTCTCCAACTCAAAAAGATGTTTCAAATATCCGTTCATCATCGCCAACACGACACGAAACATCATTGGACGTGACCTTCTCGAACACTTCGACCTAACCATACGTCCAAGAACGCGAGAGATAGAGGAACCAGAATCAGTGTTGACAGAACCAAAATCATTCATTACACGGTTTGGCAGAGCAAAAACACCTCCTGTAAGGTTAGCCCCCTTCATTGTGTACTAATTTTATTGTCGGAGTGGGGGTGTATGTAACACGCGGCTCCGCGTTACAACCCAACGATATTCGATTTTGAATAATACAGTGCTTTTTAAGGTCAAATAATCTAACTCTGTTCTTACACAATATTTCTCGTAACTGTGATTTTAGAACCAATCTCTGTTAGTTTCAAGCAGTTTTAATTGAGATTTCTTGAACTGCAATTTTATTTGCAATTAATAGGGTTTTTATGAAATATACAGAACCACGCGCGATCCGCGTGGATCACGCGGTGGACTATTGTGTCACAGCTGGATTTATTTCGCTCAGTTGGATTATTCGCAGTTTACGCGAAGGATTTACTGTTCACGTATAATTATGCCTATCCGAACTTCAGAGAATAATGGATTATTATAATGACATGAGTTAAAAACATAGCAAACAGTGAACTAATTATTTGGGATTTTTTGTCATTGAAGTCTTTACACGGATTACACACATTCATTTTCAGTGACAACTTTTAACAGTGACTATGTTCATATCATCATGTATTTTCAATCGGTTGCATATATATTCATTTCAATTCAGACATTTGTGAAAGAATAATTGCTTGTATGCAAAATAGGTTTCTTTATAAACAGAGCTCATTTTAACTTTTGCCGTCTAGAATACGGACAATTTAGTTTGACTGTGACTGGTGTTTAAGACATTCATTTGTGTTAAAATTTGTTTTTATTGCCGACCAGAGCACGGCCAATTTGGACTAACTGTGAATTCTATTTCTATTTGCAACATTGTGTACAATATACTGGTGATAATTCGTTTTAGCCTTACATCAACCATCCGAAAAAGATTGGAGACTGATCATGAGTACGGGTAGTAATAATAGCCACCATGGATATGTAGGAAGGGTACAGAATCACGAACTAGATAGATACCACGCAATAATACTCCTACAATTTTGTGCTTATAATATTGTAAATCCTATGGAGAAATTTGTTGCAGTATGGATGGCATTGCCTGAAAATTTCCGAAATGCCTTGGAAAATTTCAGAGACAGAACTGTGGAAGAAAAACCGTACAATGCATTTGAGTTACTAATGGCTGAAATTCAACAGAGATATCAGCCTGGAAGATCGGCGCAAATGTGCGAATTATTACGCTTAGAAAAAATGGGGCGTCAACTACCGTCCGAATTTTACGAACGCCTTTGCACAAAAGCTTCCAGGTTGAATATATCCAGAGATGTAGTCAACTCTATTTTCACAGCTGAGCTACCAATTAGGCTTAGAACCACATTGGAAGTATTTGACACTATGAGCATTGATTGGCCAACAAAACTCAGAGGGTTAGACGGCGTGTATAAACAGCAAGAACCACAAGTACATGCTGTAATAGCAGATTCTGTCACGATGCAGCCAGTCAGGGCAGATGCCGAAAACAACCTGACTATACAAGAAACCTTGCGTTTCTTATGTAGAGAAGTTGCTAGCTTGCGTAGTGATATTGCACAACTTCAGAGTCAGGATAGGTATAATAGACGTCGAGGGAGTCACTCGCGTCAACGCTTCGAAGGGCCACGCGGATGGTGTAAGGCACATTGCGAATACGGACGCAGTGCGAAGTGCCAAGGTGAGAATTGTATTTACCCGCGATTAGGTGGACCCAGATGGAAAGGAAGCACAAAACCGGTAGAGAGAAATCCATCACCGGGAAAAGGACAAAACCCCCGCTAGTAGGAGCCGTAGGGGGGGTTCCATTGCAAAGGCTCCCAGATATGCCTTTAAAAGGCATACTCAAGGCAAAGGATAAAAAGGCGACAGGACCAGTTAGCACCGAGACAGAAGGCAAGAGAGTCCGATTCTCACTAAGCGGAGATCTGGAAAACATTGCCGGATTGTCCAGCAACAAGTTCATTATTAAAGATGAACTATCTGGATTAGAATTCCTCATCGATATGGGTGCTGAGGTAAGCATAGTTGGGTCAGACGTGGTGGAAGCAGATTGCCCCACATTTGATTATCAACTATGGGCCGCTAACGGTAGTCCGATAGGAGTGAAAGGGATAAAAGAAATGTCGGTAACGTTAGGCTAGAAATTATCCTTTAGATGGAATTTTCTAGTAGCCGATGTCAAGGACCATATCATTGGTATGGATTTCTTGACACATTTCAAACTGACATTAGACCCCAAAGCTAGGACTATCGCAGAAGGCGAAGGGGTATCAACACCTACTGAGTCTAACACGTCGGCAGTTAAAACAGTCCTTTTACTTCGTCCAACAGTTGCACATGACTTTGCCGATATCATTGAGAC
This sequence comes from Eudiplozoon nipponicum, assembly GCA_029291075.1. Taxonomy (NCBI): domain Eukaryota; kingdom Metazoa; phylum Platyhelminthes; class Monogenea; order Mazocraeidea; family Diplozoidae; genus Eudiplozoon; species Eudiplozoon nipponicum. The sequence continues at coordinate 62,091 of JAQBSW010000314.1, forward strand.
GCACCTAGCAGTGCTTCAACCTTTCAGTGCCAAAAGGATAGGATTGAAGACAGGAGTAGAACACCAAATAGAATTGGTGGCTCCGTTGCCTTGTTCACCAAAGGCTCAACCATTGGCACAACACAAGCAACAGGTTGCTTTGTCCGAATTTCCACAATTTTGCAAAGAGGGGATTTGTAGAAGGTCAAATTCCAATTTTGCTTCTCCAATAGTGGTAGTTCCCAAACCTGAACCAGGTCAATGGAGGGTTTGTGGACATTATCGTCTATTAAATTCAGTGACGAAGGGCGATTCTTATCCTCTCCCTAACCAGAGTAACTTACTCCGAGATATAATGGGATATGAGGTGTATTCAACTTTAGATCTCCAGAAAGCGTACTATCAGATACCAATGGATGAAAGTTCGATACCACTCACCACAGTCAGATTTCCAGGACGAGAATCGCACGAATTTCTTCGAATGCCTTTTGGTTTGAAAAATGCCAGTCAGAAATTCCAGCGTTTGGCTGAAGAAATCCTTCAGAATTATTCATTTGCGAGGGTATATATAGACGACATATTAATTTTTAGTCGCTCACAAAATGAACATCGTACGCATTTGGAAACGGTTTTGACCAGGCTAGAACAATATGGATTAGTGGTCAAACCTAATAAGAGTAATATCGGGTGCTCTTCAGTTAGATATCTTGGTCATATACTCTCCAAAGACGGAATTAAACCTTTGGAAGATAAGATCCAAGCTATTAAGGATGTAACGGAGCCCCAAACCGTGCGCCAGTTGCGAAGGTTCTTGAGCATGATCAATAACTACCGTCGTGTCATTCCAGGTCTAGCCAGAATTCTAGGATCGTTAACACGCCATCTCACTCGTGAAAAGAGCACGATCAAGAAGTTTTAGCCTATAAGCTTGAGTCCAGAAGACCGAGAAAAATTCTAAAAGGCCAAGGAAATGTTAAGTGACGTAACCACATTAGCACCTGTAGATTGGGAGAAACCTTTCGAGCTAATCACAGATGCCTCAGATGTTGCATTAGGGGCACTGCTACAGCAGAGAGATCAGGACATAGTAAGACCGATTGGGTTTTATAGCCGTAAGCTTAATGATCGAGAGAAACGTTGTGATACGTTTGGCAAAGAGCTTTTAGCAGTGTATAACGCAGTGCTACACTTCGAGCATAACTTAAACGGACATAAGTTAAAGTTATTGACCGATCATGAGCGGTTGATCGGCATACTTGGTAAAAAAGCTGGGCTTAATTATTATCGTAGAGTAAACTCCCAAATAACACGGTTAGCAGAGTTCGATTTCACTGTGTCTCATATTGCTGGTAAGAAGAACGTGGTAGCCGATGCACTTAGCAGACCGAATGAAGTCGATATCGAGCTGATATTTCCAGGTCCGCTGAAGAGTTTAGATATTTCGATGCATGATTTAGTTAGTCAAATCGAGGAAGCGCAAGGATCGGATGCCTTCACGTTAGTTTTGTCTAAAAGGCCAGGATATATTCGTATGCTCATAAATGTCAAGTGGTTGTTATGCGAAACGTCTAGAAGTCAACCACGACCATATGTGCCGTTGGAGTTACGGGCCAAGATTATCCAAGTGTTACATGACATGGGTCATCTATCCATTAAAGCCACCATTCGATTGATTAACGACAGATACGTATGGCCGCACATATCTAAAGACATACGGGTATGGGTAAGAGCCTGTGCCAAGTGTCAAACGTGTAAGGTGTGGAGACATACCAGAACCGAGATAAAGAATATTTGGATACCAATTGGACGGTTCAGACACGTACACATAGACATTTTTGAGATGCATGAGGTTAATGGGAACAAATATTTGCTGATTATGGTAGATAGATTTAGTCGTCAATTCGAAGTGGCGATTTTAAAAGACATGCCAGCGCAAGAAGTCTTTTTCGCGTTTCTACATAATTGGATATCGCGTTATGGTGTTCCGGAAAAGGTCACTAGTGATCGCGGTAGTCAATTTATGTCCGAGCTTTTCGAGAGATCCCTCAACATCATATGAACCACTGTATTACATACTAGCGCGTACAACCCACGAGCGAATGGGATGGTAGAAAGGCTGCATCGTGAACTGAAAGCTGCATTAAGGTGTACTAGTGGAACAAGCTGGATACACGATCTTCCTATAGTACTACTCGCCATGCGCAACAGATATAGGGCACAATTAGGTACTTCAATAGCAGAATTGGTTTATGGAGAACCATTAAGGTTGCCTGGAGATCTTCTAATAGAAACTCCAAGTAGTCTTGATTGGGCTTCTAGTTATGTAGATTGGTTCGTAGGAGCACTTCGAGATAAGATGTGTCGTTTGGTTCCGACCAAGACCAGAAAAGCAAAAACCAAATGCTATGTGTCCTCTGATCTAAGATCGGCTTCGCATGTGTATGTATCTAATGAAAATAGGAAGAACTGCCTGACACCATTTTCCAAAGGACCATACAAGGTCAAGAGGATGACTGACAAGAATGTCATCATAGAGATAAATGGCATTGATGATTGTGTTACGTTGGATCGTTGCATTCCCCAGTTTATCTGGATAGACAGTATGTCTGAATTAACAGATGCGTTGAATGACCGTCGTTCTATGAGCGAATCTGATGTGTGCAATCCCACCATACAGGCACATAAAGAAATGCAGAACTCAGAAGACGCGTTGTCTAATATAGCAAAATGTAATTTTACCAGTTCACAACATGAAAACTGTTTGGCTATACCAGATGATACGGAAGAACCAGTGTCAACTGAACCGGGCACGATGACGACTTCAGGGGCGCCATTATGCACAACTGGTTCTAAAAGAGTGCAACGTCAGCCGAAGAATCATGATTACGTCTATTACTAGCCGTCTTTTTTTGAGGAGGGGGTGTATGTGGAGGAAGATAAATCCTCCGCCAAATGTAAATTAACATTAACTGATAAATTTAAACCACCATGGCTGATTGTAACGAATTTTGTTTAAAAAGAATTTTTTCTTTTTTTTCCAGAACATACTTTGTCTAAATACTTGACTTTGAATTGTGCGCCATTTCCAGTTTTCGAGTGTCACGGTCCTCGACTGGTTGTATCTCCCTTTGGTCTGCTGCAATTATCACATTTTTCTTCATTAAAACTGATCAAAATACGCAATATATATCTGCTTAAACTGTCTTATATTTTTTATTGAAGCACACATAGGAGGGACGTTCTGGAACAGGTAATTTAAAAATTCTGTTGTTCACGTATATCTCCTTCCAGATTATTTGTTTGGGTGTTTTGAGCGAGACAGGTTTCACATTCCGATTTGCCTAACATTAAGTGTCGATTTAATAATTAAACTTCACAGATATGGATGCTGATATTAAATTTGAGGGCACTAGCAAGTTAGTGCAAGATATTGCGGATTTGAATTTAGCAGATGCAAATGGAAATACAAGCATATCAGATTCTACTGTAAATTTTTGGACTACAAGCGATCTTAAACACGAATAGGTTAGGAGCCTCTACAAACGAAAGGAATGTGCACGAGATTATACCTTATGTTCATGCTGTCTTTGGTTTATCCTTCTGGTCATATTTGATCTAATTTGTTACTAGGTGCGCATCACATTGTAACACGCGGCTCCGCGTTACAACCCAACGAAGTTCAATTTTAGAATAGAATAGAAAAGAATATGGTTCTCTTTAAGGTCAAATAATCTAACTCTGTTCTTAGGCAATATTTCTCTTAACTGTGATTTTAGAAACAATATCTGTTAGTTTCAAGAAGTTTTAATTGAGATTTCGTGAACTGCAATTTTATTTGTTATTAATAGGGTTTTTTTATTAAATATACACACCCGCGCGCAATACACAGGGAACATTCGGTGGATTATAATGTCATAGTGGATTTATTTCTCTTCGTTGGATTATTCGAAGTTTATGCAAATAATTTACTGTTCGCATCTAACTATACCTATCTGAATTTCAGAGTATAATGGATTATTATAATTAAATAAGTTAAAACCATAGCAAACAGTGAACTAATTATTTGCAAAGTTTTTTCTTTGAAATTTTTACACGATTTTGATCTATTTATCACCAGTGACAACTTTTACCAGTGACTTTACTCATATCATCACATATTCTCATTCGGTAATATGTATTAACCACAATTCAGACATTTGTGAAAGAATAATTGCTTTTGCATAAGTTATTCAACTTTGTGAACAGTATTTACTTCTTTTGCCGTCTAGAGCACGGAAAATTTTGTTTGACTGTGACTTGTGTATAAGACATTCAATTTTGTTAACAATATGTCATTTTATCGCCATCTAGAGCACGGACAATTTTGTTTGACTGTGTCTTGTGTATAAGATATTCAATTGTTTTAACAATATTTCATTTTATTGCCGTCTGGAGCACGGTCAATTTGGACTAACTATGAACTTAAATGAAAAGTTATTTACAATACATTTGAGATCATTCGTATTAGTCTTCTCAGATCACTCATCGGGAAAACGCCGGGGATTGATCATAAAAACGGATTTCAACAGCCGATACTAATCATATGTAGGGAGAAAATGACCCCGCAAAGCTCCTACAACCTAATACAAAATTGCATATACATTAGGACTACACCGGAATGTATAATCTCATGCATATGCGTTTCGTGCTTACTCGGGACTTCGCTCATGCTAACTTTGCTTTATCCTTGTAGTCACAGCTGTACTAATTTTTTATTAGGTTCGCAACACTTAATACATACTTGCATTTAAACATATATTAATTCTCCACAACAAACAGTGTTTAACTATTATATATTGAACTCAAGGACGTCATGCATCCCGCAAAATGTGATCAAGACCAGAGTCTATGGATTTAATGGAGTAACAGGTGTACAGAAATAGTTGTAATTCTCAATTTTGGTGAACTATAGCATACATTGATATCCATCATGTTAGTACCATCTACCGACTTGGAAACCATTTTTTAGTACCATGTACTTTTTCAGTACAATAATGTTGGTATCGGTTACTGACACAATAGACATAGTGTTAGCATCCTTTACAGACTCGGTATATATAATATATAGACTGAGTTAGCGTGGAAGTCGCATTTTCGAGACTTTATATGATGTTAGCTTCACTACTGCAGGTTTTCATATTCGTATAGGAGATTGTATCGTCCTATTATTCCACATTCCTCACCCAAATATATAGTGGTTAAAGGGCGTAATGCCGACTCCTACTGATGAGTCGCCAGTAAACACGAAACGAATGTGCATGAGATTATTCTTTCTTTTCATACTGTCTTTGGTTTATCCTTCTGGTCAAAACTGAACTAATTTGTTACTAGGTTCGCAACACCTAATACATTATTTCAACAAGTATATTGGTTTTGTCCTTATTGTGAACAAATTAATTATAGTCCAGCATTTTTACTGCGGACAGGACTTGGACCTTTGCACGCTGCTCACAATGAGCAGTTTTACACTATTTTGTGTTTTTTAATGGCACGATGGAACTTTATTCCTAACGAATTGCCCCATTGTCTCCAGTTTAATGAAAAACTAACCAAAAATAAAATATATTATTATCTAACTGTAAATTGTTTGTAGTGTTCGGCACGGTATCACTTTGGTTAGATTTTCATATTGCGATTCAAAATTGCGCCGATTCTAGCTCTGTTAGAAGTAAAATTCTGAATAGTACTTGAATAGATCCCAATATGAACAAAACCAGTCTACTACATGAATTGCATTAGCAACTTCATACAAAGCATATTTTAGAATGAAATGTATGTATATTAGAATAAATGTTTATATCAATCTTGCGAACATGATTTAAATGATTGTAATCACTGCCAGTGCAACAAATGATTGTTTAGTTAAACCCGTCTTTGATTCAATAACACTTCTTTAGATATCTTGATATTTGTTAAATAATGCAAAATGTAGTGACTAATGGGATAATTTAAGCATAAAGTAATATCACATAGGCTTCAGCTGAAGAAGAATCTAGCCAAAATGATAATGTAGAAATGGAAATTGTGTGCTGTGTGCTAAAGCGTGGCGCAGTGAATGATGTCACACTTCAAATCAAGTACGCAGCAAAAATTTGAAGAGTTTTCAATGAGGACGAAACCAGTCAACAGTAAGAAATGCAATTTTTACCTTATACACTTGATATTAGTAAATTTGTAATGGCATTCTCTATGAAGCATTTTAAAATAATTAGTCATGTTTGTTATTCATATTTTAAGATCAGAAAGTTCAGGGAATCAGGAAAGTTTGCCAGCGGATGCATAACAGACTTTGAAAATTTTGTTGCTCACGCCCGTTTCAAGTCCAGGGTAACATAAGCCAGGCTGGAATCCTAAAACCCAGAGAAGCAGATCGAGTAGCTTAAAGATGCTTATAGAATGTGTCATCTAAGCTGGTTATGCTAGTAAATGTTAGGACTAATTTGCATGGATTTATAAATGAGATCTTGGACGAAACTGGGTCCAATGTTTTTTAGTTATTTATGAGCAAAATTCAGTGAATATATTAGTCTAAGAGAACAACGAAAATGAGTGAATTATACTGTCGAGAATAGAAGTGTAGTCAACTCCTATCAGTGTTTTATATTAGGTTGTTCGTCAAGACTTCTTAGCTGTATATTCCACAGGTTGTTTTAAACAAAGCATTTGTGATTGAAATCGAGGTTATATTATTGGTCATATCAGAAATATGTGAGACAGGATCTAGAGTGGATGAATAAATTTCAAGGTTTGGATGGAGTGTACAGACAACAAGTACTGCAGGTACACGTGGTAAGGCTGTAAATAAAAAAACTTCAGGACATAAAAAGAAAAAACCCTTGGCATCCCTTGCTAAATAGCCGGCTTCAAGCCGAGGATAGCATTTTTAGATAAAGGGAGGGCACGATCTCTGGGTCTGAATGTGAATACTAAGCAAATGAAATGCATTCTCAAAATTATTTTGGTGAACCACATTAATGGTGTTTATCGTACAGAAATTATAACACGCTTGTGAAATTTCAAGAGATGGGCCTCCTCAAGTCACGAATTGGAAAGCATACGGTGATAGGTAGTTTGAATCCAGTGGATAGAAACAAATTTTCATGAAAAGTGTTGGACCATTGCTTGTTTGAGCCGAAACAAAAGTAATGGCACCAAGGCTACTAGTTTTATAAACAATAAGTTTTATTAAATTCTTTTGGAATTGAGATACCGATGGGAAAACACAAACAGTCAGCAATAAATAAAAAATTTCGCTCAGGTAGAGATCTTAAGGATGTTTATGAAATAAAACTGAACAACATAGTTATGACGGACGTGTACAGTAGATGCAATTTTTTATTTATATAAGTGTGGAATTGAGTACAGTGAGGTAAGATGAAATGGAAATAGACTGCCCTATAACTGATTATCAGCAATAAGTCACAAATGTTGGTCCAGTTAAAGTAAAATATTTAAGAAAAGTTTGGTGAAATTAAAGCAGAAATCTTCTTTTAAGTGGAACAAGGCAACATGATTATTATGACCTGTGTCCAATATAAATTTGGTAGTGAATCCTAAGACTGGAGCAATTGTAATAGGTACTGAGGTTCCGGAATAATCAGGAACTTGCGCCAATATGGTAAAGGCAGCATAAATATCCCGACTTCAACTGCCCTGCGATGTAGCCTATTTGATTGATAAACACATCGCGGCGTTTTTTCTATACAGTTCATAGTGTAATGGCGTGCATGTAATCCAAGGATCCCATGAGCGCAGCACCATAGCGGATATTCAGGAACGACTAAAACAGATAACTGAATATGTAAGCGCCACACAGCGACAAGGCTATGCAAGGTAACCGAAACGCACTCGCCTAAAGGTCGGCGATTATGTCATGGTAGCGAAGGTCGAGCCCATGGCACTGCAGGCTGTCAATGATGGGCCGTATCACGTGGAGAGGGTGGACGCAGAGCACAATACTGTTTTTGTTAGCCTGCCCGATGGACCACGAGCTGTTGCACTGGATCGTTTAAGCAGAGTGCGAAAGCCGATTCCTGAGGGGGGGAAGATGTGGCAATGGCCACCTTTAAGACAAATAATGAACAAAGGGTCTTATCTAGGGCAGACATTATTTCAACAGAAATTCCTCGCAGAAGCGCCCGTATAAGAATGAAGCAGTCAGCCCAATGAGAAAAGCAGACTTCGAGCTGAAGTGAACATAAATTAATTAATGTGTAAATTTGTTTTATTAAATCGATGCTCGTTGTGCGAGCAAAATTCTATATATAATTGAGTAAAAATAAAGCATTTGTGGTACATTTAAAATGTCTTCTGATGGGTTGGAAACGTTGATTCAGGCATTGACTTCTCAAATGAATAATTTAACTGCAGAATTAGGCATAATTAAGGCTCGTCTAGACGATACGCTAATAATAAACACTGACGACATACATGTACGTGGACCATCCAACATAGGTGGACAAAACAGTGCAGACATATGTTGAGACATAATTTGACTTGGTAAGCATCTCAACTTTTCGCCCAGGACTCAACCATTTTCATATAAAAAGGAAATTTTGTTATAATCCATTGCGTGTGGATGAAACAGCATTAAGCTATAAAGAGAGAACAGGTCGTATACTCGATTTTCCTAGAGTTTTACTTGCAATGCGCACATAGAATACAACGAATGTATATTCCTGCACAGCTAAGATTGTGTTTTGAGGTCCAGTGAGATTGTTTGGAAATATACCAACAAGAATTTTAGATATCATATACAGTGCATCTAGCCACGTAGACAGATTGGTGGACGCAAATAGAGATAAGGTTTCTCTTCTAACTCCAAAATAAGGCAAAAATTTTCATGTTTAAGTTCTATATGTCTTATTATTTGAAACTGGCATTGCATATCTATATCTCTAATGAGAACAGAAAATTTGCATAACTTTGTTTTTACAAGGGCCATTTAAGAACATAAGAATAACTACAACAATAATAATTGAAATAACGACCATAAAGTACTAATTTATTTTGGGTCATTTCGTTCGAAAATGTAGCTGGGTAGATGAGGATATTGAGAGGCGGAATCAGATGGATGTCCAACTTTTTGATGCTACATTTGACAATTTGCAGAGAGCCTGAAAGGAATGAAGTATTAAATAAAGCATATCTTATGTCGTAAACAGCACGATCAGAAAGAATGCACGGTAAACCAGCAAAGGAGGTTACGTCTATATCTATAGGCTGTTTTTCAATTTTAAATCAATCTTGCAAGCTTTATATAAAAACAAATCTCATTTTATCAAACTAAATACGCAACATAGCAAGACAACCGTTGTGCGACTGGTTATCATTGGTGACATTTAACGTTATACAATAATTTAGTGCCTAATTATGCAGAAATATAAGAAAAACCTTCTGAGCTGTCATATCTTAAAAAATTGAAACTTTTAACTGACAATTGAGATGGCCAATCATTGTGAGAAGAAATCCATGACCTGAAATATCAAGGATTTCAACGATGTCAATTTGTACGTGCTTGAACAGATCCGCTGGTATCCCGTTATTATTTGATTCTGTTTAATTATTTTGTAAAAGGTTGCCTGGTTGGCAATTGCCACAGACTAAACCCAAGCCTGTATTGCTTTAAACATATTTCGCTATGCGAAACATTCAGTGAAAAATCTGATGGTATCCTTAATGGAAGGGTGCATTAACTCATAATTCAAACGATGCACACAGTCTAGACTGGCTCCTGGAGACTTCGCACAGTAACCACTGATCTCAAAACCCATGCATGAATACGCTAGTTTTTTCTGCCAACATCATTGCAGATGGGTAAAGATTTTGCGCTAAAATTATTTCTAGGAAACGATGTTAACAGATTCAATTGAACCAACGACTAGCTCTAGCCTGATAAGATACATATCCGCCTTCTTTGGTGTGCTTAGAACGTGCGCTAAACGTTTCCACCCCAGAGATGTGAGAGATTTAGATTTCAAATTCTGCTATTCAGATTATTTACGAATTCACTCGTTAAAAATATTTAAGCTTTTTTGTCTTTTCTAGGAAACTTATTAGCGGCTTACGATCTGTCAAAATCTTGATCATATGTACAGTCAAGTATTGCTCAAAATGAATCACTTCAACATAAATAGCAATTAACACATTTCCAAATGTATCATACCGTTTTTCGTGGTACTTAAATTTCTTACTGTAAAACAAAAATGGCCATTATATCTCTGATGCAGCACTGCCACTGTGGGCACATTCGAAATATCTGTGATCAAATCAAATAGCTTAATCCAATCCACACGTATTAAAATGAAATCTCGTTCAGCATGTGTTTTGCCATCACTTAATTTTCCTTGTCCATCTTTCTAAAAAAGACAGGTCAGGAAATCTTAATCGCACTCTTTTCACGGATCTGATGTTGCCTTAACGATCTCAAAATTCCATTTCATTATGGTATAAATCAGCGATAATAGCTTATTAAAATCAGGAAACTATGCAGTTAGTATGACGTTTGGGTCTTTTTACATACTTATTTGCTAGGAACCTGTCTTCGATGGGATCAGTTCCCTCTTTGAAAACTGAATATTCAAGAAGCCTCACTGATGATCACCTGATACTGAATTTCTCTGGTTTGACTATCAAATAATAGTGTTGCAGCTTAGATAACACAATCTCCAAGTGCTCTCCGTGTAATTCCCAAGGTCGAAAACATACGGTCATGTCATCTACGTACATTCTAGTAAATGGGCAATACTGACGATTTTACACTGCAAAACTTGGATAATCCAGTTTTTATTATTCAGACCAAAATAATTCTGTAGGAATCCATGTAATCCTTCTTCAGGAAAACACTATTGCGGTGAGTTTGTGGAATTCGCTTCTATTGGTACCTGAAAGCATGCTTACTGCAGGCCTAAATTTGGAAATCCACATACCATTTTATATCTTGGAGCAAAGTTCTCTAGTTCGGTAGACAATAGGAATTAACTTTTGTTATAAAATTTATTAGTCAATAGTTACCACAGATCCTCCGTTGTCCCGGTACAGGTTATAGAACTACCACATTTTGTAATGCAAATCTAGAATTGGTCGTCATCAAATTCCTTACTTTCTAAACTACTTTAATTCTTCAACAATGAACTGACGCTTAGACGAACGGGTTAAAGTCAAATTCCTTGAAATCACCATTTAAGCAGAACTTCACCGCATTTACGGCAGTCCTATTATGCCTATATCTCATCTAAATTTCCGAGGATGACATCGACGATTTCAACATACTAATAATAGTTATCCTTGGGGTCATATAAACGGAATCATCTTGCTACCAAATGGGAAACGCCTTGAAATTTTGACTAGCATAAGGCATCCTGCACCATTGCATTTTTCAAAATGGTCATAATTTTTATTTGAAATTCATCACTTGTCATTAACTCAACTCACTCGCACGATTGCCCTTATGTTGGAAATTGTGAAACACCTGAAGTTTGGAGGATTATAATCATGAATGAACTGTTAATAGTTGTGTAAAATGTGGTGAATGCACGTTAAGTAAATAAATCCAATATTTGAACACAGAGGCACTATAATCCACCGCATGTTACCTGCGTATTGCGCGCGGATGTAAATATTTATTAAACAAAACCCTATTAATTACAATTAAATTTGCAGTTCAAGAAATCTCAATTAAAACTGCTTGAAACTATTAGAGATTGTTGCTAAAATTACAGTTTAGAGAAATATTGTGTAAAAATAGAGTAAGATTATTTGACCTTAAATAGAACTATATTTGTCAAAATTGAACATCGTTGGGTTGTAACGAGGAGTCGCATGTTACATAATATCAAACACTTATCTTTATAATTCATTAACCTCATTCCTTAAGGTCAAAACTCGTTTCAAGGTTTTTTATGAACTCCTGCTCTAAGTACGAGTCTACATCTTTGGTTTCGTTTGACTGTACGCCTTTTTCAATCATTTAAACGTTTTTGAAAATTTAAATCTAATGTTTCATATAAATCTAGTATGGCTCTTAATCTCACTAGTAATTCAGCCATAAATATGTTGTCTACTATCTTATGAAAAATATCAACCCTAAAACCATTCGCGTTTAAACTAACATATAATTCAGACAAATAATTTTTTCCTATTTACTTGGCGCAGTTAGTTAGACATCATCGTTGTTCTTCTGTGCTGATATATCCTATGAAGTTCATTAATCAAAGTTCAGAGCAGTTAGATGGTTTCTTATCCATTATTAATTTTCTGAAATCAGATATGTTCCTATTCAGCTTCTCCGGTCATGCCAACTAGGCCGTGAAAAACATGTCAAGTAGGGAAGTAGTCATCTTTAACTTGAAAAAAATTCGTGTCTTCAATCCTATCAATATGATTGTCCGGTCATAATTCACTAAATAAAAAAAACCTATTAAAAAGTGCCAAGATCAAAATACTTTGAGTCCAAATTGAGATTCTCTGTTTTAGAACAATTGATTTAAAATACACATATGTAAAATATTAATTTAGCTAAAATCGATTAAAAATATGGTTTGTCAACACAAAACAGATAATTGATAAGGTCAACGCACCCAAAAAGATAAAACAAAAGGAAAACCTAGCTCAGGAGGATAAAATTTAACTTTTTAAATCTAAATATAAAAATTAGAAACTTTCTCAGTTTTGAAAAAGAAAAGTCGAGAAGCAATTACTAAATATTAAAATAATATAAGCTCTCTTGAACAAATCAGCGGAATCTACAAATGTCCAAAAATAAAAAAAGATTAAAATGTTATATGAGCTTTCTAATGATGCGCTAGTTTCAACCGAACAAAATTGGGTGACGTAGAGGCCTAAATGCACTCCCGAGAACCTCTGAGATACCTATTCATTACCGGTCGGATATTGGGAAAATCTAGGTCTAACGACTTAGAATTATCCATTGCGGATGAAATTCTACACTGCCCAGCTGTATCCCTACAATTAAATTATTCACGTGCCCAAGCCTCGCCCTATTGAGAATTTTCACATTGACAAGAATGTGCGCAAGAATCTTGTGTGTATGTGTAATCGATTTAGAATGCAATTACATATCGACAACAACGAAACCGAATGAATTACATATATTCCTTGGCTGCTCGTTTCTCGCATTCAATAAAAAGACATAATTTCGATAGAATAAGAACGTTATAACTCTCATGTATAATGGATAAATCATGAATAAGGTTAGGAGCCAGAGCCAGATTTGATCCATCTAACCAGTACTAGAATACAATAGAATCGAATATCTTTATTTGGATTCAAACCACACATGTCCCATCAAATAGATAATAATATTAGAAAATGAACAATATAAAAAATATATCAAACAACATAAATATGTTTTAAACGATCCGTTTTTGTTCTCAGTGCTGTCCTTCTTGTTGTGGATTTGACCACATTTTTCTTGTGCGGGACAATTGATAGCACTCATAGGTCCATTTTCAGATGATGTAATTTTTCGCCTCAATTGATGGGTTCAATTGTCCCTTCTTCTTTAAGCCATCAATTAGCTGATTGTCTGAAAATGACGTTGGAACAAGATTTTCCATTGTTCTTTTTCCTAATTTTCGAACCCGAATTTCCAGGTTCATCTTCAGGGTCGACACAATACGCACAGGAGTAAAACACAACTTGTGGCAAATGTGGTATCCTCATTCAAGACAGATATATTTATATTTATTTTAATATCCAAATGTATTTTTAATTGTCTTCCTAATATCCGGTCTTCATACCTAGTCTCTAATAATCAAATGTATACAAAAAAACTTAGCCTTGTCCCCCTCCGCGCACACAACCACCTATAAACATGTGTATTTTACTAAAGTGACATTTTATTGAATAACTATAAGCACAACTAATGGATTGACATACACGCCAATCCATGATGTTTATATTTAATTTCTGTTCCGGACGCATAGAAAGATCAACAAAATTTTGATTTCAATCCTGCAGTAATCCACACATGCCCCCAGTTTACCTAATCCCATCCAGCTTGCAATCGGTTATAGACCGAGAGAGAGGTTAATAAAACTGTTGAAAGAATGTATAGTATTATTATCGTTTTGACCGAATACGGAGTCTACACTAACTAAATCGCCTCTCAACCAAATACACAATAATACACATATCCTGTATAAATTAGTTTCTTCATCAAAATATCTGTGTCGAAATCATGTATATATGTATATAATAAATTAGTATTATTTTATATATATATATATATATTTAAATTTTATTTACTTAATTATAATTATATATATATATATATATACTAACTCACTTCTTATAAAAACATCCATTTATATATAATTCAACACGTTATATATTATGTATATATAGATAAGCCTGTAAGTAACCCACTATATATTATTTATATATAGATAAGCATGTAAGCATCCATGTGGGTTCTTCCTACATCTTTAATATATATCTATATATCCATCATATATATATATATATACATATATACGTGTATACACCATATATATATAATATGAATATCATACAAGCAACACTGTGAGTCCCTCAACGGATAAATTATATCAGTCAAAACGCTTTTGATAATAATCTCCTACATATATCTTGTGAATATCTAAATAAGCATTTAAGCAATCATGTGAGTACACCCCACATCTTAAATGAATATTTAGAATCCTTCATATATATATATGTATATATATATATATGTATATATATATATGTCTCTGCGTAATATGTATAATATACTTATTTATAATTATATATAACCACATCTTATAAAAACATCCATTTATATATACGTCCACACGTTGTATCTACGCATGTATAGATAAGTATAATAGCAACAATGTAGGTTCTTCCCACATCTATTATAAATATCTATATATCCATATTATATATACACGTGTTTACCCATATACAATATGAATACCATATAAGCAACACTGTGAATCCTTCAACGGATAAATTATATCAGTCAAGAAGTTTTTTGTTAATATTTATATATCAAAGTTTATATATAGTCATATATTTATGCATATATATATAAGTATATATCTATAAGCAATTAAATGGGTTCATTGGACCTACAATTCGCCCTAAGTGTATAGTATATTTACTTTGAATATACATATATATACATATATATATATATATATATATATATATATATATATATATATATATATATATATATATATATATATATATATATATATATCTACACCTCATATATATATATATATATATATATATATATATATGTATATATAAATATACATAATGTCTATATCAATCCACATAAGCAACCATGTGAGACCTTCTCACCTTATATATTAAATCTAAATATTCTTCTACATATATATTTTGAATATCTAAATAAGCATTTAAGCAACCATGTGAGTTCCCCCACATCTTATATGAATATTTAGAATCATTCATATATATATGTATATATATATATATATGTATGTATGTATATATATATATATCTGCGTAATATGTATATAAATATAGATACATATATCTGTTAAGTATATTTAGATAAACATATAAGCAACAACGTGAGTTTCTCTCACATCTTATATAAATCGAAATGTTCATCATATATATATATATATATATATATATATATATATATATATATATATATATATATATAACTGTAACCAAATTACCTCTTTCTAACTTCATCTAATTTTTCCCCTTATTTTATCTCAGATGCATAGTCGCGGTCTCTTATTGGGATTTATTGTTAGATCTGATTCCTCCAATCTACGTTTCTTTCCATTCGAGAAGGCTTCATTAAATATTGGGCCTAATGATTTTTCTACACATGTCATATTCATTACGTTCATTCCTGATTTTATTTCAATTGATTCTCTAATCAACCTGGTTAATCTATTTCGGTTACATAGTGCAATCCGTTTACAGCCATCCCAGTTTATCTGATGACCTGTCTCCATTGAGTGCCTGGCTAGATCTGATCTATGAACATGTCTGTATTTGCATGCAGTCTTATGTTCACCTCTACGTACCTTTATTGGACGCATGGTTTCACCTATATACCTAAGATTGCAATCTTTACAAGGTATCTCATAAACCCCTGATGTGTTGAGCGGTTCTATTTTTTCTTTCTGATTCGGTAACTTATTGCCTATTGTAATTGATTGTCTTAACACTGTTCTTATGTTGTATTTCGTTGCTAATATCCTAATCTTTCTACTTAATTTGGAGTCTGGTAGAACCAGAGTTCTGTGCTTATCTTCATTCTGATTATCTAAATCTTTTGCCCGTTTCTCCTGGGTTATTCTTCTATTAAATCGCAATAATGTCTCCTTTATGATCTTCTCAGTTAATTTTTCCGGATAACCATTTATCCTGAATATTTCTTTTAATTTCATCAGTTCTTTGTCCCTATATTTTAAATCCACTATTTTAAGACTTCTTATTATCATAGATTTTAGAATGCCTATTTTCATCCCAAACGGGTGATTAGAGCAATAATTCAGGAGGATACCAGAATAAGTATCCTTCCTGTAAATATCTTTCTCTAATGTCTGACCCATTCGTTTTAATTTTACATCTAGAAACGATAATTCTTCTTTGTTTTCTTTTTCCAAAGTGAATTTTACCTCTCCCAGTTGATTAGCTAAATACAGAAAATTCTCCAACTCCTTGTCCCAGTTTAGTATATATAAATGGATGTTTTTATAAGAAGTGAGTTAGTATATATATATATATATATAATTATAATTAAGTAAATAAAATTTATATATATATATATATATATATAAAATAATATTACTGTAACACGCGGCTCGTGTTACAACCCAACGAAGGTCAATTTTTACAAACGCTGTGCTATTTAAGGTCAAATATTCTAACTCTGTCCTTAAACAATATTTCTCTTAGCTGTGATTTTGGGAACAATCTCTTTTAGTCTCAAGCAGTTTTAATCGATATTTCTTGAACTGCAATTTTATTTGTAATTAAGAGTGTTTTTAAAAAATAGACAGAACCGCGCGCGATCCGAGAGGATCACGCGGTGGACTATTGTATCACAGTGAATTTATCTCACTTTATTATATTATTCATTACTATGAAAATGATTGATTGTTTACTAAAGAAAGCAAAGAACGATACTTGTGAGTTGTTTGTCATTTAAATTTTAAACGGTTTCCATGGTCAATTTTAGTGATAACTTTCAATGTTAACTCCATTAACATCATCATGTATTCTTTGAGTTTTTGTCATAAAAGTCGTTAAACGGTTTACACAAAACATGTTCCTTTATAAACATAAATAATTTTACTAGACTCATATTATCATGTATCTTTTATCGTTTGACTACTCATTACAATCCAGACATTTGTGTAAGAATAACCAATTGTATGTAAAACATTTTCTTTATAAACATAAATCATTTTACTATGTTCATATTGTCATATATTTTCAATCTTTTGACTATATTCATTCCAATCCAGACATTTGTTCTAAACATTTCACTTTATAGACATAAATCACTTTTATTTTTGCCGTCTATGAGACGGACAATCTAGTTTAATTGTGAATGGTGTTTAGGATATAATTTTATGTTAAAATCTGTTTTTTTATTGCCGACCAACACATGGTCAAATTGGACTATCTGTGAATTATATTTCTAATTGCAATATTGTGTAGAATATATGTATGACCAGATGGTTTTGCCTTCTCGCATCAACCATCCGAAAATGATCAGAGACTGATTAGACGCACGGGTAATAATAATAACCACCATTGATATGTAGTAGGGGTACAAAATCACGAACTAGAAAGCAACAGCGAAAAGTACCCCTACAACTAATTTATTATATACATATATACATGATTTCGACACAGATATTTTGATGAAGAAACTAATTTATACAGGATATGTGTATTATTGTGTATTTGGTTGAGAGGCGATTTAGTTAGTGTAGACTCCGTATTCGGTCAAAACGATAATAATACTATACATTCTTTCAACAGTTTTATTAACCTCCCTCCCGGTCTATAACCGATTGCAAGCTGGATGGGATTAGGTAAACTGGGGGCATGTGTGTATTACTGCAGGATTGAAATCAAAATTTTGTTGATCTTTCTATGTGTCCGGAACAGAAATTAAATATAAACATCATGGATTGGCGTGTATGTCAATCCATTAGTTGTGCTTATAGTTATTCAATAAACTGTCACTTTAGTAAAATACACATGTTTATAGATGGTTATGTGCGCGGAAGGGGACAAGGCTAAGTTTTTTTGTATACATTTGATTATTAGAGACTAGGTATGAAGACCGGATATTAGGAAGACAATTAAAAATACCTTTGGATATTAAAATTAATATAAATATATCTGTCTTGAATGAGTATACCACATTTGCCACAAGTTGTGTTTTACTCCTGTGCGTATTGTGTCGACCCTGAAGATGAACCTGGAAATTCGGGTTCGAAAATTAGGAAAAAGAACAATGGAAAATCTTGTTCCAACGTCATTTTCAGACAATCAGCTAATTGATGGCTTAAAGAAGAAGGGACAATTGAGAACCCATCAATTGAGGCCAAAAATTACATCATCTGAAAATCAACCTATGAGTGCTATCAATTGTCCCGCACAAGAAAAATGCGGTCAAATCCACAACATAAATATGTGCAATTAGTCTCATGTAGATAAGTAAATCTCACTAGTTGTACTGTACATTATATCAACGTCAGAAAATTCAGCAGTAAAGAGTAATAGGTTCATCATCGAAATTGGAAAAAATAAGGTATAATTCGAGTGTAACATTATGCAAGAAATGAGATCCATGACTATCAATTGATTTTATGTATTGTTGACTAACAAGATGATATAATGCATAACATTTCAATTTTAATAATACAAAACTTGGAAATAAAATCTCAAGAAGTTATGTTGCTGCTTACAATTATCCGTGTTTTTTGTTCAACCATGAGAATGTATTATCATAATTAAAATTAAAAATATCAGCAGGATTGTAGATTTTTTCTAGTTCAGAACATAAAAATTTAAGAGACATCGTAGATGGAGGCGTTTTTCTAAGCCCCTTTGGCAATTGATTGTAAATTTTGTAAATTTTCGAAAGAGAGAATAACTTTCCCTCAACATTCCCCACAACAGGAGGAGATATTGCCAAATGCCCAGATCTAGTTCCAACTTCATGACTCTTTCTAATTGGATTTCTATAGGCACCAGTGCACTGGTTCAAATGAAAAACCTTTATGCAATACCACATCTTGCAAAACCATAAAGTTTGCAGTGATGATATAGTGCAGGAGATATGGCTTATTTGTTTCACAACTTCTCCTTGTACTGTAGAGGATGTTAAATCCTCCGCCTTATGTAAAATGACCTTGACTGATAAATTTAAACCACCATAGCTGATTGTTACGAACTTTATTTAAAAAGAATATTTTCTTTTTCTTTTCCAGAACATTCTTTGTTTAAATACTTGATTTTAAAATTGTGCGCTATTTTCAGTTTTTGAGTATCTCGCTCCCTGTCTGGTATTTTAATTTTGGTCTGCTGCATTTTAACATTTTTTCCCCATAATAAACGATTACATCATTATCCAATAAATTATTCCATCACTTGCCTTGTGTTCTGATATAAAATAACACTGAGGAGGAGCCTTGGAACAGGTATATTTGATTTTATTGGGAGGTCACGTACATAACAAAGCAGATTATTGCTGAAAGGAACAACTTTCCAACTTTCTCCTTCCGATTGTCATCCGTAAGTGTCGATTTAATTATTGTACCATTTGATCATGGATACCGATATTAAATTCGAGGACACAAGTAGGTTAGTGCAGGACATAGCGGACTTGAACTTAAATGACACAAGCAATAATATAAGCATATCAGACTCTACTGTGAACTTTAGGACTTCCAGCGATCTGGCATCTATGGGGCTTACAGACACGAATAGGTTAGGGGCCTCAACAGTACAGCTTCTATCTTATTTGACAAACCCTTTTTAATGGATTCCAAGTAGCGACAGCATATTCTAGTATCGGTTTAATCCATATTATATACCATTTAAATTTTATATCATTCGATAAGATATTTCTATTTATTAGTGCCCATCTGTTCTTGTCACTGCCTACTATCCTATCAATATGTCTCTCAGAAGAAATTGTACATTGAATGGTTTTGCCTAAATCCTTAATTTCTTGCATAAGTTTATTCTAAAAAACACTATTAACCACAGCACCATGAAAACAATCAAATTCTGTTTTGTTACCTATTTTTAAAGCTGTCGTCTTTTTACTGTTTATTCTCAGCCCTAGTGTTATCAAGTATCTACTTAAATCATACAAATCTAGTGTCACATTATTTTTGGAGAAGTCGATATTTTTGGATCAATTGGAAAAATTATTTGTTAAATCATCAGCAAATTTGCAAACTCGACCGTTAAGGATCTTATATTCCAAATGTGCAAATACGATTTTAAATAAAATTGGTCCCAAACATGAACCTTTTGAAATTCAACTTGTTACTCTTTTCGACTTTGATATAAAATTATTTACATAAATACTCATTCTTCGAATATATATATATATATATATATATATATATATATATATAGTATTTAAGTAATCTAAAAATATTTGGATCAATATACAATAAATAAGTATCATTCAAAATAGCTTAAAAAGATATATATACCAAAGCTTTTTGGATATCTATAAAAAAAATTAATGTATCTAACTTTTTCATCTAGTGTAATTACATGTTTCCACATAGAAATCATATTAGTAGCTGTCGATCTATCTTTCGTAAAGCCATGTTGACTTGTATCAACATCAACTGGCAACATACATTCTAAATGATCTAGTGTCAGTCGTTTTATTATCTTCAAAAATGAAGGGATAATAGAGATTAGTCTATAATCATTGGCAGACGTTGGCTTACTTACTTCAGGCAACGGTTTAGCTACTATCGTTAGAATATCGATTTCTAATTTCCCTTTCTTCAAAATTCTATTTATATAATTACAGAGCACATTCATAACAGTAAAAGGTAATTGAAATAGGTTATCAATCGATATACAAAGGTGATCTTTTTTGTTTTTTGATTTTATTTTTAACATTAATTTTATCAATGTATCACTGTCAATAACAAGTCTTGGTTCCTGGTCACCCGAAGGATCAGGTAGATCCATAAAATTGCTTTGTAGGGTTTTTTTGCAGGGTAGCTATTTAGTTCGCGATTCTGTACCATTCCTACATATACAGGGTAGCTGCTGTTGAGATCCGTGCTTATGATTGGTCTCCGACCCTTTTCCGATGGGTGATGTGAGAAGGCTAAGACGAATCATCATACGTTTATTGTACACAATGTTGCAAAGAAAAATTGAATTCACAGTTAGTCCAAATTAACCGTGCTCTAGACGGCAACAAAATGATATATTGTCAACAAAATTGAATGTCTTATACACAAGTAATTATCAGTTCACAGTTAAACAAAACGGACCGTGCTCTAGACGGCAACAAAACGATATATTGTCAACACAAGTAATAATCAATTCACAAACGTCTGAATCGAGATGAATACATGTAAATGAATGAAAAAATATGATGATATAAATAAAGTCACTGGTAAATATTGTCACTGATGATGGATAGATAAAAATCGTGTAAAAACATCAAAAATAATTAATCCACTGTTTGCTAGGTTTTTAAATTATTTAATTATAATAATCCATTAGACTATAGTATTTGTTAATGTGATTGAGGAACATCTGATGTCCTGATGCATGAAATCATATCTGAATGCAAAGAAAAACTATCGAACCACATGTGCACTATAATCCACCGCATGCTCCCTGCGTATTGCGCGCGGGTGTGTATATTCATTAAACAAAACCCTATTAATTACAATTAAAACTGCAGTTCAAGAAATCTCAATTAAAACTGCTTGAAACTAACAGAGATTGTTTCTAAAATCACAGTTAAGAGAAATATTGTGTGTTAGATTATTTGACCTTAAAGAGCACTATATTTGTCAAAATTGAACATCGTTGAGTTGTAACGCGGAGCCGCGTGTTACAGCTTTTATTCTGTGGATTACATATCAAATTGCCAAATATTTCATGCAATTCACAGAGAAATTCATACTCAGTTTTATTCACAGGTAATATGAGCTTTAATTTCTCCTTATATTTACTGTAATCTGTGAGGAGTTTGGATTATTGTCTAGGATTACTCTTCAGTTTGGCCAAAATAATTCTCTCTGATCTTTGACGAATTATCAGCAGTGATGAATTATTTTATTTATCAATCAAATCTTACCTCATTTTTTAATACTATTGATAAGACTACACTTCTTTATATCATCTCGTTTAATTCTTAGTATACATAATTTCCTATTGATTCGCTTCGGTATAATATCTGTAAACGTAGATGCCTGAAATATATCATATAATAACGTTAAAACAGAAGAAAAAAATTCATCAGTGTTCATGATATAAACATTTTCATAATCAATCAGTATGCTTAACTCTCTAAAAAGATTCCAGTTGATTCTGGAACATTGCACGTGTGCATTTTCAAAATTAAATTTATGTGTTTTGCTACTCAAGATATTTGTTATCCAATTCTTTGAAATGGTTTACAACAATATAACTGTGTAATTTCACCGTTTCAAATTCTAAATAGACATTATCTATGAATTCCAAACCTCTAGTTGATTCCTTTATAATCTGCTTGAGATCATGATTAGAAATCAAATTGATTATTTCAGAGTCATATAACTTATTAAAATCACCTACCACCACATTATAACCATGGCAGTCTAAAATAGATTGATAAGAATTGGTAAATGTTTGATCATCATATAAACTAGCATACGACGGTCTGTAAACCGCAGTTAAGATCAGATTATCGATTTGTATAGATAAAAAATCAATGATATTCAATAGTATCTAAATTTTCGCATTTAATACAGATTTAATATAAATGAGCACTCCTCCACCTCTTTTATCCAGCGATCTGTCTTTTATAAGTAAAGAATAGTGAGGAATGTCAAATTTGTGGTTTTTAATGTCCTTGTTGAGCCAAGTTTCAGATTATATTATAAAATCAAAAACGTTACTTATTACAAAATTACAAAGCAAAACGTTCTTAACACTTCTTAAGTTGGCATAAAAAATATATGTAGTATACGGAATATCCAAACAGTTATCGGCATTTACTGGTTCAACTTTGTTGGTTTCTTTATTGTTCTTTTGCCGGGTTTTGAGGCTATACAACACTGAGTAACGATACATCGTCTTTTGATATTTTTTCTTCACTTGATGAATTCCTTATTTTAGCGTGATCTGAAGTAGACGATTTCCGCTCCTGATTTTTCTTTAGCTTTTTCGCTTTTGCCAATTTCCATTGGAGAAATATTTTGTCGCGTCCAATAAAAATGCTATGAATATAAGAGTTCTCACCTTTCTTTTTATTGATGGCTTCAATCTGCATATTCGTTGGCCTTTTTGATAATTTTACCACGAAAGGTCTGGGACGATCAGACCGTTTGCCCACCCTATTAAATTTAGCAATATTAGATTTTGTCGCGTCCTTGATCAAAATGTTTAATTTTTCAACGTATTTTACATCGGCATTTTCGTCAAAATTAAATAAATTAGCTGGTTTTATTTGCTATTCCACGCCAAGACTTCATTCGCTTATATATTTAGAATTTCTTCGCTTGATGTTTTATTTTTGATTGGCGTATCGTCTTCTGCTCTTATATCAGCCAACTCTACCCATGGCTTCCGTCAGCTCTACAATTTGCGCGCTTAAATTTTCATTTTTCTTTTCCCTAGCTCAAATTTTGCAGCATACACACCAATGACAGTTTTCAATTTAGACATTCTATTTTTAATAAGGCTGTTCTCTTGCTTCAACACTTTCGTAGAGTCCTGAAGGTCAGCAACGATTTTCTCAATTTCGGTATGCAACAAACTCGGAGCCATTTTAAACAGCGCGCGCAGAA
Organism: Eudiplozoon nipponicum; assembly: GCA_029291075.1. Lineage (NCBI taxonomy): Eukaryota > Metazoa > Platyhelminthes > Monogenea > Mazocraeidea > Diplozoidae > Eudiplozoon > Eudiplozoon nipponicum. The sequence continues at coordinate 86,141 of JAQBSW010000314.1, forward strand.
AAAAAAATTTTGGAATAAGTTTGAAGGAAAAATGAAAAGTCACTAAACAATTTAATCAAAGAATATTCAATTAATGATGACAATATTTTAAAACTAATTTACTCCAAGAAATATTTTTTTAAAGCACCAGCATAGAATCCAATCGCAAAATATATCTTTTAAATTATTTTTTAATGAAAAGTTATTGATTTCCACATAAACCTTAATCAGATAATACTTAAAAGGAAGAATAAAACTGAATTTTTTTGAAAGAGACACCTTTGACGGAACATGTTAAATGCCTCAGAATTGACTGGGAACTTCTAGCATAGTTGTGTGAAGTACTTGATTATAACTGTTTCTATCATTGAAATACAATGGCTATTTATGATTTTGTATCTACAAGTTACATTGTAACACGCGGCTCCGTGTTACAACCCAATGATGTTTGATAAAGTGCTCTTTAAGTTCAAATAATCTAAATCTGTTCTTATACCATATTCCTCTTTACGGTAATTTTAGAAACAATCTCTGTTAGTTTCAAGCAGTTTTAATCGATATTTCTTGAACTGCAATTTTATTTGTAATTAATAGTGTTTTTATTAAAAAAACAGAACCGCGCGCGATACGGATGAAACACGCGGTGGACTATTGTGTCTCAGTGAACTTATTTCGCTTAGTTGTAGAAGTTACGCATTGGATTTACTTTGTTAGACTATCCGAACTTCAGAGAACAATGGATTAATATAATACCCTGAGGATAAAACACTGAACTAAATATTTGTGAGTTTTTTTGTCATTGAAGTCGTTATACGAATTATACAGAACATTTTTCTGAATAACATAAATCATTTTACTATGTTCAGATTATCATGTGTTTTCAATCATTTGACGATATTCATTCCAATCCAGACATTTGTGTAAGAATAATTTCTTGTGTGCAAAACATTTCACTTTATAAATATAAATCATTTTAACCTTTGACGTCTAGGAGACGGACAATTTAGTTTAACTGTGAATGGTGTAAGATGTATTTTTGCATAAAATCTGCTTTTGCAGCTGGCCAACATATATTCAATTTGAACAGACTGTGAATTATATTTCTATTTGAAACATTATATCTAATATATGTATAAAACCAAGTTTCGGTTTTCTCATATCAACCATCCGAAAAGGATCAGAGACTGATTAAGCGCACGGGTAATAATAATAGCCACCATTGATATGTAGGACGGGTATGAAATCATGAACAAGATAGCAACCCCCGGAAATCGACTCCTACAACATAATTTAGTTAAAAACTGCTCTTTAGTTGATATGGTACCAAAGACTGTTGATAAAACAATATGTAGGCTAATAATTAAATTGGACAGTATGATGAAATGTAGTCTAATGAACAATATTAAAAAACCGAGTTTAAATATGGTAGATAATCAAATTAAAAAATTGTTAATGGCAATAAGTAGAAAATCTAAATGGATCACACTGACCAAACTTGAAAAAAGCCAAAAGCTTGGAGCATAAAGAAAAAGTTCAATTAGCATTACCAACAGTTAAAACTGAAAGTATTTTTGTATGTGCATTAGAGCTCATAAAGTCAACAACTTGATTTTTTATCTGATAATATGAATGATCATGATCAGAAACCTATTATTGATTAAGTAAGGTTAATTCAGATAATGGTGGCAATTAAATTTTCAAAATACGAATATTTAGGAATAACAATTGATAACGTGCTTCGCATGCATATATCGTTTTTTTAATGCACTCTATTCATATTTTAACAAAATCTAGTATGGTGGAATTATACTAGACCGTATAATAACGCTTACTTTGAGACTCATACCAATGGTTCAAAAATGAAATAATCCCAACGACCATAGGTTAGTATCAACGTTACCTTTATCATTGAAAATAACTGAACGAATAATATTAGACAAAATGAACCCTATTTTATCTCTAGACTTTGACACAATCCAGAATGTTTTTACGAAGAGACTTTCAATCACCACAAACATCCTCTCCATGTGGAGCTATATCAATTTTCAGAATTAGAATATATTGATGCATTAATTGTCATCACTGATATCTTTTGATGCTGATATAAAGGTTACTGTTTCATTATGTGTTAATTCCGTTATGTTTAAACTTCTGAACTATTGCCTTTATAATAGAAGTTAAAGTTAACATTATACTGTAGCGCGCGGCTCCGCGTTACAACCCAACGAGCCACATATACAAATTCTGGTTTTAGACAATCATTCTCTGCAATTTTATTTGTAATTAAAAAGGTTTTGTTTAATAATAAGACACCCGTGCGTAATACGCCGTTAACATGCAATGGATTTATGTGAGTTAACGCTCAAAGCCAGATTTATATATTTTGTGTATTTTATCCCTTTATAAAAAAACTACTAACTGTTCTGCTGAGACATTCTGGATTTATATTTTATGTATTTCAATCATTCATACGAAACTATCTGATCTGCTAAGAAATTCTTGATTTATTTATTGTGTTTATTATGACTTTGTTTTTATGCCTAGATAGTAACTTATGTTGACAATATATTATTTTGTTGCCGTCTAGAATACGGTCATTTTTGACTAACAGTGAATTTTATTTTACTTTGCAACATTGTGTACAATACACCTATGATGATTCGACTTAGCCTTCTAACATCACCCAATGGAAAGAAATCGAAAATTTCACTGTCGATCGCTACCAGGCATATGTAGGAATGTCCAATATAACAGAAGAGGGCTCAATAATTTTGGGGCTTGGGAGACAATCCCAATGTCTTTCAGACGCGGATTCAGAATTATCCTGCATCAATATGCTGAGGGAACATGTTCGCAGTCATGGCGCAGCCTGCAACGCGCTGTGAAGCAGCGCCTGACACCAGATCGGGAAGACAGGCTTACAGAATTGACGAGCCATATATCCCGAGGTAGCCACACGCCTTCCTAACTATTTAGGGAGATAGAGCAGAAAGCCTCTGAAGTCAATCTACCCAAGAAAATCTTGATGCCACTCCTAGAGATAGCCACGATTTTGCGCGAATCCTTTGAAGTGCAAGACGACGTACTGTCGGCACGTCTAGACAAGTGGTGGAAGAAACACCTCAGAGCCAGGTTGCATCGCTTCACGCCTGTCCGAGCCTCATTTTACAGCATCGACCACTGTATCGAAACAGCACCAAGATGTCGACTTCCAGAGGCTGTGACACAGTTCCATAGCTACCGGCGGAGTTATGTCCGAATCATCGCAGCTATGACCACTCCACGCGCTATTGCCTCAGAAGTGGTTGCAGATTCCCGCGCACAGACGTGACGTTCAAATAGGCGCTGTCACCTTCGACAACTCTGGATGATCCGCCCATTGAAGGCTCGGAAAACTGCTGGCTCAGCCTGCTCTGCAGCAGTAGAGGGTAAGGAACTCAAACTTGTTGGCCGCCCGACCTCTTATGGCTCGAAGCACGTTGCTTTCGCGGTAGAGCGCTATCAAAATATTGTCTTTACAGCAACGGCTTCAGTCAAATCATGTTTCAAACGCCCAAATGTTTGCAATCAGTCTCATCGTCAGTTGCTACTATCAATATCTTTCCTCATCTGAGAATTAAATTCTGGCGAATTATTTCTAATAGACACTGGATCAGTTTACTCCGCTACAATTATTTCGAACCCACACACCCAGTCAACACCAGCAGTCTTACCTGCGCCAATGGCTCCAGCATAGCAACGTTGGGATACGATTACACACAATCTCGTTCTCCAACTCAAAACGATGTTACAATTATACTTTTATCCTTGCCAACACGACAAGAAACATCATCGGACGTGACTTCCTGGATTATTTCGACCTCACTATACGTCCAAAAGCATAAGATATACGCACTGCTGACAATCAGTTACTATCATCAGCGCTCAAACATACGACTCCGCCAAAGCAGTCTCGTCTATTAAGCTAATTCCCCCAATTCCTCATGTACCACAACTGGACGATTTTCTAAAGCGACATGAAGAAATTTTCAACCTATCTCCTTTATGCCCGATCTCAAGAGGAAGCGTGCTATCTTAGCTCATCGCATCATTTTATCAAAGCCAATTCCTCATCCTCCCAGAGCATGTCCATTGGCACCACACAAGCATAAGGCCGCCGTGCACGAATTTGCTATGCTTCACCAACAAGGCATCTATGCACGATCCAGCTCACCATTTGCGTCGCCTGTGGTAGTGGTACCAAAGAGTGAACCCGGAACATTCAGAGTGTGCGGGGATTATCGTATTCTCAATTCTTGCACACAGTCTGATTCTTATATCCTGCCAAATCCAGCTGACCTACTCAGATCTGCCATCGTTCATGCTGTTTACTCAAATCTCGACCTAGTTAAAGCCTACGATCAAGTGCCTATGGACGCAGACTCCATTTCTATTACTGCACTCAGATTCACCGGAAGTGGCACTCACGAATATCATTATATGCCTTTCGGTCTTAAGAATACATATCAAACGTTTCAACGTGTTGTGGACGAAATACTAGATGGTCTACCATTTGTAATTCCTTACTTAGACAACATTCTGGTATTCGCCAACTTAATGTCCGAACATATGCAACAGATTGACATTCTACTCGCACGTCTGGCAGGCTATGGCCTCCGGCTTTATTGCAACAAATGTGTCTTTGCGCAAACATCAATTGAATTCCTCGGTCATCAAATTTCCGAGAAAGGCCTGAAACCTCGACCTGCTAAGGTCCGTGCCATTCAAAAACTACAGCCTCCAACCATTGTTCAAGCGTTACGACGGTTCTTGGGTAAGATGAATTATTATTCTCGATTCGTACCTTGCCTTGCCAAGATTCTGGCATCTCTTCACAAATACCTTGTGCCAGATATCCGTTTTGTCAAGAAATCAAAACTGATTCAGCTCAACGTGGACGACATGCGGGCTTACAGTAATGCCAAAAGGGCTTTATGCAGAGCGACCATGCTTCATTCACCGCATTGTTCTCAACCTTTGAAATTGATCACTGACACATCCGACGTTGCCACAGGCGCTGTACTTCAACAGTCTATCAATGGCGTACACCGATGTTTCGTGTTCTTCTAGCAAAAAATAATACCTTACGAGATGCGATATGATACATTAGGGAAAGAGTTACTCGCTATCTACCGGTTGATCTTACCTTTCCACATCAATCTGATCAAGATCTACACCGACCACCTTCCTCTACTCCCAATGCTCAGAGGAAAGAAAGAGTATTTATATTCACGACGTGTCAACTCGCAACTTACTCGAATACACGAGTATGAATATGAAGTCACTCACGTCAAAGGGTCAGAAAACGTAGTCGCAGACTCCCTGAGCCGTCCTGCAGAACTCTGTGCCTCTATCCTGTGTCCTTCACCTATAAGTACTCAGGAATTGCAAGCAGCAGAGCAAGATGACCCATCATTTAGTACATTTGACGTCAAACACTTGTTTATGATGGAACTCTGCTGCAGTGTGAAATAACTGGCGTGGGCCCTCGCCGTTTATACCTGAAAAACTTCAGGGTTTACCATTCAATGAGCCATCCATCTGGCGAAGCCTCAGTGAAAATTCTATCCAGAACGTATTTTGGCCTGGCATGCGGCAAGATATCAAGAAGTGGTCAAAACAATGTCTAGAATGTCAGAGATACAAAGTGACGAGGCACACCAAAACGGTGCCACAGGTCATCCAAGTGACCAATGTACGGTTCGCGCCAGACACTTTGATTTGGTAACCTTACCTGCCTTGAACAATATACGCTATCTACTGAGCATAAGTAATCGCACCACTCGATGGCACTACGCCGTACCACTGCCAAACATGAAGCAATACACTGCCAGTTATGATTTAGAGTTCAATTGGTTCGCTCGGTTTGGTGCACCAGCTGAAGTTACAACCGAACGTGGCGCACAGTTCCTCGGTGATGAATTTGCTTCCATACTGAAATACCATGGTGTTAAAAACTCCGTGACAGCGGCTCGTATTACTAGAGCAAATTGTTTTGTCGAAATCCCACAGCGGGATCTGAAAGCGGCGTTCAAGGCTAGCCCAGTAGAAAATTGGCTTGCAGCTTTGCCGAAGGTACTATTGTCATTTTGAACAAGACCTCGAGTGCCAATCAAATGGAGCTCCGCTGGCGAATGTCTACGTCTGCCTGCCGAACTAGTCCGATCGCGCTCTGAAACAGTGATAACGATGAACAATCTGGCATTTCTGTTTCCACTTCGCAGCTACCTACAGATTTGGCTGATCTGTCTTACTCGTCAGCTACATGATCCAATCTACAAACGCAAAGATTTTGATGTCCACAATGAGTTCTTCGTCAACAACGACATGGACAATAGGATTATAGCCACACCGAATCGCGGTCCATATCGTTTGCTAGATCGACGTCAGAATTACATAATTTTGGAGATCAATGGTAAAGCTGAAGCTGCCTCCAAGCACAGATTATCCCCGTCCGACGTTGATCACTACGACCCGCTATTCCACGATGTTGACCCATCACGCGGCGAAGAGACAATACTTCCACCTCCAGACAGTTCTGTTGACCACTGGCTGACACCCGACATCTCTCCAGCAACAGAGCTAACTGACGCCGTCACACCACCGAGAGAGACATGGTCAACAGAGCCAACGTCAGTGTTTACTCGTAACGGCAGAGACGTAACGCTTCCCTAAGTTTAGCCCCTTCATTATGTACAAATTTTTATCGTCGGGGGGCGTATGTAACGCGCGGCTCCGCGTTGCCACCCAAAAAAGCTGAATTTCGACAAATGTAGTTTTCCTTAGTGTCACATATGCGAATTCTGGTTTTAGACAGTCATCCTCTTAATTGTGATTTTAGTAAAAATCTCTGTTAGTTTCAAACAGTTTTAATTGAGATTACTTGAATGGCAAATTTTTTTGTTATTAATAGGGTTTTTTTAATAATAATACAAACCCGCGCGCAATACACCGGTAAGATGCAGAGGATTTATGTGACTTAAAGCTCAAAGCCAGGATTTTAATATTTTATGTTTATTAACAAATTTGCTAAGGTATTCTGGATTTATATTTTCTTTTCTATTTCAATCATTCAAATAAATAAATAACGAAGTTTTCAGCCAAGACAGTGTGGTTTTATACATTTTGTGCAATTTGGTCTTTCATACGACAATATTAATTCTGCATAGACATTATGCATTTATTTATTATGTTTATTTTTACAACTTTTATACTGAGATAATAAAATGTGTTGACAATATATTTTTTTGCCCTCAAGTGCACGATCAATTTGGACTGACGTTGAATTTTAATTTGATCTGTAACATTGTGTACAATATATTTATGATGCTTTGATTTAGCTTTCTCACACGATCCATTGTATAAAGGTCGGAAACTAATCATAAGCACGGCCCTCAACATCAGCTACCAGGCATATGTAGGAATGGCATAACATCGGTAAATATACAGCTACCCCGCAAAACCTCTTACAATAACCACAAAACCTCTTACAATACAATCAAGAATGTTAAAAGTGACGACCGGCATTTCACAAGGTTATAGTTAGTGCACGATAATATTTACAATAAAATTTAAAAATAAAAATTGCAAAACGCAAACCTCAAGGGCCAAATATGCAAATTTCAGGATGATTTCCAAATTATGTTCAAAATAACCCGAAAAACATTGTTTTCTGTAAGAATAATATAAAACTAGATGTTAGCTACATAAATATTGATTTAATATCATTCGGTTTTATCATTAACATAAAAACCCAAAGCGTTGAAAATCGGTACTAGGACAGAATTTAATTATATTTACATTCAGGATGCAATAAGTAATGGTGTTTTTGAGGTAAAATTCCAATAGGAAATTAAAGACCAAGGCACAATTATTCAGTATACGGCTTCTGTCGATAGACATATAGAGATAAGCGTGCAATGCTCTAAGAAACGGTGAGCGTTAATAAAGAAATATGTTTTATCGAATGATATTCAGCTACACATGTATATCATTTGGATTAGACCTATATTGAAATACGTAGCCGCTACTTAGAATTAAATAAATAAGGTCAATCGAACGTGCTAGAATCGATTCAAAGAAAAGTTGTGAAGTATATTAGTCCAGTAGATTAAAGAATGTAACTATTTAGATTAAAGTTCGCATTTTTGAAACCATTATGGTTTAGAAGGCTATGTAACTATATTTAAATCTTCCAACTAAACAAACAGACGACGGTGTATATGCGTCCTATAAAGATAAGGCATGGAATATAGACAAGTTCTGGACAATTGGCAATTACACCTCCTATAATAAGGGAACCTTCTGGCAATTTTTTCCTTTTTCTAAATTGTATACAATTTACAATCAATTATCAACCAAGTTCAGAGGGATGTCTCCTGCTAAGATTTCACCTAAACGACTTAGTTACGAAATTGAAAAAATATGTGACCAAATGGACCTGTTTGTATTTGATTGTGACAGTACCGTTGCATGTTTGAACAAACGTACATGTTGACTCTGGAACTATTCTTACTTTATTTCAATAACTAATTATGAATTTACTCTGCATATATAAATTTATATTTACTTATATATATAGCTTTTTTTCTCGATTTAAATAATTTATATCCTAGTCAGTTTGAGAAATATTGCAGTGAGCCATACAGCTGTGAGGAGATATTGTGAATATATACTTCGCATTGTATATTGTAGATTTCGCCTGGCGCGCGGTTTGACATGGCTCCGATTTTGTCGCATTCCGATATTGAAAAAATTGTTATGGATCTTCAGAACTCCATGAAAGTGTTGAAGGATGAAAACAACTATTTAAAAAATGAGATGTCCATATTGAAGAATGATGCAGTTGTGAATGCAATGAAATTGGAGCAAGTGGTGAAAAATAATGAAACATTAAGTGCGCGTATAGTTGAACTGAATGAGACATTACTTGTGAAGTTAGACAAGTTACAGACTGATGTTCAACCATGGATTGAATTGGCCGATTTAACAGTGGAAGGCGATATGCTAGTTAAAAATAAATCATCTGGTGAAGAAATGCTAAATATATTAGCAAATGAAGTTTCAGCACGTAATAGCAAACAGGATCAATTAGTTTTATTTAATCTAGATGAAAATGCCGATGTGAAAGACGTCGAGAAATTAAATACTTTAATAAAAGAAGAGACGCATGCAGATATTGCTAAATGCTATAGGGTGGGGAAACGAGCTGATCGTCCAAGGCCTGTAATTGTAAAATTATCAAAAAGGCCAACAAATATGCAATTAGAGTCTATCAATAAAAAGAAAGATGAGAATTTGAGTTTTCACAGCATATTTATTGGACGGGACAAAACGTTCCTCCAACGGAAGTTGGCAAAAGTAAAAAAGTTAAAGAACAATCAGGAACGGAAACCGCCAACGTCTGATCAAGCTGTTAAACGGAATCAATCGAGTGAGACTGCAACATCAAAAAACGATGTATCGTTACTAAATGTTGTGGACAGAGGGGGGAGAGGAAGTATGGCCTCGAAGCCCGGGAAAAGAATAGTAAAGAAGCCAACAAGGTTGAATCAGTAAAAGTCGACACTTGTTTAGATAAGTCGCTTTCTACATTTACTCTATTTTATGCTAACTTTCGAAGTGTTAAGAATAAGAACTTTTTACTGTGTAATTTTATAATAAGTAACGATTTCGATTTTATAATATTATCTGAAACCTGGCTTAACAAGGATATTAAAAACCATGAATTTGATATTCCTCACTATTCTTTATTCAGAAAGGACAGATCGCTGGATAAAAGAGGTGGAGGAGTACTCATTTATAGTAAATCTGTATTTAAGGCGAAAATTTTACATACTAGTGATGATAATGCTATCATTGATTTCTTATCTATACAATTTGATAATCTGATCTTAACAGCGGTTTACAGACCGCCGTATGCTACTTTATTTGATGATCAAACATTTACCAATTCTTTTCAATCTATCTTTGACTGCCATGGCTATAATGTAGTGGTAGGTGACTTTAATAAGTTACAGGACTGTGAAATAACCAATTTTTTTCTAACCATGATCTCAAGCAGATTATAAATGAATCAACTAGAGGTTCGCAATGCTTAGATCATGTATACTTAGAAATTGAAATGGTGAAATCGCACAGTTATGATGTTGTCAATTATTTCAAAGAATTGGACCATAAACAAATTATTTTACAATGGAACATCTTGAGTGGCATAACACAGAAATTAAGTTTTGAAAATGCACACGTGCACTGTTCCAGAATCAACTGGAATTTTTTTAGAGAATTAAGCATACTGATTGATTATGAGAGTTTTTATTTCTTGAATACTGATGAATTTGTTTCTTCTGTTTCATCGTTATTATCTATTTTATTTCAGGCATCTACGTTTACGGACATTATACCGAAACGAATTAATAGGAAATTGTGTAAACTAAGAATTAAACGAGATAATATAATAAAGTGTAGTCTTATTAATAGTATTAAACAAATGAGGTTAGATTCCATTGATAACGAAATTAATTCATCACTGCTAATAATTCGTCAAAGATCAGAACGAATTATTTTGGCCAAAATGAAGAGTAATCCTAGATTAGGATTTAAACTCCTCACAGATTACAGTAAATACAAGGAAAAGTTAAAGCTTATACTACCTGTGGATAAAACTGAGTATGGATTTCTCTGTGAATTGGAGGAAGTATTTGGCAATTTGATATGCAATCCACAGAATGAAAGAAATTTTATAGAACTATCTGACCCTTTGGGAGACCAGGAACCAGGACTTGTTATTGACAGTGATGAATTGATAAAATTGATGTTAAAAATCAAATCAAAAAAACAAAAAGATCACCTTGGTATTTCGATTGATAATCTGATTCAATTACCCTTAACATTTAGGAATGTGCTCTGCAACTTTATAAATAGAATTTTGAAGAATGGGAAATTACCAATCGATATATTAACGATAGTAGCTAAGCCGTTGCCAAAAGTTAGTAAGCCAACGTGCGCCAGTGATTATAGATTAATCTCTATTATCCCTTCGTTTTTGAAGATAATAGAACGATTGATACTAGATCATTTAGAACGTATGTTACCGGCTGATTTTGACTTATGTCAACATGGCTTTACGAAAGGTAGATCGACAACTACTAATATGCTTTCCATGTGGAAACATGTAATCACATTAGACGAGAATAAGTTAGATGCATTAATTGTATTTATAGATATCTCAAAAGCTTTTGACTCTATATCTTTTGATGCTATTTTGAATGCGATTAGTTTGTTGAATATTGATCCGAATATTTTTAGATTACTTAAATACTATCTATATAATCGACGAATGAGTATTCAAGTAAACGATTTGATATCAAAATCGAAACGAGTAACGAGTGGAGTTCCACAGGGATCAAGCTTGGGGCCAATTTTATTTAAAATTGTATTTGCAAATTTGGAAACTAAGATCCTTAACGGTCGAGTTTGCAAATTCGCTGATGATTTAAAAATAATCTTCCCAATTGATCCAAAGAATGTCGAATTCTCCAAAAATAATGTGACATTAGATTTGTATGATTTGAGTAAATATTTGATTACACTAGGGCTGAGAATAAACAATAAAAAGACGAAAGCTTTAAAAATAGGGAACAGAACAAACTTTCATTATGTTTATTTTCATGATGCTGTTATTAATGATGTGTTTGAGATTAAACTTATGCAAGAAATTAAGGATTTAGGCATAACTATTCAATGTACAGCTTCTGCTGAGAGACATATTGAAAGTATAGTAGGCAGTGCCAAGAAAAGATGGGCACTAATAAATCGAAATATCTTATCAAATGATATAAAACTTCAAATGTATATAATATGGATTAGACCGGTACTAGAATATGCTGTCGCTACTTGGAATCCATTAAAAAAGGGTTTGTCTAATAAGATAGAAGCTGTACAAAGAAAAGTTGTGAAACATATTAGTCCTATTTCTTGCACTATATACGCCTCTAGATTACAGTTTGTGTCATTGCAATCTCTGTGGTTTCGGAGGATGTGTTATTGTATAAAAGTTTTCCATTTGAACCAGTGGACTGGTGCCTATATGACTCCGATAAGAAAGAGTCATGAAGTTGGAACTAGATCTGGACATTTGGCAATATCTCCTCCTTTGGTGGGGAATGTAGCGAGCAAGTTATTCTCTTTCTCGAAAATCTACAAAATTTATAACCAATTGCCGAAGGGGCTTAGAGAAATGCCTCCATCTAAGATGTCTTTTAAAACTTTATCTACTGAACTTGAAAAAGTCTGCAATCCTGCTGATATTTTTATTTTTTGATTATGATAATACTTTCTCATGGTTGAATAAAAGACAAGGATAATTGTTATCGGAAACAGATTTTCTTGAGATTTTTATTTCCAAGTTTTGTATTATTATAATTGAAATGTTATGCACTATATCTTCATGTTAGTTAACATTACATACAATCAATTGCTAGTCATGGTTCTCAATTTTTGCATAATGTTACACTCGAATTATACCTTAATTGTTCCTAATTTGATGATGTATATATTATTCTTTTCAGTCGAACTTTCTGATATTGATATATTGTATAGTACAACTAGTGAGATATACCTATCTACATGAAATTAATTGCACAATTATTGTGATGTGATATCTTTTTTATATTGTACATTTTCCAATTTTATTATTTGATGGAACACGTGTAGTTTGAATCCAAATAAAGATATTCTATTCTATTCTATTCTAAATCTCTATTATCCCTTCATTTGTGAAGATAATAAAACGACTGATACTAGATAATTTAGAATTTATGCTGCCGGTTGATGTTGATACAAGTCAATATGGCTTTACGAAAGATAGATCGACAGCTACTTATATGCTTTCTATGTGTATAAATGTAATTACACTAGATGAGAAAAAGTTAGATGCATTAATTTTATTTATAGATCTCACAAAAGCTTTGGAATCTATTTCTTTTGATGCTATTTTGAATGCGATTAATTTATTGAATATTGATCCGAATATTTTTAGATTACTAAGATACTATTTATATAATCAAGGAATGAGTATTCATGTAAATGATTTGATATCAAAGTCGAAAAAGTTGAATTATACAAGGTTCATGTTTGGGACCAATTTTATTTAAAATCGTATTTTCACATTTGGAAACTAATATCCTTAACAGTCGAGTTTGCAAATTTGCTGATGATATATATATATATATATATATATATATATATATATATATATATATATATATAGGATTAGGAATATTTGGTCTCATACTGTTGCTTATATTCATATATATGTTTTTATACATATTGACATGTATTTTATATATTGATATAAGGTGAGACTAACGTAATAAATAAATACATAATAAGAATAGAAATTCTTCATATTTAATAATTATCAATGGTCCTTTTCTCTCTCTCTCTCTCTCTATATATATATATATATATATATATATATATATATATATATATATATATATATATATATTTATATATATAAAGGTGTTACGATATTATATTTAGATATATATGTATATAGGTATAATGAATTATTTTAGTCATATGAGCAAATATTCTTATGCAATTATTTCTAAGAGTTGATTAACTTCGCATTGTGCTTACGATTAGTTTTTTGAAAAACGTTAGTTGTCCATACTATCTCTATCTTTCTCTCTTTAATCGTTCACCTAAGCGTCGCTATGACATTCACTCTCCATCCATCTACGTAACTTGCTGCTCCATATTTGAACTAATTTGTTGCTATGTGCGCAATACCTCATACACCATTGTATACATTAGAGTTCCCGGCTTTAAATAAAATACAGTATATGACAGTCAAGGTTTTAGTTTTAGCATTTTTGAATTTTGATTACCGTGACATAGTAGCAATACAGTTATAACAAATAACAAAAGGTTCGATACTGTCTCTCTCCCCTAAAATATTCTGCATACGAGATGAGATGATGTATAGGTGAGGTAATGATTGGTCTGCTAATTATAAATAGTTATATATTGAGTTTAGTTACTGAGACAAATTCTATGATTAAAATAGTGTTGAGTCAAATATATATAAATAGAATGGTTTTGGAACGAGGTTACCACATTTGCTTAAATCTGCTATTGTGATCAGTGTTGTGTTGCCTGATGATGGTGCTGGAAAGTAGGCACCGAAACGTCGCCAGTAAACAAAGATGTGATAGAACCGCATTTCCAGTTGAAGTAAAAATGAGTCAACCCGATCAAAGACAAAACAAAATTGGAAATTGTGAAAAATCGGATCTTTGTGTAACTGCCCGTGTACAGCTATTACCCGCGTACGCAAAACGCGGCATTGATAACCTGAATGCTTACACACCGCAAATAATAACTTTAAAAACTACTTGAGGATCAAATATGATGCGACAGTGGTCACACTTATGAATCAGTACAAGAGGAAGAAGATGCAGATTGTTAGGCAAGTGGAAAATACCTCGTTCCTTAATAAATGTTTAAAATTTAATGTTATACCGAAATGTTTTAGATTTAAACTTTCATTCGTTTTGGATAAAGTAGGAAATACTCTTAAGCATGAGCTTTGTTTACATTTAATAAAAATATCGATTAATAAACTAAACAAACGTAAATTTGAACTGATTAGAGAGAAGACAAAAATAAGATCCATATTACTCGCGAGATTACATATGTTGGATTTCAAACACATTGAATATTTAACAGACAAAACGAGGGAAAATGAAATTAAAAAATTAAATAAAGGCATGAAAAAAACTAGCAAACTTGGGAATTAATTGCCCTTTGAGAAATAAGAGAATTGATGAGGTCATGTCCAAACGTTTAGTTAATTTATCGAAAATGGATCTCAAGGAAGACCAAAAACAAATTCTTAATCTTGGACTTAATACTGCGATCCCTATTGATTACGTACCTAGGAATGAGATAATTACAGAAACAGTAAAGATTGCCCAGTTCCTCCCAGACAAAGATAAGACTAGGTTTGAATTGGATGTGTCCAAAGCGGTGTTAGAGCACAAAGAGGTGAGATGCAAGCAGAGTTATGATCTAAAACGCTTAAGAGCAGAATTATTATCCAATAAAGTAATATGCCTCAAGGCGGATAAAGGTGGTGCAACGGTACTTATGAACCGGTCAGATTATGAATTGAAAGTGTATGAACAATTAAATAATTTCGAGGTTTATAATAAAATAAATAAAGATCCATCTGATAAGTTACAAGGACAAGTTAAGACTATAATTAATAGAATGATTGAGTCGAAGGAATTAGAACCAGGACTTGGGAATTCATTAATACAACGTGACACAGTCCCTCCGAGAGTTTATGGTCTAGTGAAGATTCATAAACAGGGGAATCCACTTAGATTAATCGTTAATGTACAAAACTCACCAACGTATAGATTGTCTAAATTTCTATGCAACAGAATTAGAAAATATACTTATTTCTTAGATTATACTTTAAAGAATACATATCATTTTATTGACATTATTAGTAGATATAACTTGAATGATAATGATAGAATGGCTAGCCTGGACGTTGTATCGATGTATACTAATGTCCCGGTACAAGCAGCATTAGAAAGTGTGAAGCGTTGTTTAACAGAGTTCCCAGAGATAATAGAAGGTAGTAAAATGATGTTAAGTAGTATTATGGAAATCTTAAATATTTGTATGTCCTCCACCTACTTTAAGTTCAGAAATGAATTTTATAAACAAGTTAAAGGTGTCCCTATGGGACAACCACTATCAGTCCCAGTTGCTAATATTTTTATGCACTATTTTGAAAAAAATCTGTTGTTAAAATCTCCTCTTAAGCCAAACTTGTATGTAAGATTCCTGGATGATATGTTTATAATTTGGAATCATGGGGATAATGAGTTAAATAAATTCCTCGAATTAGCCAACCAATTAGGTGAATTAAAGTTTACATTGGAAAAAGAGAATAATGATGAATTACCCTTTTTGGATGTGAAAATAAAACGGAATGGTTCCAGATTGCAAAGAGATATTTTTAGAAAAGAGACTTATTCAGGACTACTTCTTAATTTCTTATCAAATCACCCATATGAAATGAAAATAGGCATTCTTAAATCCATGATATTAAGAAGTCTTAGAATAGTGGATATAGAAAATAGAGATAATGAAATGAGGAGATTAAAAGAAATGTTCCAAACTAAATAGCTATCCGTCAAGTATAATAGAGATTATAGATGAGATGTTACAGAGATTTAACAATAATAATAAACAAAGTAAAGAAGGAAACAGAACCAGATAGGCACAAAATTATGGTATTACCTGATTCAAAATTGAGCAGGAAATTAGAATAATAGCAGCTAAATACAATATTAAAACAGTTTTAAGACAATCGCTTACTATAGGCAATAAACTACCTAACCAAAAAGAAAGAGTAGAACCCCTCGAGACATCAGGAGTATATGCGATACCTTGCAAAGAATGTAATTTCAGGTATATAGGCGAAACCATGCGACCTATAAAGGTTCGTAGAGGTGAACATAAGACAGCCTGCAAATATGGACACATTCAAAGATCAGACCTAGCTAGGCATTCGAAGGAAACGGGTCATAAAATAGACTGGGAAGGATGTAAACGCATCGCGTTATGCAACCGCAACAGATTAACTAGACTAATTAGAGAGTCAATTGAAATAAAATCAGGAAAAGGTGTAATGAATGTAACATCGGTAGAAAAAAAATCATTGGGCCCAATATTTAATGAAGCATTTTCTATGGTCAGAAAACGTGAGGCTGCGGAACATGAATTAAGTGGGAACCTAAGTAAAAAACCTCGCTTATAGAATACTAATTGCGAATGATCTGTACCAATATCAATTTCCTATATACTTATTTTTCTCAATAAAAATGTTCCAAAAGAGGGTATACCGATTTAGCAAGGGTTAGTAGATAGAGCATTAGATAAGACACATTTGACTTACATTGTTGCTTATATTTTATATATTTATGTAAGGTAGGAATATCTTAATAAATGAATAATACGTTAGTCCTAGAGAAGATATTCATGGTTAATAGCTACCATGTATCCTTTTAAGAGGAAACCAAAATGTGATAGATAGACGGATATATAGATAGGCCTATCGGTATATTGATAGGTTTATTCTATACACATAATATATATATATACATATATACGGACATTAATCATTTTAGACATTACCACTAAAATTATATATTTATTTAAAATGCTAAATATATATATATATATATATATATATATATATATATATATATATATATATATGACTCACACTGTTGCTTATATTTATATATATATATGTTTTTATACATATTTATATGTATTTTATATATTTATATAAGGTGTGAATAAATAAATATAAAGTTTGATTAATTGGTCAAAAAAACAGGAAGAAAAGAGAAAAATAATAATTTATTAGAAATATGCAAACGTATATATATATATACATATATATAGATAGGATTAAAGATATTGCACCCACACTGTTGCCTATATGTATATATATATATATGTTTTGTATACATATTGATATGTATTGTATATATTAATATAAGTGTGCATAACCTAATAAATTTTTATTATTAATGTACATTTATATATATATATATTTATGATTAGGGATGTTGGTCTCATACTGTTGCTTATATTCATATATATGTTTTTATACATATTGACATGTATTTTATATATTGATATAAGGTGTGACTAACGTAATAAATAAATACATAATAAGAATAGAAATTATTCATGTTTAATAATTAAAAATGGTCCTTTTTCTATATATATATATATATATATATATATATATATATATATATATATATATATAAATATATATATAAAGTTGTTACGATATTATATTTAGATATATATGTATATAGATATAATGAATTATTTTAGTCATATGAGCAAATATTCTTATGCAATTATTTCCAATAGTTGATTAACTTCGCATTGTGCTTACGATTAGTTTTTTGAAAAACGTTAGTTGTCCAGACTGTCTCTATCTTTCTCTCTTTAATCGTTCACCTAAGCGTCGCTATAACATTCACTCTCCATCCATCTACGTAATTTGCTGCTCCATATTTGAACTAATTTGTTGCTATGTGCACAATACCTCACACACCATTGTATACATTAGAGTTCCCGGCTTTAAATAAAATACAGTATATGACAGTCAAGGTTTGTTTTAGCATTTTTAAATTTTGATTACCGTGACATAGTAGCAATACAGTTATAACAAATAACAAAAGGTTCGATACTGTCTCTCTCCCCTAAAATATTCTGCATACGAGATGAGATGATGTATAGGTGAGGTAATGATTAGTCTGCTAATTATAAAAAGTTATATATTGAGTTTAGTTACTGAGACAAATTCTATGATTAAAACTAGTGTTGAGTCAAAAAAAATATATAAATAGAATGGTTTTGGAACGAGGTTACCACATTTGCTTAAATCTGCTATTGTGATCAGTGTTGTGTTGCCTGATGATGGTGCTGGAAAGTAGGCACCGAAACGTCGCCAGTAAACAAAGATGTGATAGAACCACATTTCCAGTTGAAGTAAAAATGAGTCAACCCGATCAAAGACAAAACAAAATTGGAAATTGTGAAAAATCGGATCTTTGTGTAACTGCCCGTGTACAGCTATTACCCGCGTACGCAAAACGCGGCATTGATAATATGATCCAAAAAATATCGACTTTTCCAAAAATAATGTTACATTAGATTTGAATGATTTAAGTAGATATTTGATGACACTAGGACTCAGTATAAACAGTAAATGGACGAACAGAATTTAATTATGTTTATTATCAAAATTCTATGATTAATGGTGTTTTTTTAGATTAAACTTCATCAAGAAAATAAAGATTTAGGCATAATTTTTCAATGTCCAACTTCTGCTGAGAGACAAGTTGAAAGGATAGTAAGCAGTGCAAAGAACAGATGGGCACTAATAAATATAAATATCTTATCGAATGATATAGAATTTAAAATGAATATAATTTGGATTAAACCGATACTAGAATATGCTGCCGCTATTTGAATTCTATTAAAAAAATGGTTTATCATACAAGACAGAAGCTGTACAAAGAAAGGCTTTGAAAAGTATTAGTCCTATCTCCTGCACTATGTACGCCACTAGATTACAGTTTGTATCACTGCAAACTTTGTGGTTTTGGAGGATGTGCTATTGCATAAAAGTTTTCTATTTGAACCAATGGACTGAAGCCTATATGAATCCGATATAAAACATTCATCAAGTTGGAACTAGTTTTGGACATTTGACGATATCTCCTCCTTTGTTGGGAAATATTGCGGGGAAGTTGTCTTTGAATCACTTGATGAATACCTTATATTAGCTTGATCTGAAGTAGATTGTTTCCACTCTTGATTGTTCTTTAGTTTTTTCGCTTTTTCCAATTTCCATTGGAGAAATTTTTTCTCACGCCCAATAAATATGCCGTGAAAATTAGGGTTCTTACCTTTATTTTTACTGATGGTTTCAAAATGCATATTCGTCGGCCTTTTTGATAATTTTACCACGACATGTCTTGGACGATCAGAACGTATTCCCATCCTATAACAATTAGCTATATCAGCTTCCGTCGTGTCCTTGATCAAAACGTTTAATTTCTCAACGTCCTTTACGTCGGCATTTTCATCAAGATTAAATAAAATTAACTGATCTTGTTCACTAATCCGCGCCAAGATTTCATTCGCTAATATATTTAGAATTTCTTCGCCTGATGTATTATTTTTGATTGCCGTATCTTCTTCTGCTGTTATATCAACCATCTCTACCCATGGCTGAGCTTCTATCTTTAAGTTGTCTATCTTCACATGTAGCGTTCTAGTCAACTCTCCAATTTGCGCGCTTAAAGTTTTGTTTTTCTTGTCTGCTATCTACAATTTCGCTGCATACACGCTAATGTCAGCTTACAATTAAGATATTTTATTTTTAATAATTCTGTTCTCATTCTTCAGCACCTTCATAGATTTCTGATGATCCGCAACGATTTTTAAAATTCGGTATGCAACAAAGTCGGAGCCATTTCAAACCGCGAGCCAAATATAAATAATTTCTATTTTTTTTCGAAAATGTAAGAAAATTACAATTAACTGCCAAAGGGCCTCCATCTGAGATGTCTTTTAAATTTGTATATACTGAACAAGAAAAATGCTACAATTCTCCTGATATTTAAAATTTTGATTATCATAATACTTTCTCATGGTTGAATAAAAGTTAAGGATAATTGTGATCAGCGACATATCTCCTTAAGATTTTATTTCCACGTTCTGTATTATTAAAATTTAAATGTTATGCATTCTATTATCATGTTAATCAACAACACATACAATTATTTGCTAGTTATGGTTCTCATTTTTAAAAAAATAATGTTACACTCGAATTATACCTTAATTTTTCCTATTTCGGTGATGAATCTATTACTCTTTACAGCCGAACTTTCTGATTTTGAAATATTGTATAGAACAACTAGTGAGATTTACTTATCTACATGAGACTAAGCGCACATATTTACGCTATGTGATATCTTTTAGATATTGTACAGTTTCAAATATTATTATCTATTTGATGGAACATGTGTGGTTTGAGTCCAATAAAGATTTTCTATTCTATTCTATTCTAAAATGTTCCACTTACTTTTGCATAATCCTGCTTTTGATTTGTACCGTAATATTTCCAATTGTCAGAGCAAATTACCTGTTTACTAAATATTTATTATTAATATTATTGGATTTGAAGACACTGTTCACTTTGTTGAATGATTGGCAGGTAGGAGTCGGATAGACTTGGAGAAAAAGATTAATCCATTAAACTCCAGCTTATATGCCCTTCAGAAAATGATAGACTCCAACAGATACACCAAAACTGATACAGGATTCGAAACTGTTGGCCTCTCATGATTTAAAATGGCAGGAGCCTCTCACAAATCGGCAACTCTAAATGGTTTTATTTACGGTCGTTTACAGATTAACAGGTTTCATGACTCATATGTAGCATTAATGTGTAACTAAAGAAATAAACTAACAGTTAAAATTGATTATATTTCATTTACCTTATTGTTTTAATATTCTAATACCAAAGGCGCTTTTTGTAAATACTTATTCTGTGCACATGTGCTTTAAATCTATCGTTTGATAGTTTTAATGTGACATATAATGAGGTATGTATTTCTCCCTAAAATTGCAATAATAAACTATTTCTATTATTTTACTATAAGTAAATACTGTGAAACATTGCATTTATACAATAAATTATTGGTTGTACAAAACCATCTGTCAATACTGTAGAGGCCCTTTGGTCACTACCAGAAGAGAGCCTCTGAGATGCCAGACCCGGATAATCCATTTATATGCGGTATGATCATCTAATTTGGAACACAAGTTCCTTGTGAACCAAATTATCAGTTGTCCTCAAAATTTAACAACAGCCTCCATGTTAATCACAGCAAATAATACACACAAATAAATAACCTGATCTCGTTGTAACACAAATTTATTACTAAAATCAAAATAATAATGACAAAACCAGAAAGTTGTTACAAGTTAAGAGAGATCATTTTGCGTCCAGCACACAGAACAGACAACTCAAAACTCACAAATAAACAATTCTTACATAGTTAACATCGTTATTTGTTTATTAAAAATAATTGAACATTATGTATAGAAATGTCGTTGCTTATTACTACGTTTACTTAGTGACACAACGTATAAACAGTTCCTGACAAAAGTAAGACTTATGTCGAAGGGAATGCCTTCCTCTACAATACTTTTCTCTTCCGTCTTTTAGCAGTCTGTACTTGTGCACAGTTGCAAGTCACTGTTTCACTAACTTATACACAATCCTGCTTTAATTTTTTACCTTGAAATTTTGGATTGTCGGGCTGAATAAACTTTGTTGCTAAATAAAAATTTGTTTTTCAATATTAAAATATAAGTGTGGTTATATATGATTTTCTGCTCCATGAGCATGTTACATACATGTTCCAAATTCGGTATAATTTAAAAATTTTTTAATGCATTTTTGAACGTGTTGAAGTATTAAAAAAATTTTTTGTAAATAAAGTTACAAGTTGAACAATAAACAACAATGTCTTAGTTATTTAGAAGATTATGCTTTGATTATTATAGTTATTCTCGATGCTCTAATGCTACGCGTTGATATATCATTGAGTCGTATTGTAGAAATTTGACTAAGTGAGTTGACAAGCATATGGTTGTTAATCGCACTTTAGTTGATTAAAGCCGTAGCAAAGCATCACTCTATCGTTGCGGAGATTGAATCTGTTTTCATTGAACAATACTATTGATATTACATAGTTTCGACGACGATGAACTCTTAAATGTGAAAAGTAAATCCGGGCGCATCGTTAACGATTAAGATAGCATGAGTCTGGAATCTTTTGATGTGTTGAGGCCCTTTTGCTATTTGAGTCTGAAAGCCCCATAGATGCCAAATCGCTTGAAGTCCTAAAATTCACAGTAGAGTCTGATAGGCTTATATTACTATTTGTGTCTCCTAAGTTCAAGTCCGCAATGTCCTGCACTAACCTACTTGTGTCCTCAAATTTAATATCGGTTTCTATAACTATATGGTATAACAATTAAATCGACACTTAATGTTAGGCAATCGGAATGCGAAAGTTGGATAGCGGTATCTCCCAAACAAAGAATCTGGAAAGAAATATACGTAAAAAACAGAAGAAATCAAATAAACCTGTTCCAAGGCGTCACCTTCAATATTATGTTATATCAGAACAAAGGAAATTGATGGAGTAATATATTTGATGATGATGTAATTGTTTACTAGAGAAAATGTTAAAATGCAGCATACCAAAATAACAATACCAGTCAAGGCGCGAGATACTCGAAAAACTGAAAATGGCGCACAATTCAAAATTAAGTATTTAAACAAAGAATGTTCTGGAAAATAAAAAGAAAAAGATTCTTTTTAAATAAAATTCGTTACAATCAGCCATAGTGGTTTAAATTTATCAGTCAATGTTATTTTACATAAAGCAGAGGATTTAACTTCCTCCACAGATGCAGATTTTTTCTATTTATTTTATAAAACTCTTAAGAGAAATCATGAAGAATTCAACGTATTTTTCCTGCATGCTATTTAATAGGAATTACTAGATTTTGCTATTGTCATCTATGATTTGGTAAAATTTTTTAATAATCATGCTTTTGTGATATTGTCGAGCTACATCTATTAATTTTTCGTAAATAACACGTTTAACGGGTCCGGATGTTGGTTGCATGAGCCATTAGGCAATAGGTTGTATATTGTGATTCGTTTCGAATAAGTTTTGAAATCAAGAGTAGGAAATCTTAGCTATTAATTCTAGTCGTTTTGGAGGTGCAACTTGAATGAATCTTAGATGTACGGAGCCCCAGTTCCGTAATAGTAGTTTAATTATTGATATAACTGATCCTCTGTATCATAGCGATAGCAGCTTAACCTGAGCGAGATTTGATAAGTAAGACAGATTAGAAACTCCACGCCTTATATAGTTTGCATGCAGTCCTTCCATTTTATCGGATAGTGCATTGCCAGGTGCGTTCCAAATAACGATTGTAGTAGAGAATATGTAATAATATGATAAAATAAGCACAGCTTAGTTGTTTTTGCTTGCCTTTGTATCAGATTGATTGAATCTTGGCTTTGAATGAAATTGTGGTAATATCTTGTTTTGGCCATTGTTTACTTTAAAAAATCCCTCCTAGGTAATTAAACGAACATTGGTTGCGCAGGTGGTGGCGAAAATTACATTTTAATCAAGGTTGCGAACTTTATATAAACGTCTGACTCATTATGTACCTACATTTGTTAGTATGAAACTAGGTATTGTATAGTGTGGAAAAGGCAATTCATCCAGTAGACCGGTTTCGTCCATATTGGGAACTCGTCACGTACTCTCCAGAATTTGCCACGGGCAGGATTCGAACATGGATACGTTTGCTTTGGAATTTGGTACTCTAACCACTGAGACACTCTGCCGCACACTACACACAATTAGTCTCGAAGTA
Organism: Eudiplozoon nipponicum; assembly: GCA_029291075.1. Lineage (NCBI taxonomy): Eukaryota > Metazoa > Platyhelminthes > Monogenea > Mazocraeidea > Diplozoidae > Eudiplozoon > Eudiplozoon nipponicum. The sequence continues at coordinate 110,261 of JAQBSW010000314.1, forward strand.
CCATCAGAATTAGAAGTACGCGATGCAATCCTATCTCTTAAACGCCGAAAAGTCGCCGGCCACGATTATTTGAGAATAGTGACGATATAATTTTTCGAGCGTTGACCGAACTTTTTCATATTATATGAAATAAGGAAACCGTTCCACTTGGTTGGAATGAGTCGACCATCATTCCTATCTTCAAATTAGGCGATCGTAATTCGTGCGATAATCATTGTGGTATTGACTCCAGTCGTATCTAGATTGTTTGTTTCGATTATCTTAAGTCGTCTTAACGCTTCACGTGAATCATATACAAGAGCAGATCAGGCCGGATTCCGCTCAGGACGAGGTTGTATTGATATTTTTGCGTTAAGGCAAGTTCTTTAACAGAGAAATTTATATCACCGTCCAGCAATAGTCGTCTTTCTAGATTTCAAGGGTGCATTTGACTCGGTGGATCGTAATGTCTTATTCCATATTTTGTCGAAAAGTGGTGTGCCCACAAAATTTGTTAATATCATACGCGCTCTCTATAGAAATAATTCTGGTTGTGTTAAGGTCTATAACGAATTAGCTCATAGCATTACAACCAGCAGTTTTTGTCCAGTTTCTCCCTTTTTGTTTAATTTTGTAATCGAAGTTATTATGAACAACACTCTTTCACACATTCAAGATGCAAGTTTTCAATTTCTCCAGGATGGTAAACTAGTCGATCTTGACTATACAGGCGATATCGTATTATTATTCGAAAATCGAGATGCTGCTCTAGCCACATTGAATAGTTCAGAAGACGTTCCGTCTCTCGGTATGAAATTCTCACCCTCTAAAAGTAAGATAATGTTACAGGATCACCCACCACTCACTCCAACGCTGCGTCTGCAAGATGAAGATTTAGTCATATTTTACAGGTTTACATATCTCGGCAGCTCTTTCAATAACTTAGACAATCTGTCCGACGAAGTGAGAATAAGAATCGCGAAAGTTAGAGTAGCTTTCTCCAACCTTCGTCAATTATGGAGAAGCGCGAGTTTTTCACTCTGCCTTAAAGGTCTTGTTTACAATGCATCTATACGAGCAGTTTTACTTTACGCTAATGAAACTTAGTCTCTTAGAGTATATATTATTTTAGACGCGTACAGGCATTCGACCATCGTTGTTTGAGAAGTATAGCACATTTTGTTTACCAACAACGAATAACTAACATTGACATCCGTAGACGTAAGTGCTCCTCGTTAGAAAAACAAATAGGGCTCCATCAACTTCGTTGGCTTGGTCACTTTTTCCGTATGTCCTCAATTCGATTGCCCAGTAGAGCTCTGTTCTCTTATCCAGCACCAGATTGGCATAAGAAAAAAGGTAAGCAGATTTCTTGGTTAGAAACCCTTAGCGATATGACATCGAATTGAGCTCAGTGGCGATCTTGTTGCAGATGTCAATTAGTATAATCTTCGTAACCTTATATTCTTAGTAGGGCCAAGTTTTCTGAGAGGTTTGGTTTGTTTATGACATGATACAGTGTAAGCCGCAAGGAGGCGGTATTGCTGATGTTGCCTTGTCCTAATACTAAACTAGCCATAATGGTGTTGTTGAGAGGCGTAGTTTGCCTCATTTCTTTGAGTTATCCTGATAAATTTACTCATTAACTAAGTATTCTCTCTCTCTCTCTCTCTCTCTCTCGTAATTCACATTAATAATTTGTCTAAAATATTATTTGTGTTGTTAATTATTTTTTTCACTTATGGTTTTATGGCAGTGAAACATTAGTCAATTTTGAATTTTGTATGGCTGGGTATGATAAATGTTTCTTGGTTAGCCTTTCATTTAGGTAGATACCACGTTAAATAGAGAAGTGGTATTGAAATGAACATTTATATAATTCAACGAACATTTGTTACGCGCGTGGTGATGACAATTACTTTTTAATCAAGCTTGCGCACTTGAAATAAAATCATGACCTATTATGTACATACATGTCAGTATAAACTAGGTATTATATAGTGTGGAAAAGGCAATTCATCCAGTAGACCGATTTCGTCTTTATTGGGCTTGAATGTGGGCACGTCTGTGACTCTATAATAACTAATTATCTAACAGAAAATTGTGTGTAGTTTGCGGCAGGATGGCTCAGTGTTTCGAGCAACAGATTACACAGCAGATGTGCCCAGATTCAAACCCTTTCAGCGGTGAATTCTAAACAGCACTTGAAGAGTTCCCAATAAGGACGAAACCAGTCTACTGGATGAAATGCCTTTCCTACACTATGCAATTCTTCGTTTATACTGGAAAATGTGTGTACATAATGAGACAGGCGTTTAGATCAAGATATTAACTTTGATTTAAATAATTTTTTATCGTCTTCCCCGCAACCTTCATTTATTTAAATAATGAATAATCACTAAGTTATCGGAATTCGGAGGCCATTTATGATATTTTTAATTAAATAATTCTTTTGGTGAGCAAAATGGCTTTTTGTTAGCGTTTGCAATTTCACACCTCGAGAATTAGTTTTTCTACGCGAAATCTAGTATAACTAACACAAGAGTTTACAACTCTACAGTCAATTAAGACTGTCATTGTAACACTGGCTAGAAGATAGTGACACCATACCCAGCTGGTTAGTTCACATTTGAATAGCAGAAGTGTTACCTTTCTCTATAAACTGGGCTCGAATGGGAATTATTGCAGAAATTCTTTACCTCCAGCGATAAGTAGCACCGCGCTTGTGCCATTTATCACCGTAAAAGACTGACTAACTCTCGAGGCAAGGACTCTCACTCTCAAAGTGCCAATGGATAAGATCTGTTTGTATCGAAGCCACACACGAGGACTAGCAAGGGCAGCCGGAAGTACGTGCATGTATAATGCGTGTATTGTTTTCTAGTAAAACAGCGGCAGCGTTGCTGGTCACGATCCTCCTAATTGTTCCTGGGGCTCGTTCATATAAGCGAGGCATTTTACGACTTCCTTCATCTGAGCCAAATGGCCTTTCACTAAAACTGCTTGGATTTGTTATATTAGCACTGTGATTATTTACTCGAAGATATTAGTCCTTCTCCAGATTTGAATAATATCTTCAACCCTGATGGATGGTTTAATGGGCAGTAGCTTGTTTTCACCTGTCCTTCCTGCAAGTCTTGGCGTGTAAGGTGATTTTATCCTGCGCGCCGGTCGGTGCAGTACGGAATTTTTATTAGTTGTGTTATTAATATTTATTTTTGTGTTATAAAAGAACACCAGGACGCCCGTTCCTATTGGAGATAGGTGATTAGGATTCAGTCATACGGCTCTTAGATTAACTGAGAATCAAGACGGGCGAGCACCAACTTCTCGTTAGATTAATTTCAGAGCTTTCCTTTTCTTAGATGGTCTGCCGAAAATGTATAAAGAGCACCATCGGACCAGTAGATCTGGCAAATTTGAGGCGCCAGAAGTAACGCTTCTGTCTCTTATAATGGTCCAAACAATCACGACACGTGCAGGTCAGAACTCGGTACAATCAATTGTTAGTACCCGATATCATACGAAAAGGACAGCACTGAGAAACAAAATAATACATCATACGAATTAATTTCTTTTTACTAATCCAATGAGTTCGATGATGATTATATCTAGAACTTCAATGATTGCTGATCAGTTAGCTATTGATATTAGATCTTGGAGAAAGAAAGATATGGGTGTAGCCTTGCTTGAAATGTGACTTGGTAATAATGTTTTGTAGAGGCTTAGTTTGCCTTATTTACGTGTGTTATTTAAGTCACACTCATATTAACTACGTTTTTCTCAAAAATCACTCTCAATTAACAACTTGTCTGCCTAAATTATTATTTTTGTCGTTATTATCGCTTTTTAATTTTTCTTATTGTTGTGTGGCAGTGAAAAATTAGTTACTAGTGTATTACTACTACAAATGATAATACTAATGCTCGTCATACTCCTATTACTATAACCCATTCTTCTCCTACTAATGCATTTCTTCTCCAATGCCGCGTTTTTCGTACGCGGGTAATAGCTTTTCACGGACAGTTTCACAAAGATCCGATTGATCACAATTTCCAATTTCGTTTTGTCTTCGATCGGGCTGAGTTTGTATTCGTCCCAATGGAAATGCGGTTCTATCACATCTTTGTTTACTGGCTACGTTTCGGAACAGAAATCTCCGTCGCATCTTCAGGCCCAATTGCCACATATATACACAGGACAATAGTAGATTTAAGAAAATGTGGTTACCTCGTTCCGAAACCGTTCTGTTTATATTTTATTTTTTTGACTCACCACTGGTTTTAAACATAGAATTTGTTTCAGTAACTAAACTCAATAGATGCATATGTCTAGCGCACATGAATGCCCTCACCCAACAACTATATCTATATATATACAACTGTTAGTAATTAGCAGACCAATCTTAACGGCAGTATAATTTCAGCTATCTCAAATTCCCAGTATACATAATCTCATCTTGTGTGCAGAATTTTGTAGGGGAGAGAGAAAGTATCGAACCTTTTTTTGCTATGTCACGGTAATCAAAATTCAAAACTGATAAAACAAAAACCTTGACTGTCAAATGGCATATGAGATATTGCGCACGTAGTATGGTGCAGCAAGTTACCTAGAGGAAAGAGGGTGAATGTTAAGAGAGAAAGGTAGAGAGAGTATGGACAAACTAATGGTTTTCAAAACTAACCGTAATCAAAATGCAAATGTAATCAACTCCTAGAAATAATTACATAAGAATCTATGCTAATATGAATAAAATAAATCATTATACTTACAAACATATATATGTAAATATAATATCATGTACCACCCTTAAATATATATATATATGTTCCGAGTGGTGAGGGGACACCACTTGTACCAAATTCCCAAGAAACTCCATGAAATGTCATTGGAGCCGGCTTATCCTCAAGGAGTCAGCCACAGTAGGGTAAGGTAAGTATATATATATATATATATATATATATATATATATATATATATATATATATATATATATGTTCATTGTACCTTTCCTGTGTGCAGAAACAAAAAGAAATTTTATCAGATTTAAGAAACATTTTCTTTCGTATTGTCTTCTCAAATATCTACTAATGAACATATCTTTATAAATAAATTGGAAAGCAAAACAAGATAGAGAGAATGTGAAAAACAGAAACAGTTTATGGTCTAGTGCAGATTTATAAACAGGGGAATCCACTTAGATTAATCGTTAATGTACAAAACTCACCGACTTATAGATTGTCTAAATTTCTATGCAACAGAATTTGAAAATATACTTGTTTCTTAGATTATACTTTAAAGAACACATAATTTTATTGACATTATTAGTGGTAGTATCGGTGTATACTAATGCCCCGATACAAGCAGCATTAGAAAGTGTGAAGCGTTGTTTAACAGAGTTCCTAGAGATAATAGAAGTTAGTAAAATGACGTTAAGTGGTATTATGGAAATCTTAAATATCTGTATGTCCTTCACCTACTTTAGTTTCAGAAATGAATTTTATAATCAAGTTGAAGGTGTCCCAATGTGACAACCACTATCAGTCCCGGTTGCTAATATTTTTATGCACTATTTTGAAAAAAATCTGTTGTATGTGAGATTCCTGGATGATATGTTTATAATTTGGAATCATGGTGATACTGCGTTAAATAAATTTCTCGAATTAGCCAACCAGTTAGGCGAATTAAAGTTTACATTATAAAAATAGAATAATGATGAATTACCCTTTATGGATGTGAAAATAAAACGGAATGGTCCCAGATTGGAAAGAGATATTTTTAGAAAAGAGACTTATTCGGGACTCCTTAATTTCTTCTCAAATCACCCATATGGAATGAAAATAGGCATTCTTAAATCCATGATATTAAGGAGTCTTAGAATAGTGGATTTAAAAAATAGAGAAAAGGAAATGAGGAGATTAAGGGAAATATTCGAACTAAACGGCTATCCGTCAAGTATAATAGATAGATTATTAAATGAGATGTTGCTGAGATTTAATGGTAATATAATAAACAAAGTAAAGAAGGAAACAGAACTGGATAAGCACAAAATTATGGTATTACCTGATTCAAAATTGAGCAGAAAAATTAGAATAATAGCAGCTAAATACAATATTAAAACAGTTTTAAGACAATCGCTTACTATAGGCAATAAACTACCTAACCAAAAAGAAAGAGTAGAACCCCTCGAGACATCAGGAGTATATGCGATACCTTGCAAAGATTGCAATCTCAGGTATATAGGCGAAACCATGCGACCGATAAAGGTTCGTAGAGGGGAACACAAGACGGCCTGCAAATATGGATACATTCAAAGATCAGACCTAGCTAGGCATTCGAAGGAAACGGGTCATGAAATAGACTGGGAGGGATGTAAACGCATCGCGTTATGCAACCGCAACAGATTAACTAGACTAATTAGAGAGTCGATTGAAATAAAATCAGGGAAAGATGTAATGAATGTAACATCGGTAGAAAAATCATTAGGCCCAATATTTAATGAAGCATTTTCTAGGGTCAGAAAACGGGAGGCAGCGGAACCTGAATTAAGTGGGAACCTAAGTAAGAAACCTCGCTTATAGAAAACTGATTGCGAATGACCTATACCAATATCAATTCCTATATACTTATCTTTCTCAATAAAATGTTCCAGAAGATGGTATACAGATTTAGCAATGGTTAGGAGATAGGACATTAGATTAGAGACATTTGACTCACACTGTTGCTTATATTTTATATATTTATATAAGGTGTGAATATCTTAATAAATGAATAATAAGTGGTCCTAGAGAAGATATTCATGGTTAACAGCTATCAAGTGTCTTTTAAGGAGGAACTCAAAATGTGGGAGATAGACGGATATATAGATAGGCTTATCCGTAGATAGATAGGTTTATTCTATATACGTAATATATACATATACGTACATTAATCATTTTATATAATGCTATTTACATAAATATATATATATATATATATATATATATATATATATATATATATATGGGATTGTAGCACATAGGATAATAAATAGATAATAATTAATTAGGAGGAAGACAGAAAGAGAAATAACAAACAATTAAATATATCAATATATATATATATATATATATATATATATATTATTACTTAGTATGAGACGAAGTTAAAGCCTTCGGAGGAGTCGGACGAATCAGCACCCCGGCACAGCAAAGGCGAACTCCATGCGTACGTGGAAATGGGGATCAATTGGGTCTTTGCGAATCTTATAGTGTAAAACTTATCCTTAAATGTTGGTGTATATTGCATAGTGCTGTCTTTCTTGTTTCTAATCTCGCTGCCATTTTATTGTGCTGGACAATTGATAGCACTCGTTGGTCGGTAAAATCTTGCATCCTTTATATTTTCAGGTGCACCGATTTTTGGCCTTGATTGATGGGTTCTCACTTTTTCCTTCATTTTGAAGCCCCTCGTCAGCTGCTTACCTAAAATTGATGTTGGAACCAGATTTTCCGAAATTTTGGGACTTCACTTCCAGTCCAATTTTCAGGATAAACACCATACGCACAGGACAAAAACATCTTGTGGAAAATGTGGTATCCTCACTCAAGACAGATATATTTATATTTATTTTATTCCTAAAGTATTTTTTATTGTCTGCCCTGATACTTATTCTGTTGCTGGTACTATTGCAGCAACAACTACTACTGCTACATCTCGTTATAATACTACTCTTATTTCTTCTGTTACAACTACTAATACAGCTCATCCTCCTTTTCCACCTACTTCTTTTCCTTCTACTATTCATACTACTACTACTACCACTGATATTAATACTCCTATATCTCATTTTGTAAGTAATACAATTCACCAGGCGTTGATTGCAGGGCTGGTTTTAACAGTTCTTTAAATCAAGTTTGCTAGCTTGAAGTAAACACCAATCCAATTGTATTTATCAAGTCGTCGAAGAGCATAGAAAAACTACCGTCAGTCACACGTACTGCAAATTTAGATATGCGGCTCTCACCTATAGTAATCTCACATTTAGTGTACTGGACTCCTCTACTATTACTGCTACTACAACATCCACTATTTCTTCATACTTTCCCCATTCTGCTATTATTGCTTCTGCTCTTCCTCCTATCTTTTCTCCTATTATTTCTAATTCTTATCCACCTCCTCCTTCTACTACTCTTTCTCCTATGACAATTGCTATTTCATACTACTACTAAAACTCTTCATTTATCTACCACCACTCCTACTATTAGTATATCACATACTCTTCCTCCTATAGACCAACCTATATCTACTACTACTGCTACAACTACTAATACTAATAAAATTATTAATTATAAGGCTACTACTTTCACTACTAGCACCATTACCAATAAAATAACAGTAACAACAACTACTACTACTAAGACTACCACCACCGCTGCGACTTTCACTACGCATTCTACTAATACAGCTCCTGTCCTTTTACTCCCGCGATTACTAAAACAAATAGTCTCCGCTTTCTTTTATTACAATTTGTATTCCTATCACTACTCCTTCACTTATTATTATTATTATTATTATTATTATTATTATTATTATTATGATTATTATTATTATTATTATTATTATTACTACTACTACTACTACTGCTACTACTACAAATCATTCTTCTACTACTGCCATTACTGCTAATACAACTCATTCTTCTCTCTCGTATTACTCATCCTACTACTACTATTAAAAGTCATCCTCCTTCTACCACAAGTTTTCTTCCACCTATTAATATTATGCTTCTACTTCTACTATTACTACAACTACCACTGCTATTAATAATACTCTTTATTTATTACTACTATTGTCGTTACTATAAATCATCCTACTACTCCTACCACTTATCGTTTTACTTCACAACTCTTGCTTCTCCTAAGCGTAATTCTACTAAAAATCGTCCTCATTCTCCTGATACTACTCTCCGTCCGATAATTACTGCAAAGACTCATCATTTTCCTATACATACTTTATTTTGATATATTCCTTAAAAGAAATTGGTGGTTGCGGGACAATTGATACGAGTGCTATCACTAGTCCCGCAACCTATAATTGTAGTATCAGCTCCTACTTAAGCTGTTTCTCCTCTTTTTCCTCCATTTATAATTGTTTCTGTTAATAATGAATTTAAGTTTCGAATTAATAATGCTACTTATACTACTTATACTAATATTGCTATTCAATGAAACTGTATTGTCGATGTTGCCTTGCATTAAAGCTGACTTGGCCATAATGGTCTTGTGTAGAGATTTAATTTACCTCAATTTTGTATGTTATCTAAGTATATATATTCATAATAACTAGGTCCTCGACCTCATAAATCTCGAATGTTTTTTGTGGCTTAATTATTATTATCTTCGTTATTATTTTTTTCAAATTATTCTTATGATTATGTGGCAGTGAAACAATAGTCATTAATGTCTTTTGTATTGCTGTGCATGATGATGATGACCATTGCTACTACTACTTCTACTACTCATTTTACTTTACTTTACTTTACTGCGGCTGACTCCTTTTGGAGGATAAGCCGGCTCCATTGATTTCATGGAGTTTCTTGGGAATTTGGTACAAGTGGTGTCCCCTCACCACTCGGCTTTTTGATCGAGGACGCACCTCTAACCTTTGCACATCCAAGCGCAGTCTGCAAGGCGGCAGTAAGTTGCATGGTTGCCGTTGGCTGTTGAGAGCTCATTCGCCATTCGGAAGTACGGGGTACTGTCCAGGAGTCCATGTAATCCTGTCTACTACTCATTCCTGTTCTTTTACATTTTATACTACTACTACCACCACTAATATAACTGCTGTTGCTACTACTACTACAACAGCTACTACTGTATTGTCATCGTCGCTTTGCATTAAAGCTAACTTTGATATAATAGTGTTTTGTTGTTGTGGGTTGTCTAGGTAAATATACTCATATTAACTAGATCCTCCTGATCATAAATCACTTCTATAAGAATTATTGTCTAAATTATATGTATTTTTATGATTACTGCTATCTATTACAATTCTTGTTTGCTTCTTAAATTGTACTTTATTTATTTTTCCTTCTTAATAGAATATTTTTTACTTTTTTTCTGCCATAATTGTAGGGCAACGAAGCATAAGTTAATAGTTGCGTTTGTATTTCTGTACGTGATGATGATGATAAACACAACAACAACTATTACTACTACTACTAATACTATTAATATTTCGAGTATCACAGCTACAACTCATTCTTCCCGTGCTACTATTTTTACCATTACTGCTACGACTTCTACTACTACTCATTCTCTACCTACTACAAATCCTGCTCCTCTTAGTACTACTAATACCAATCTAACTCTTCCTGCTCCCTATACTACTACTACTGCTTCTACTACTACAAATTCTAGTTTTACCAAAAAATCTGCTCCTACCTCCATAACATCGAAACTCTCAATTAAGTGTGGACTTTAATTGAACACTTGATCGAATAAAGGCGTTGAGACTGTGCTTGTCTGACTTCTCTTCATTTTATTGCCTGGTTTGGTCAACTCTATCAGAGCTTTAGCGCCACTAATATAGCTCAACGTGTCATGAAGACATACAAACCACCACACCAACGGTAGAACAAAGGATCCAGTGATGATAATAATAATAACAATGGGTATGAATTTCTGGACAGATGGCTTGTGATTTCGACGTTACCTTGGTTAACACATGTGTTGAAAATTTCTGATTCTAATAGAATGCTTTTTGGTTTTTTTCGAAGTCTGAAAAGTCAACTGACTACAAACATTTTTTTTATTGACATGTTTTGGAATCAACCAATTTGGTAGACGTAGCCAATTCTCCTAGTGTTAGCCTTTGTCGATTTTCATAGATCATACTGATTTGTTCTGAAGAATTGGCAAAATAAAACACTGCCGAGTCCCTTTTACTATACGCAATATGAGAAACAGCTGTAATCAGTTGGTTTTTTTGGTCGATAATGCTGTCTGTTTGAATTTGTTTTCGTTCACAAAGATCATATTTTTGTGCTCTTGATCAATTTATATGGAAATCCGTGTGTGTAGGTATGTATTTATCTGTATGTTTCAATTGACATATTTTATGGCGCATATTTCGTACACCTGTTTTATTAGCCTAACTAGGTAAATAATCTTTTATGTGCGTGTATTGTTTTATTTATATTTTTTCTTTGTTCAAAATTATTGTAAAATACGAACGAGTACATTTGTTTTTAGTTTGAAAATTACCTTAACGTACTTGGTGGATGGCTATTTCATATTGTGAGAAAAGCAGTTTTTAAAAGCTTGAAAGAAGATCAATTTTGTTATTTATAAAGTGGCATTTTTTTAAAAAGGCAACGCCAAACAAAAGTGATAAAAACTGGCTTTTATATCTAGGAATGAGCGTCATACTCATTTACAGCCCACACGTAAATACGAATTTTATGGCTACGCAGCAGAGTAGCGTCAGTTTAAAATACTGATGGCCTTTTAAGTAATATTAGTGTTGTTGTTATTATTATTAGTAGTAGTAGTAGTAGTAGGCGTTGTAGTGTATAATAATATTATTTTAATATTATTATTATTATTACTACTATTATTATTATTATTATTATTATTGGTTGTAGCAGTGTTAATAGTATTAGTAATAGCATTAGTATTACCATGATTATTATTAATATCAGTAGTAGTAATCGTAGTTGTAGTAGTAGTAGTAGCTTGAGAAGAATTAGAAATAGTAGCAATATTTTTAGGTGTAGTAGCAGTAGTAGCAATAGTAGTATTAGTAGTTTTAAGAATTTAAGGTTTGCAAATATTTAAGGTTGATGTCGTTATTTGAGCTATAGCTATGGATTTTACTGGTTTGACTAACCGCTTTTCCTATCTAGCCGTATTGAAATCGTTATCTGTAACCGCTTAGGTACTAAAAAGTTTTGAGCTTCCCATTTTCATTAACTTATGCTAACACAGCTTTCAGCCCATTTCCAGCATAATCTACCGTGTTTTCTTGTCCTTGCTCCAGGAAATGCAAACACAAAGGAGTCTGACGAATCTACATCATAGTTAACGCCACCACAATTATAAAAATCTTGATTAATGCCATATTAATCATCATCACAACCGAAAATAAATCAGCATTTATTAAAAATGACGCTTCTACGAAGTATAACTATGAGGACTAATCTAAGTTGCCTGTTGATTGTAAAAGAAAACAGGTGATTACGAGAAAACGACACTACATTCATAGCACTTAATCAGAGTTCTCGCCCTCGTAGATGTGGTGGATAGAAAATTCCTTTGAATTTTTTCGATATTATATCTTTAAGGCTCCACTGTAGTGCACGGATCAGGTAATACTGATCTCTGTTTATGTTTGAATGTAAGTATAGATTTATATATATATATATATATATATATATATGATATCTTGTGTGTGTTTGTGTGTGTGTATTTTCCCAATGCTACTTGTTTTCTATAATCTAGTCAATAGTTCTTTTTAAGGTCTGTGCAGTGAGATAACGAATTTTAATACAAAAAGTGTTTTAGTCTTCATCTGAAAAATAATTTTGCGAAACTGGATTAATCGAAATTACCTGATCTGCGTTTTGATTAACAGTTGTTTTGCTCCAGTAGTTTTCTTTCTTTAACAAAATATTTCGGCAGCCTTCTTCGCTTGGTCCATCCGCACCAATTTCACAAAACCAGGCTTGCCTCATTAGTTTGGGTTTATAAAACTGGTGAGGATAGACCAACTGAAGAAGGCTGCCGAAATATTTTGTCAACGAAAGAAAACTTCTGGATAAAGAACAACTACGTTAGTCAAAACGCAGATCAGGTAATTAAATTACTTGATCTGCATTTTGACTATTTTTTTCAATTAATCCAGGTGCGCAACAAGGCAACTCCTTCAGGTAATTAAATTATTGGGTCTTTTGCTTTTCTTATGTTTGCGCAGTATGTTTGCAAAGATGATAATGATGATGCTAAGCAATATATTTATGGTAATAATGAGAAAGACGTTGAGCATGAAGGTGGTAGGAAGAATGACAGGTGAAAATGATGATATTGCTAGACATGTGGTTCACGATATAAATGGGAAGGAGTTTGAGTAGGAAGGTAGTGTTCATGATATCGATAACGAGGACAATGATAGTGATGCTGGTAATGGTGATAAGAATGATAACCGTGAGGTTAAGGATAATTTTGCGAAAGTATTTAAGCAGGAAGAAAGTGAGCAGGATGTTGATAAGGAATGATGGTGATGGTAATAATGATGATGCGAATGTTGAAGTGGATGATGCTGATGAGGCAGATGTTGAGCTTGAAGAGGATAAGCAGGAAAAGGAGAAAGTGGGAGGAATATGTTGAAAATGATGCAGTTGTTAATGATGATGATGAAGAAGGCAGAGATGATTATGATGGTCATGATGATGATAGAGATGAGGATGACGATGGTAGTGGTGGTGATGATGATGATGATGATGATGATGATGATGATAATGATAATGATAATGATGATGATGATGGTGGTGATGATGATGATGATGGTGGTGATGATGGTGATGATGAGATGATGATGATGATGATGATGATGATGATGATGATGATGATGATGATGATGATGATGATGATGATGATGATGATGATGAAAAGAAAGAGATTAATGATTAGAACGATGAACTGGTGGAGTACGAATTTGTTAAGCAGATTGGGGCTAAGGAAGAGGTGGATTATTTTGATGCTGATGATAATTATTGCGACAATATAATGCGTTTTTCTAAATGGAGTCGCACTGTCGGGTCTCGTTTCTAATGCTATATTTAAAATAAGGAAGGTGTTTAATTTACAAGATATGTGCAATTCAATGTGGATAAATAATGTTAGTCCACTCATTCAGACGTTGCTCCGTTTAATAAGACTACGCTAATTTATTTTTCGCATTTGCATTAATCCATTTTCACGTGTAGACGTCGAGAATGCAGAGTAAACAGGTCGTTATCAACGACCAAACTGGCTCTGCTCCACTCCAACGACGTTGCCATGAACCTCTCGATTGTGGACGAACTGGGCAGTGTGAGCCGTCGTCGGCTTCGCTTTCGAAAGCCCGGCACGCATTAACCATGCAGACTTCATTCTACTGGCGGCTAAGGCAAATGGCGTGCTGTTGTTCTTTTCTCCATAATTGGACGTCGGTTAACGTCGAAAATCGAAATGTCAATAAAACTGTGTCTGATTGCAGTTCTGCGGCCAACTCTTATTGGCAAGACGACTTTGGGATTAAACCTCCGAATAAAACTTGTTCTGCTACTGCTACTGATCCTGTTGCTAATGACAGTAATTGTCGGTTTGGTGTTGCGCAGTATCTTTGGAATTGCATTTTCTATCCACAATGGAGGCGTGATTTAAGACCTTCTAGAGTACCTGTACAAAGTCATCAGTACAAAAACATTGAAATGGTTAATCAAAGTGGAAACAATGGAGCAAATAGACAGGCATTTAGAAAGATAAGCTGTTGGTGTAGAAATGATTTGGATCAACATTGTTGCTCCGATTCGTCATCTGAGACAAGTGGCGGTCTTGCTAATGAAGATTACCGTCAGAACGAGGCTACCACCTATGCGAGGAATGCAGCGATTCTTGCGCCGTGCAATTTGAATGTAAGTATTGGTGCGTTTCAATAGCATATATTTGACTATAGTTACGCGTGCTCTCACTAGTATCGAGTTTGTTTTATTTATGTTCATGCCTACTGCCACAAAATATCGTTTTACATGCCAGTTCCTCGGGTAATCTCTACGCCATCGGAGCTTTATTTGATACATATACGCATAACTACACATAGAAGCACCGAGATACCTACACATAGATACAAATGTGCATATGTACATGAAGCAAAAAAACACACGTGTATACATGTACATAAATAAGTACATATGTACACAGACATTTTATATACATGTATGCATTCATACATAAATATCTACCTACCTACATACCTACCTACCTACCTACCTACATACATACATACATACATACATACATACATACATACATACATACATATATACATACATACATATGTACATACATACATAAATGCTCAGATACAACAGTTTAATACTGTTTGTTGCGGAGACCTAATATATATGCAAGTGTGTATTAGGTGTTGCGAACCTAGTAACAAATTAGTTCAGTTGTGACCAGAAGGATAAACCAAAGGCAGCATGAACAGAAAATATAATCTCATGCACATTTATATATATATATATATATATATATATATATATATATATATATATATATATGCAGTTTGATCCTCGTTGTCCAGTTTACCTTGTTATAATGATGTTCACGCAAGGTCTTAACGCATCATTGCGTGCAACTGACGGTGGTTTTGCTATTTTGTCCGATTGGTTAAATGAGATAAGGTTGTTGTTTACCTCAAATTCGCAAACTTCACTTAAATAATTGTTCTAACTATTCGCGCCATCATTTATGTCTTATTTGTATAACTTACGTATTTCTGTGCATATATACGTGAGACGAAAGCTGCTAAAATTTGCGAATGTACTGAAATTGTGCAGCCGACATTTCCAGTCAAGAGCATATGTGCAAGTAAACTGGATTTGGGAGCTGCATATCTCATTTTGCATAACTTTATGTATGCATTGCAGTTTGCTCCTCGTTAGCCAGTTTGCCGCTGTGCTTTGATGATGACCACGGAGGGTCTTAACACGTCAGTACGTGCAACTGACGGTAATTTTGCTACTTTGTACGATTTGGTAAATTAAATGGTATTGGTGTTTATCTCAATTTCGCAAACTTTAAAAAAAATGTTTTTGATTTTTTAGGTTCCAAGTTCAGGACGAGGTTTGGCATCGTTTGAAAAATCGAAACGACGTGGCAAGCGGAAATTGGAAAGAAGAACGTTGAACAAATTAATTGCTGCAAGTTCTCTTTATCAGCATCCTTGTGTAACCTCATCAAATACCTGTCAAGATCCAGAAGGGTCACCCAAGCAGCCTTGTGATATTTCGAGACGCCGCCGAAGCTGTTCAGATTGGTTTGAGACTGAAGGCAACATAACCAATCGTAAGAACGCCAATTAATATTATTTATTTATGGTAGCTGTTACCGATTGATTTTCAAGTTTACTATTAGAAATGCAGTTATTGCGCTAGCTGAAAAAGATCAAATAGCGTAGATACACTTTACTTATGAGGGCATCAGAATTTTCACACGTTTTGGTTTGTGAATTCGATACTTTTGTCTAGAGCTGGGTTCCGCGTGCTCATGACTATTTTTGGCGCGTGAAATCAACGCGTTTTCAGTATTGGTCTTGTAGACTTCTACTAGTTATCTCCTTGCTAGTCGTCCACCCTAGTTTTGGCGGTTTCCACTGCGATACGCTGAAATCCGCAAAGGAATTTTATTGCTACTATCGTTTTGCCTTACCCAATACTTTGATTTGTGTACACGTTTTATGAAGATTTGGGTGGCGTACAGGATAGACGCATCCCTATTTTTATAAATCTTTCCTTGCTTTCCATTTTTCTCAAGATATTTCATAGTGAAGTGCTGGTTTTGTATACATGCATTGTATTTATTATAATAATGATGGCGAACACGGGGTCTGTATCCACTGAAAAAAGTTACGAATCCTCCACAATTTGTATCTCCATATTGTTAGAAAACTCACACACGTATGTCTGCCTGCTGAATGCCCTCCCCTTAGCTGTTTTATTTATTTTATTTTAGTCGAAACTTGATTGGAATGTGTATTGTTCACTTGGGAGGTTCCAGGAAAGCTGATTCCATTAAAGCAGAATAACTCAGGTCTATTCACCAGGCCATGGTGCTACTGGACTGCCCTTCTATTCTATTCCATTCCAGACACTGCTAATGAGTGTATGATGCAATGTGATCAAGTGACCAATGTCGTGAATAGTGGTTTCCAGCTACGAAGTTACTGGCCTCATTCTTCTACGGTTTCAGCTACCAAAGGTTATCAATGCCGCGTTTTGCGTACGCGGGTAATAGCTGTACACGGGCAGTTACACAAAGATCCGATTTGTCACTATTTCCAATTTTGTTTTGTCTTTGATCGGGTTGACTCATTTTTACTTCAATTGGAAATGCGGTTCTATCACATCTTTGTTTACTGGCGACGTTTCGGTGCCTATTTTCCAGCACCATCATCAGGCAACACAACACTGATCACAATAGCAGATTTAAGCAAATGTGGTAACCTCGTTCCAAAACCATTCTATTTATATATATTTGACTCAACACTATTTTAATCATAGAATTTGTCTCAGTAACTAAACTCAATATATAACTTTTTATAATTAGCAGACCAATCATTACCTCACCTATACCTCATCTCATCTCGTATGCAGAATATTTTAGGGGAGAGAGACAGTATCGAACCTTTTGTTATTTGTTATAACTGTATTGCTACTATGTCACGGTAATCAAAATTTAAAAATGCTAAAACTAAAACCTTGACTAGCATATACTGTATTTTATTTAAAGCCGGGAACTCTAATGTATACAATGGTGTGTGAGGTATTGCGCACATAGCAACAAATTAGTTCAAATATGGAGCAGCAAGTAACGTAGATGGATGGAGAGTGAATGTTATATCGACGCTTAGGTGAACGATTAAAGAGAGAAAGATAGAGATAGCCTGGACAACTAACGTTTTTCAAAAAGCTAATCGTAAGCACATTGCGAAGTTAATCAACTATTGGAACTAATTGCATAAGAATATTTGCTCATATGACTAAAATAATTCATTATATCTATATACATATATATCTAAATATAATATCGTAAAACCTTTATATATATATATATATAAATAGAGAGAGAGAAAAAAGGACCATTGATAATTATTAAATATGAATAATTTCTATTCTTATTATATATTTATTTATTACGTTAGTCACACCTTATATCAATATATAAAATACATGTCAATATGTATAAAAACATATATATGAATATAAGCAACAGTATGAGACCAACATCCCTAATCCTACATATATATATATATATATATATATATATACGTTTGCATATTTCAAATTATTATTTTATTCTTTTTTTTATACTGCTTTTTTATTTACCAATTAATCAAATTGTATATTTATTTATTCACACCTTATATAAATATATAAAATACATATAAATATGTATAAAAACATATATATATAAATATAAGCAACAGTGTGAGTCATATATATATATATATATATTATGTGTATAGAATAAACCTATCAATCTACCCATAGGCCTATCTATATATCCGCTCTCCAGGCCTCGGTCAGGTGCACCGACCTCTTGCTGCGTTCCTCCTCTTGAAAATAAGCGACAATGTAAGTCAAATGTGTCTTATCTAATGTTCTATCTACTAACCCTTGCTAAATCGGTATACCGTCTTTTGGAACATTTTTTTATTGAGAAAAATAAGTACATAGGAAATTGATATTGGTACAGATCCTTCGCAACCAGTTTTCTATAAGCGAGGTTTTTTACTTAGGTTCCCACTTAATTCATGTTCCGCGGCCTCACGTTTTCTGACCATAGAAAATGCTTCATTAAATATTGGGC
Organism: Eudiplozoon nipponicum; assembly: GCA_029291075.1. Classification (NCBI taxonomy): domain Eukaryota; kingdom Metazoa; phylum Platyhelminthes; class Monogenea; order Mazocraeidea; family Diplozoidae; genus Eudiplozoon; species Eudiplozoon nipponicum. The sequence continues at coordinate 128,854 of JAQBSW010000314.1, forward strand.
CCAATGATTTTTCTACCGATGTTACATTCATTACACCTTTTCCTGATTTTATTTCAATTGACTCTCTAATTAGTCTAGTTAATCTGTTGCGGTTGCATAACGCGATGCGTTTACATCCTTCCCAGTCTATTTCATGACCCGTTTCCTTCGAATGCCTAGCTAGGTCTGATCTTTGAATGTGTCCATATTTGCAGGCTGTCTTATGTTCACCTCTACGAACCTTTATAGGTCGCATGGTTTCGCCTATATACCTGAGATTACATTCTTTGCAAGGTATCGCATATACTCCTGATGTCTCGAGGGGTTCTACTCTTTCTTTTTGGTTAGGTAGTTTATTGCCTATAGTAAGCGATTGTCTTAAAACTGTTTTAATATTGTATTTAGCTGCTATTATTCTAATTTTCCTGCTCAATTTAGAATCAGGTAATACCATAATTTTGTGCTTCTCCGGTTCCGTTTCCTTCTTTACTTTGTTTATTATATTATTGTTAAATCTCTGTAACATCTCATCTATTAATCTATCTATTATACTTGACGGATAGCTATTTAGTTTGAATATTTCTTTTAATTTCCTCATTTCCTTATCTCTATTTTCTATATCCACTATTCTAAGACTTCTTAATATCATGGATTTAAGAATGCCTATTTTCATTCCATATGGGTGATTTGATAAGAAATTAAGAAGTAGTCCTGAATAAGTCTCTTTTCTAAAAATATCTCTTTCCAATCTGGAACCATTCCGTTTTATTTTCACATCCAAAAAGGGTAATTCATCATTATTCTCTTTTTCCAATGTAAACTTTAATTCACCTAATTGGTTGGCTAATTCGAGGAATTTATTTAACTCATTATCCCCATGATTCCAAATTATAAACATATCATCCAGGAATCTTACATACAAGTTTGGCTTAAGAGGAGATTTTAACAACAGATTTTTTTCAAAATAGTGCATAAAAATATTAGCAACCGGGACTGATAGTGGTTGTCCCATAGGGACACCTTTAACTTGTTTATAAAATTCATTTCTGAACTTAAAGTAGGTGGAGGACATACAAATATTTAAAATTTCCATAATACTACTTAACATCATTTTACTACCTTCTATTATCTCTGGGAACTCTGTTAAACAACGCTTCACACTTTCTAATGCTGCTTGTACCGGGACATTAGTATACATCGATACAACGTCCAGGCTAGCCATTCTATCATTATCATTCAAGTTATATCTACTAATAATGTCAATAAAATGATATGTATTTTTTAAAGTATAATCTAAGAAATAAGTATATTTTCTAATTCTGTTGCATAGAAATTTCGACAATCTATATGTTGGTGAGTTTTGTACATTAACGATTAATCTAAGTGGATTCCCCTGTTTATGAATCTTTACTAGACCATAAACTCTCGGAGGGACTGTGTCACGTTGTATTAATGAATTCCCAAGTCCTGGTTCTAATTCCTTCGACTCAATCATTCTATTAATTATAGTCTTAACTTGTCCTTGTAACTTATCAGATGGATCTTTATTTATTTTATTATAGACCTCTAAATTATTTAATTGTTCATACACTTTCAATTCATAATCTGACCGGTTCATAAGTACCGTTGCACCACCTTTATCTGCCTTGAGGCATATTACTTTATTGGATAATAATTCTGTTCTTAAGCGTTTTAGATCATAACTCTGCTTGCATCTCACCTCTTTGTGCTCTAACACCGCTTTGGACACATCCAATTCAAACCTAGTCTTATCTTTTTCTGGGAGAAACTGGGCAATCTTAACTGTTTCTGTAATTATCTCATTCCTAGGTACGTAATCAATAGGGATCGCAGTATTAAGTCCAAGATTAAGAATTTGTTTTTGGTCTTCCTTGAGATCCATTCTCGATAAATTAACTAAACGTTTGGACATGACCTCTTCAATTCTCATATTTCTCAAAGGGCAATTAATTCCCAATATTGCTAGTTTTTTTTCATGCCTTTGTCTAATTTTTTAAATTTCATTATCCCTCGTTTTGTCTGTGAAATCTTCAATATGTTTGAAATCCAACATACCTAATCTCGCCAGTAATATGGACCTTATTTTTGTCTTCTCTCTAATCAGTTCAAATTTACGTTTGTTTAGTTTCTTAATCGATAGTTTTATTAAATGTAAACAAAGCTCATGCTTAAGAGTATTTCCTACTTTATCCAAAACGAATGAAAGTTTAAATCTAAAACATTTCGGTATAACATTAAATTTTAAACATTTATTAAGGAACGAGGTATTTTCCACTTGCCTAACAATCTGCATCTTCTTCCGCTTGTACTGATTCATAAGTGTGACCACTGTCGCATCATATTTGATTTTCAAATAACTTTTGAACTCAATGTTTTGCGGTGTGTAAGCATTCAGGTTATCAATGCCGCGTTTTGCGTACGCGGGTAATAGCTGTACACGGGCAGTTACACAAAGATCCGATTTGTCACTATTTCCAATTTTGTTTTGTCTTTGATCGGGTTGACTCATTTTTACTTCAATTGGAAATGCGGTTCTATCACATCTTTGTTTACTGGCGACGTTTGCTTAAATCTGCTATTGTGATCAGTGTTGTGTTGCCTGATGATGGTGCTGGAAAATAGGCACCGAAACGTCGCCAGTAAACAAAGATGTGATAGAACCGCATTTCCAATTGAAGTAAAAATGAGTCAACCCGATCAAAGACAAAACAAAATTGGAAATAGTGACAAATCGGATCTTTGTGTAACTGCCCGTGTACAGCTATTACCCGCGTACGCAAAACGCGGCATTGATAACCTGAATGCTTACACACCGCAAAACATTGAGTTCTTTACCAAAGGGAGTTGTCTCGATGTACTGGTGAGCAAGACTATTAATTAGTCTTTTCAAATAATGCCCCAAGGAACGCTTTCTACGTTCTCTAACAATGTTCGATAGTGACGGTACTTCAAAAATACGGCCGAATAGAAATGTCTGTCGTCCAAATTTTGCTCTCAGCTGATGTATTCTGGCGATCAACTTACACCGACCTGATCCCTAATCAAGCAAATAACTCGATTTGCAAAGCTTTATCGACAGCCTAAGAGAGGACCAACAATATACTTGACTTGAGGCACTTGAACAGGATAAAGTAAATGCGCGATTTGACACTGGTTTGCGTAATTCACCAACGGAGGCATCAGTCATGGCCGCCAGACTGTAGGAACCGACTTGTCTGAGGTCACCAAATCTCGTGGGTAGACGAAACCTCGGACGAATGGTGATAAGGCGCTTGTAATCACAGCCTAATGCTCTGCATAGAAATCTGTCATAACGACCGCTTTCGAGTAATGGCAGTCTGCATCGTCAGAGTCCTCGAGATCAAACCGTCAGTTGGCATTGCCTATCTACAGTCCAGGAAGTGTCGCGGTGACTTTACTAAAATTGTGCATTGACAACATAGTTCAACTACATGAGAACAATAGCACGACGTTGTGGAATTCTGGCGAAAAATGAAAATAGTTTAAAAAGACACACATTCGTGTACCATTCTTTGTTTAAGGTAAACATTGGTGATGTCGTTTTATGCCGCCACCATTGAAAGATTGTGGAGCTAGTCAGCCAACGTCATCTGATACATGGAATCTGGCGATTAACGAAGGAATGCGCGACCTAGTGGTCATTTACAGCCCACACATAACTTTGAATTCCATGGTTTTGCGGCAGTGAAGCATCAGTGTATTATGCTGGCGTAATGCTTTGTAGTAGTAGTAGTAAAAGTAGTAGTAAGAATGGTATTCAATAAGTAATTATAACAGGTATGACGGAATAAAAAAATATTGGCCTGATCGCCGTCATTTTGCGTGGCACAGAATTGTTAACCGCCGTGTTGTTTATTAAAGCACCAATGGTTGGTCCAAAGATATCGGTTACGTAATTTGTGATTGCGGCTGTGTGTATGATTTTTGCTACGCATCCTTTTCCCATTTAAAACTCTGTCTCGGTTTATCTATTTCATTTATGTCGTTCCACATGAATCCTTCTAAGGATGGTAGTAAATCCCACTTTTGATACAGCAATAGGAAATCGGATATCACGATATTTTGTCGTGTTTGCTAGTGCTAGCTTTTTATAGTTGGGCAAAAAAACGGCACTTTTTATTCTATTTGCAACAGATTCGTCCTTCCACGTTGCAACAATAAGCTTGTTACGATCCTTTTGATCCTTCATTTTAATTACCTTAAAAGACCACCGATTTCGGAGATTTTGCGGTCCTTCATGAGACAGAAGATCTCTATCGATTCATCAAAATTATGTGTTTAAATGTCAACCTTGTACCACAGTCAAGTGATAACCTCATCAGTAAAAAAATAATTATAACGATGAGATGGATGTCGGAGATTACGTAAGTGCCAACGAGCTATTCCTCACTCTTTTGGTGGCATAACAAATGCTACTGTTGGTTATAAGTGCAACAATTGATGTAACTGTTACGTTTTTTGTTCTCCAATTGTTGAAGACAGATTAGCTCACTAGGAAGAATCCTTTACATTATAGAAGCCAATTTATAAACTATCCTTGTGCTTAAATGAAAACGAAGGCCAGCGAAATCTTCTGGAAGTCCACCGCGCATATTTCAGCAGGCTTTCTGTTTCAGCGCAAATAAGTGGTCTCGCCGTTCACCTTTCTTTCTCCTATTCCTGCACCTTGAGCACTTGAGCACGTATTGTTTCACCTCTTCTTATGGACTGTTGAGGTCGACCTTATGACGATATTTTTGAATTAGTGTTCCGTCTCCAAAATCACATATGATGCCTACCACCCTTTTGGCCAATCTTCTTTACGTTTATCCACCTTCTAAGACTCAACAAATTAGGTGACCCTTCTTATACCGCGCACAGATTGAATCAATATTGGTATTATTGTTTGTATGACATCATAGAACACCAGTCTGCCCATACCTGGTTATGTTGGATGATTTGTATTCAGATTACCTTATTCTTAAATGACCTACCACCCAAAGCCGACGAACATCATATGCTTATTGGTTTATTTTTTATCTCCCGCCGACGGCTAACGAGCACCCGTTTCAATGAATAATCGGCGTGCTTTAAGGCGCTCAAAGTCGCCATCACACCTTTTCCTTTTAGTGCAAGCACACGCCACAAACAGACCTGGAGTCCGGCTCTGTTCGTCAGAGGCTGTTGCGAATGCACTTATCATAAGTGCATTGACTATGTAAGGCACGAGCCCTCAAATTACTTGCTGTGGCAACTATATTCGGTCATCTACACTTTCTCATCGGCATTGAGTAAGGCTGATAATAAATTGGACTTTTAGAATCTAGTTTGGCCTTCGAAAGTGATATGCAGTTCTTTCATCTGGCGAAAGATGCTGTCGCATTGCCCATACGCCTGGAAATCCCGTAAGTAGCCAACTAGACTGTTGTCAGTTGGGATTCCTGGTAGACGTGTCTTCATTTGTGTTCCGCATACAGATATTCATATAGAATGTAGGTGGCCAAATGATTTGTAATGGATTGATTGAACTAGTAGAGCGTCCGTGTATGTTCTGCGTCCTGGTCTGCAGACAGCCATCGTCCAATAACCATAAAGTGTTTCAGGATGCTTCACCGCGTGGCATGATTTCGTCAGTGACACTAGAATTCACAGTTCAACATCACCAGAATGAGTTTAATAACAAAGTTTAGGAGCCTGTTGCTGTTGCCATGAATATTTTTGACCATGATCTATCTATCTATGACTCGGTGTTACAATGAATTTCAATAATATTCGACGTTAAAATAATCACTGGCCATAACTAAGCTGGTCGAAGACGGTGCAAGTCTAGAGGCTACAACTGACAGATTTTTGTTTGCTTCAGCCGATTGGTTGAGAATTGCGTGTTCACGTTAATGGCTCGCAGTAATAGGTCGATGTTGCGGCATCCAGCGTAGGACAAACTAGTTTTTTAAAATATTTTTTGTCGCACCGTCGGACAGTAGTAGGACTCTCGTTCTGCGGCTGGAAAAGCATAGTCTTTTCACGTGTGTATATCCCGATTTAGACAATCGGTGGCGTGCTTTGAAGAATCCGTCTCCATGTTGCAAGCAATGTCTATGCTAAGCTTGTATAGTTTACTAGCTTCAATTGACTGTCTTGCTCGTTAGTGGTAGGCAAGTGTCCTCTCATTCCAAGACCTAATGGATAGAATACAACTTGACTTATTCGTTGCATAAGCACAGAGGTTATTGTAAATGCATGGACACTGTGCTTTTTTTTTGAAACGTGCTGGACGCTACTTTATATGGGTTAGTGCCGCCAGCCGCGCTGAACTTGGTGATCTCCGGAGTTCCTGCTTTCTGGCATTATTATTTAATTCATCATTAAAAAGGTTGAACCAACGCTTTGTTTTTAATTCTCTTTTTGGTTCACATCGATTTCGGTTTTTTTCGGAGGCAATATTTTGGTGGTATCAATACTTTTGTGTTCGTTCTACCGCTATTTTTAAAACTTGGACACGATTATCCATTTTTTCATCGCGTTGTTTTGGCCATTCCTTGCTCATCGAGTTCGTATTTTTATTCAGTGCTATTGCCAATTCCTTGGGGACAAAAGTATGTATACAGTTAAAAAATAATTGATTTCGCGGGTGGTGGTAACAATTCTTTAAATCAAGTTTGCGAGCTTGAAGTAAACACCAATCCCATTGTATTTAACCAGTCGCCGAACAACATAACAAAACTACCGCCAGTCACAACGCACTGACGCGTTCCGACCTTCCATGATTATCATCAGAGTACGACGGCAAACTGACTATCGAGGTTCAGACCGCATTGAATATATATTGAAATCAAATTTAGATATGCGGCTCTCACCTCTAGCAGTCTTGCATACATTGAACTTGACTCGAAATGTCGGCTGCACAATTTCTATGCAGTCACGAACATTAACTGTTTGCAGCTTTCGCCACATATACATATATAGGCAATACAATTTAACAATAATTGATTGCGCGGGTGGTGGTAACAATTCTTTAAATCAAGTTTGCGAGCTTGAAGTAAACACCAATCCCATTGTATTTAAAGAAAAGTATGTATATATTGTACGGTGCGGCGGACTAATAAATATGAAACTGCGCATTAGGTTTTGCGCACCTCGACAATCACAGTTTTGTTATGTTGTTCCACGACTGGTTACATACAATGGGATTGGTGTTTACTTCAAGCTCGCAAACTTGATTTAACGAATTGCTATCACCGTCAGCCCAATCATGTGAAAGGAAAATGTTTCACGACATTCTGGTGCTCGCTAAGTAAATAATGTTTTACCGGACAATCGAATTGGAGGCATACGTCATAGATGACCGAGCTAGGCGAATTAAATGAGCCTTATGTGCTTGTTTTACGATAATCGCTTTTTGGCTGTTAGAGGAAGACCTCTCCGATGACATTGGTGCTTATTTGTTGTTATTAGATATTGTGGGCTATGTCTTCTCGGACAACTTTGGTCACATGCTTGTTTACGTCTAAGATTATCGACTCTATGTGACAAAATTTCACTTGCGTTTAACCAAACTGTGCATAAATATGCATTTTTGCATACGACTTTTAAGTTAAAGTGAGATTCTCGTGTTTCTCCATAAATGAAGAAGGTAGGAACAATCGATTCTAGCTTTTGCGCTTTTCAATTGATCTCGTAACTCAAGTACCAAAATCTGTAGACTGGTCACCTTCGTCAATATCTTCTACCTGAAGTCGCATGCTTCAAGTTAGTGATGGGTGATCCTATATAAATACTTTAATCAAGCTTGCGATCTGGATATAAACACCTGACCCGTTATGTACGTACATTTGTCAGTATGAACTGTGGAATGTAAAAAAGGCAATTCATCCAGTAGATCGGGTTCGTCCTTATTGGGAGCTCATCACGTACTGTCCAAAATTTTCCGCAAACGGGGCTTCAACCTGGGCACATTTGCTTCGGAATCTGTTGCTCTACAATTCTACAACTCTTAGTTTATACTGACAAATGCATCTACATAATAGATTAGGTGTTTATATAAAAATCGCAACTTTGATTTAAGTACTTGTCATTACCGCTCGCGCAACAAGTGTTCGTTTAATTATATAAATATTCAATCCTGTATGGGTATCTAACAAGCAGAAGATGCGAATTTTATTCCGCAAGACGGAACGTTGTCTGTTAATCCATTCATGGTGGCCAAGGCAGGATTTCAGTTGTCTTAATACTCGCGAGTGAGAAATTTAACGCTTGCATTATGAACGTTTGGAAGAATATATTCAATAATTGCACATTTTACAAAGTTAAACCAAAATGAGTAGAGTGAACCTCCTAGATTAATACACGATTACACGATAATTCATTTTAGACCCTAAGTGATTGTGTAGACACCACGTGTAACATGAAAAATTGATTGAAATGCCACATTTTGGCAAAATACCGAAGTAGCTTTTAAATTCTGATATGTTGCTGTAATGATTGATTGAATGGTCTTTATTTTTTTAAACAATTTTACAAACACACTCTCACACACAGACATGTATGGTGCTTCAGATAACATCGATGAAACTATAAATTCAACGTGTGCTATTGGAGATGCGTTTTCCCGCTTTGAAAAGAAAATTACACCGGATGCTATTAGTCCGACCGGCATTGGACCAGTGGAGCCAACTTCTTTTGTATCCAGTTCTAATGCAGTACATGCTGTAATTTGTACACCTGTCGTTCCACTAGACGGTGTTCCGACGTCATCCACAACTACAAGCTTCCTCGTAGATCCATGGAATTTGACGGTTAACCGTGATGCTACTTATAATATGCCGAGCAATCGTGCTGTTACAACTGTGGCGGAGAACGTTCAAAATCCTTCGTACAGTAAGGTTAGCGTCAGTATTATTTTTGTAGCACGTGTTTTTGCATGATTAACCGAAAACCTACAGCCCCGTCGTTTGAACATTTTGTGCCTTCTATATCTGCATACGTAAAGTCATTTGTAGCACATGGCCATTCATTATCTGCACATCACAAATATCTGTCACCATCTTGCTCACCTACCGAGAAACAGCAGCCACAACTGGGTAGTTAACGGAAAATTAGAAGACGTCGCACTCATGATTTGTTCGAGCACATAGCTTAAGTGCAGAAAATTTTTAAAAAACAGGCCAAAGTCATTTTTAGGGCCACACCGCCACGCACGCGCTCCGTTGGACAAGCTTAATTGGAAAAAAACATTGCAAATAGACAAAATCCATACCCTCACTCACCCGAGTCATCGTAATCCCAGGCAGCAATACATCAGCCACAGCTGGGTAGTGAACTGAAAATTAGAAGACGCCGTACTCATGATTTGTTCGACATCGTTTCTCAAGCTCGTAAGCATTTATAAATAGTAGGTTAAAGTATATGCCAGGCCACACTAAAACACACGCCTATTGTAAGGCAAACTAAAATGATAAAACTGTGTGTAACTGGCCGCTTCATGTATCTGATGTAAGCCGTTGCATAGATTTACTGACTATGTCCTGATTTCTTTTGCTATTCGTCTAATTTGTCTCCTCGTTTGCGTTAGGCATATCTGTTTCCGTAGCTGACGGCTGCTTCTTTTACTCTCTGAATCAGTGTCCTGCTGGCTTTAGTACTTCATTAAGGCCAGTAACAGACGCTGTGTCCTGTTTTCTGCAGCAACCTGCTCATCGGCGCTGTGCATTTTGTTGATTGAACTTCTGGCGGGCGATTTCATTGCATCTTGTTTGAGTAAATGTAACAATCTTTATTTGTTGGTCCCTAGAAGTTGATCTTCTCTCGCCTCTACTTCCTGTGTATCGAAATGGAAAGTAGAATCGACTTTAATGCACCTATTTGGTACAGCTAAACTTCTCGTTTAAGGTGAAGTAGGAGTATTGTCTATGCCATCAATTTAAGAAACAGGCGTTTATGTCAATCTCCGTTATTATTTATCTATATACATGCGTAATTATTCATCCGGGGAAGAAGTTTTAGCGCTTACGTAATTTTCAATACATTAACGTAGGCTAAATGATCAGGCGGTTAATAACCAAATTAGAAAAGCATCGCAATTTTGAACCAAGGTTGCGATCTGGATATAAACTTCATTCCCATTAAATTTTATATATGCATTTTTCTGTATAAACTAAGCATTGTATAGTGTGGCAAAGGAAATTCATCCAGTAGACCGGTTTCGTCCTAATTGGGAACTCGTAATGTACTGTCCAGAATTTGCCGCGGACAGGGCTCGAACCCGGGCACGTCTACCGCGTAATCTAGTGCTCGAACCACTGAGCCAGCCTGCTGCACACTACACTTAATTTTCAGTTATATACTAACAAATACTCCGAAGCAGACATGCCCAGGCTCGAGCACTGTCCACGGCAGATTCTGGACAGTGCGTGATGAGTTCCCAATAATGCAGTGAACACTACGACATTGAGTCCTCAATCCCGGAAGATTTTGTTACCCATATATATTTGTGTTGATTCGGTTTAAGTCGAAAATAAATAGTGTGACTCATGATTGCACAATTCCTGATTACTGTTACAGAATTGCTCACGTCCTGTTTGCAAAAAAGCTTCATAACGTCGCCCATATATTCGGCATATTTCTCCGTGAGATGTCACTTTCATTTAATGAGCAGACATGTACATGACCCCGAGTAATCCATCGTAAACTACTTTTCGTTTGATTGTTAATCATCCTAATATGTATATTTTTTTCTATTTTGTGTGCAAATTTTCCTGTACAATTAAGGCGACTATGGTTTGCAACGCCAGAGATCAACTGCTGAACCGTTTGCCAAACCAGCGCAACCAAGATTTTCAGTCATCAGTTGGTGTAGCGAATATATCTAGCCGTCGGCATTCTCAAGTCTCATCGTCATTGTCATTACCAGCGATATCATTTTCATCATCATCATCATCATCATCATCATTACCAAACTCGCCGTCCAAATTAGCGAAAGTGTTAACGATACCGCCTCTATCTCGACTGCCGTCTAGACCGGGTGGTGGTGTTTTACATGTTGAATTAATGCCAGCCAGGAAAAGACTTCCGCCTCCGCTTCCAACTAAACCCTGTTATCGCTGTACGTCTTAGATGTTGTAATATGCATAAAAGTATTTTTGTAACAGTTGTTCTATTTCAGTTCTGAAATAACGTTCTTGTTTTAACCTGTTTCGACAGTGATCGTTCGAAAACGTATAGTCTATGTTGAGTCTCCGCGATTTGCGTTCGCGGATGGTTGTCGCTTAGCACTATCAGTTTCGCAATGATTCGATTGATCCCCGTTTCCAAGAGCACATCGATATCATCTTCGTGGTGGGTGTTTGCTGATTCGTCCCTGTTCTCTGAAGACTTCAACGTCATTCATATTATGTATGTATGTATGTACGTATGTATGTATGTATGTATGTATGTATGTATGTATGTATGTATGTATGTATGTATGTATGTATGTATGTATGTATGTATGTATGTATGTTTGTTTGTTGTTTGTTTGTTTGTTTGTTTGTTTGTTTGTTTGTTTGTACCGTCCTATTATCCCACATTCTTGACCAAAATATATAGTGGTTAAAGGGCGTAATACCGGCTCCTACTGATGAGTCGCCAGAAAGCACGAAACGAATGTGCATGAGATTATACTTTCCGATTATGCTGCCTTTGGTTTATCCTTCTGGTCACAACTGAACTACTTCGTTACTAGGTTCGCAACACCTAATACATACTTATTTGTTTTAATGTATGTATGTATGTATGTATGTATGTATGTATGTATGTATGTATGTATGTATGTATGTATGTATGTATGTATGTATGTATGCATGTATGTATGTATGTATGTATGTATGTATGTATGTATGTATGTGTGTATGTATGTATGTATGTATGTATGTATGTATTTATGTATGTGTGTATGTATGTATGTATGTATGTATGTATGTATGTATGTATGTATGTATGTATGTATGTATGTATGTATGTATGTATGTATGTATGTATGTATGTATGTATGTATGTATGTATGTATGTATGTATGTATGTATGTATGTATGTATGTATGTAGGTATGTAGGTATGTATGTATGTATGTATGTATGTATGTATGTATGTATGTATGTATGTATGTATGTATGTATGAATGTATGTATGTATGTATGCATGTATGCATGCATGTATATATGTATGTATGTATGTATGTATGTATTTATGTATTTATGTATGTATGTATGAATGTATGTATGTATGTATGTATTTATGTATTTATGTATGAATATATGTATGTATGTATGCATGCATGCATATATATATATATATATATATATATATATATGTATGTATTTTATGAATGTAAGTATGCACGTATGTACGCTGGTGTATATATGTTTTTATGTATGTATGTATTAATGTTGTTATTCTTTGCGCAACGCTGTCATCACTCAATTTTATTCCATGATTTTCTTGTGCGTAAAATCTTGATTCCTTTACATTTCCAAGTGCACAGATTGTGTTTTGCATTTATTGATGGGTTCTCACTTGTCCCGTCATCACTTGCTTGTCTGAAAGTGATGTCAAAATAATTTTTTTGGGATTTCATTTACCGTCTCATCTTCAGGGTTGACACCATGCTCCCAGAAAAAACAACTTGTGACAAATGTGGTATCCTCATTCACTACAGATCTATTTATAATTATTTCAATTACTAAAGTATTTGTTATTGTCAGTCCTAATACTCACATTTATACACTAAAATACCCCCACATCACCCCCCGACGCACGCACAACAATCTATACGCACATGTGTGTACTCTGATCTAAATTGACATATGGATAAGTATAAGCAAACGGTGTTGATTGACATAAACGCCTATCCTTGATGTTTAGGTTTTTTTTAAATTACTTGTTTCTACTCGCAAAAGAATCGACAATTTTTTTATTTAATCATATTTCAGTAATCCTTTATTTCAGGTTTACCTTATATCATCCTGTGTGAAAAAGGTAAAAGAGAGAAAGAGGGTAGTAAAACTGTTGAAATAATGTAGTATTACTTTATCGTTTAGACAAGACCGAATACGGAGCCTACAATAACGAATGGTATATCAACCAAATACACATTTATACTCATATCCTGTATAAACTTAACCTTTCATTTAAATAGTTGTGTCCAAACCATATAAATATCTATGTATATCTAAAATTACATGTAAGCAACATGGTTACATACCATATCAGCAATAAGTATATTTATTTAATATTTGCTTATATTTATTTTTACCCACATCTTATAAATAAATATCCATTTTTATATCCGTCTAAATATTACAACTTAAGCATATATAATTAATCATATAAGCAACCATGTAGGTTCTTCCCACATCTTTTCTACTTATCTATAAATCCATCATATATATAATATATAATATATATATATATATATATATATATATATATATATAATTGGGAAGAAGAACACATTAATACCAAAGTCGATAAAGGCCATTTATTTCGTGAATACTAATCATCTCTTATACAATCATACATATTTATACATTTTGGGTTTTCAACTGATTATGCTAGTGGTAACAAATCTGACTCGTTTTTACTTCTGTTTCTTGTTCTGGCTAGTTGGTGAGTGTGTATGCGTTTGTGTTTGTGTGTATGCGTGTTTGCATGTAAAGGTCATTCTCGCAGTATTGCAAAGTGATGTCTGAGATCTGGTCATTATTGTTTTGATGGCTTGAGAATTAACCATTTTTGCGCATTGTTCACTGTTACATGTACGAGTGCTATTTTTCCCAGTGTAGTTGATCGTTTCAGCTTGTTGCGCAAATTTATAATTTCCACATGGTAACAGCGCCAATGTGGATTGCAGTGTTAAACGCTCACACTGTTTGGGGACTTCTGTCATCGTATGCGCCTCTGTTATTTCCACTTCAGTTTGTTGCCAATCCGATTTTATGTTTTTTGATTCTAGTCGAGGGCCTGTTTTTTCTTGAGTGGATACTGGTAGATTGTTGTTAAATTTTGTTATTCTTGGCCAGTCGATAAGAATATCATGTTGATGAAACTTTTGAATATTAAGGTCAGGTGCTTGTTGTTTTATATATATTCAATCCACACTGGCACTGTTACCATGTGGAAATGACAACTTTGCGCAACAAGGTGAAACGATCAACAACACTGGGAAAAATAGCACTTGTATATGTAACAGTGAACAATGCGCACAAGTGGTTAATTCTCAATCCATCAAAACAATAATGACCAGTTCTCAGACATCACTTTGCAATACTGCGAGAATAACCTTTACATGTAAACGCGCATACACACAAACACAAACGCATACACACTCACCAACTAGCCAAAACAAGAAAAAGAAGTTAAAACGAGTCAGATTTGTTACCACTGGCATAATCAATTGAAAACCCAAAATGTATAAATATGTATGATTGTATAAGAGATGATTAGTATTCACGAAATAAATGGCCTTTATCCACTTTGTTATTTGTGTTTTCCTAATTATAAGAATACTGTTAAATTAAAAAGGAATGGACATCATATAATATATATATATATATATATATATATATATATATATCTTACATATTGTACATATTTAATTAAGCATATAAACAATCCCAAATCTTGCACAAACAAAAAGCACTCGGCATTAACATTCATAAGTTTCACTAACATGATATTTTAATCGGACGGCCACATACTCAAATGAAAACCCAAGATGTACATAAATGAAACATTGGGAAATGAAGTTTAGTATTCTCGAATTAAACAGCCATTATACATTCTATTATTAAAGGTGTTTCTACAAGCATTATCTATCTATTAGTTATAGTCAATTGCGGTCTTGATATAAACACCTGACCCATTAATTACTGCCGAGTATAAACTAAGAATTGTATAGTGTAGAAAAGGCAATTCATTCAGTAATAAACTAAGAATTGTATAGTGTAGAAAAGGAAATTCATCCACTATACAATTCTTAGTTTATACTGGCATATTTAAGTAATTAATGGGTCAGGTGTTTATATAAAGACCACAACCTTGATTATAATAATTGTTATCACCACCGGCGCAACCAATGTCCGTTTAAGTATCTACCTATTATTCACTATGCTATTAATTGTCTTTTCTATTCATAATAAAACAATACATCGGCAAATATGTTGATTCTAATGATACAACCGGAGCATTTCTGTCGTAGATTGTTAGCGTTACAGTTATTTTTTTTTGTAATGATGTGACCTCAGTCGATCCATAATTGTATAAGTTAAAAGTCTATACTGTTCTTCCCTGAAGAGTAAATGTTTGCGAATTGAAATTGTAAATTAATTAATCAATTGAAAATCTTTTTTTAAAGAATGAAATAATTGCGAAACTGGAATAATAAAAAATACCTGATCTGCGTGTTTACTAACAAATTACGGATTCCAGTCGTGTTGTTTCTTGAAGATATTCTGGCGGCCTTCGTTGACCGGCTTCTTCAGACTAACTTTTTACTAGATAGTTGCGTGTCACGTGTGAGTGTGTATGTGTGTGCATATCTATAACTTTCCCGTTTATCTAACTAAGTGAGACTACAGTGGCCGTGTATGAATTTACCATTTGCATGCGTTAGAATATTTGTTTTATACTCACCATGTAAAATGACGTAACTGAGGTAACTTTCTATTTTTTATTTCGCAAGATAGAGAGCCTTTAGTAATAGTATTCTCTTGCGTGCTAACGCTTTTCTGCCTGTAAAATATTATAGTTTCGGATGATAAACACGTGAACTTTGTGGCTGCATCATCTTTTGCCAAACGATCGCTGAGCGATAATAGATTCCACGCCCGAGGTTACAAGGCACAGCGTGTACCAGACACATCGCCATATAACGCTTCTCTCGTCGAACGCCAGTCTGCCCTTGCCGACGTCGGGATGTATCATGCCTGTGCATCCGATTATGCGTCACCTGGAATTGTCTGCAAGCCCATTTCTGTCAGTCAAAGTCGCAGTCGCCGCAGCACCATTCAGAGTCATTTCACTAGTCCGCGTGTGTTGCGTTGCTCAGCCTGTGGACAACAAAAAAATTTGACTATGCACCAGTGTAAGCTATCATGCGATCCCACGATGACGTCGTATACCGGTGAAAACGAAGTATGTCATTTGTTTACTTTCACTTACTGTGTGTGTGTGTGTGTGTGTGTGTGTGTATTTGTTAAGTCTGGACTACGTCGCGATTCCGTTGCTCATTACCTTTTACTCACAAATAATAGTACCTGTTCTTTCCTCAATCTAACAATAACACTTTTAGATTATATGAATATGGTTGGTTTAGATAAAAAACTGAGCCCTATACCAGGTTGCCAATTGTCGAAAATGGTTCTAGTAGACGATCATTCATTAAACCTAGGTTGGGTTTTAACATAGGCGAATTTAATGTGCGAACATTAAAACAACTTGCACAAGAAGAATCTATTGGTCGTACGAGAGAGAGAGAGGCAGTGAGACAAGGAATTCCCTGCTACTATGAGTAAATTTATCAGGATAACTCACAGAAATGAGGCAAACTAAACTTCTCCAAATCATCATTATGGCCAAGTTAGCATTTGGGTAAGGAGACATCAGCAATACAGCTTACTTGCGGATTTCACTGTATCACGTAATAAATATAAAAAAACCAAACCTCGCAGTTAACTTTGCCCTGCTAAGAAAAGAAAGTTACGAAGACGATTTTACTAGACATTTGCAACAAGATCGCCACTGAGCTCGATTCGATGCCAGGGTTTCTAACCAAGAACTATGATGCGCACGAGGACCCCATCCTGGCAGACGAGTGGGTACTATACTACTCAATTTGGATGTGCCCATCTTGTCTCTTGTGCCAATTTGGTGCTGGATGATAGAACAGAACTCTACTGGGAAATCGAAATGAGGCCATACGCAAAACTTGGTGGAGCCTTATTTGTTTTTTTAACGAGGAGCACTTAATGTTAGATCCAAAAATACGTCTACGGATGTCAACGTTAGTTATTCGTTGTTGGTAGCCAACATGTGCTATACTTCTCAAACAACGGTGATCGAATACCTGTAAGCGTCTCAAATCATCAACTCTAAGAGGCCAAGTTTCACTAGCGTATAATAAGACTGCGCGTACAGATGCATTGTAAACACGATCTTTATGGCAAAGTGAAATATTCGCGTTTCACCATAAACGACGAAGGTTCGAGAAAGCTACTCTAGCTTTCGCGGTTTGTATTCCCACCTCGTCGGACATATTGCCTACGTTATTGATAGAACTCCTAAGATATGTAAACCTGTCGACTATGTGTAGATTTTCATTCTGCGGTCGCAACGTTGGAGTGAGTGTAGGGTGATCCTTTAACTATGTATATTATATTGTGTGAGTTAGCGTTGAAGCTGCATTGTGGTAGACTATATGATGTTAGCTTCATTATTGCAGGTTTACACATTCGTCTAGGAGATTGTACCGTCCTATTATCCCACATTCCTCACCCAAATATAGAGTGGTTAAAGGGCGTAATACCGGCTCCTACTGATGAGTCGCCTGTAAGCACGAAACGAATGTGCACGAGATTATACTTTCCGTTCATGCTGTCATTTGGTTTATCCTGGTCACAACTGAACTAATTTGTTACTAGGTTCGCAACACCTAATACACACTTGCATATATATTAGCTCTCCGCAACAAACAGTATTTAACTGTTATATATTGAATTGAATGATATCGATCAAGGCCAGAGTGTATGGATTTACTGGAGTAACAGGTGTTCAGAAATTGTTGTAATTCTCAATTTCGGTGAACTATAGCATAAATTGATATCCATCATGTTGGTGCCATGTACCGACTCGGAAACCATAGTGTTAGTACCATGTACCTTTTCGATACAATAATGTTGGTATCGGTTACTAACACAATAGCCATAGTGTTAGTATCCTTTACAGACACGGTATATATATTATATAGTGTGAGTTAGCGTTGGAGTCGCATTGTCGTAGACTTTATATGATGTTAGCTTCACCATTGCAGGTTTACACATTCGTCTAGGAGATTGTACTGTCCTATTATCCCACATTCTTCACCCAAATACATAGTGGTTAAAGGGCGTAATACCGGCTCCTACTGATGAGTCGCCAGTAAGCACGAAACGAATGTGCATGAGATTATACTTTCCGTTCATGCTGCCTTTGGTTTATCCTTCTGGTCACAACTTAACTAATTTGTTACTAGGTTCACAACACGTAATACATACTTGCATGTAAACCTGTCGACTATGTCTAGATCTTCATTCTGCAGTCGCTACGTTGGAGCGAGTGGTGGGTGATCCTGTCACAGTATCTTACATTTCGATAGTGCTAATTTCATTCCGAAAGACGGAACAACGTCTGTTAATCTATTCAAGGTGGCCTGGGCAGCTGCCTGATTGTCGAATAATAGTACGATATTGTCCGCATAGTCGATATCGACTAGTTTATCGCCCGGGAGAACTTCAACTCCAGCATTCTGAATGTGTGGGAGTGTGTTGTTCATAATAGTATCGATTAAATAATTAAATAAAAATGGGGAAAGTGGACAATCTTGCCGAACACCACTGCTGGTTGTAAAATTATGCGTTAATTCGTTGTAGACCTTAACGGGATTAGAAGTATTTGTGTAGTGAGTTCGTATAATATTAACAAATTTTGTGGGCACACCGCTTTTCGACAAAATATAGAATAAAACGTTGCAATCCACCGAATCAAATGCACTCTTGAATTCAAGAAAGACGGCTATTGTGGGACGGTGATATAAATGTCTCTGTTCGAGAACTTGCCTTAACGTAAAAATATTATTTATACAACCTCGTCCTACGCGGAATCCGGCCTGTTCTTTTATATGTGATTCATATGAAGCGCTAAGCAAATAACCTAGATACGACTGGAGTCAAGCTTATACCACGATGGTTATCGCACGAATTACGATTGCCTTTTTTGAAGATGGGAATGATGGTCGACTCATTTCAATCAAGTAGTACGGTTTTCTTATTCCATATAGTATAAAAAAGTTTGGTCAACGCTCCTGAAATTATGTCGCCTCCATCCTTAAGCAATTCTGGAAGCAAGTCATCGGTGCCTGCGGCTTTGTGGCGTTTAAGAGATAGGATTGCATCGCGCACTTCTAACTCGGATGGTTCTTCGAGACTAACATTCCGCACTGTTGATGCAGACATGCTTTCGGGAAGCGGAACTGACGCGGGTGGCCAAGAAAATTGATCTCAAGTGTTCAGCCCACCTGTCAAGAAGACTTATTTTATCGGTTATTAAATCGTTGTTACTATCATTTACATTTTTACTAACTTTTAATTTTCTCGGACCTTTTGCGCGGATAAGTTAGCATAAACAGCGACGATTACCTGACGCGAAAGCTACTTCCATTTCTTCAGCCTTTCTGGTCCAAAATTTTTCGCGATCGACTTTTAGACTGCGCTTAATTTGGCGTCCTATATTGCGACGAGTATTACTATGAATGGATCCAGGTGGAATTTGGCGCCTTGTTTCGACTATCTTCATAGATTTTACAGAGAGCCAATGATTATTTCTACGGGTCCTTCAATGCTACATACAGTAGTACCTGCATTGTGCATAGTGGAGCTTATCTTTGACCAAAGTGTATTCGGATTTTCGCCATACATATCAGTTAGATTAGCCTTTAGAATATTTTCATAATTTTGTCGGAAGGACGGTTGTTCGAGTTTGTCTACACCAATTTGAGACTTATTCTTAATTATTTTCCCGGAAAATATTAGCGAACTTCTACAAAGGATAAGTGCGTGGTCCGAGTCGACATACGTGTTCCAAAAAGAGCGACAATCCTGGATGCAACCACGCCATCTATAGCTAATTGCTTCATGGTCTATTTGAGTCCACCGTTGTCCGGGTGTTCGAAGAGGCCACGTAGCACAACATCTAACACTAAGCCTGCAGTTTTTACTACATAAATATAGTCTATGTTCAGCGCAGCTATCCAAAATCCGTTCACCATTACCGTTGCGCGTTGAGCTTAAAGTGTATCTTCCACCTAAATGAAATTCTGTGTTACTTAAACGACCAACTTGAGCATTCATATCACCCATAACCAGAACTATATCTGAACTTCGTGATTTACTTGGTAAGGAGCTTAGTTCTGAGTAAAAAGCGTTCTTGCTTTCTTCTGTGCTGCAATCGGTAGGAGCATATGCAGATACAACGAAGAGGCAACGATGATAACGGTTTTTTGCTTTGATTTTAGTAGATGTATTTAAACGTGCCGCACACAATCGACTATTTAAAGGGATCCATTCAATTAAGCAAGCTTCAGCTCGTACGCTAAGGGCAATACCAACGCCCCATTTACCGGCTTGAGAGGACTCTGTGGAACCAGATGTTCGAAACCAATAACGCGTAGATAGGGATGGCACAACCATTTCAGTAATGCACGTAGGATTCTGTATTCTGGTTTCAGATGCGCAACATATGTCGATTTCTAATTTATCCAACGTACGAGCAAGAGATTCTTGCTGTCCAAGTTGTTTTAATGTCAGCACATTAAATGCGCCTACGTTAAAACCTAACTTAGGTTTAATGAATGATCGTCTACCAGAACCATTTTCTATATTTGGCAACGTGATATGGGGCTCAGTGTTATGATCTAAACCAACCATATTCATAGTATCTAAAAGAGTTTTATTAGATTGAGGAAAAGAAGGGGAAGGAAAGGATGCAGAATCGGAAATAAAGTTTCTTGCAGTAGCCCTATTTCGCTTATCCACCCTGCGCGGCTCAGCAGATAAGGCGGCCATTTTTATACTGCGCGACGCAGTATGTTATCATTGTAATTCGTATGTTACAAGTTTCGAACTTGGGATAAACAGCAATCTCACTCTGCCGCACACTAGACACACTTTTCACTCATCTGCTAGCTGATTTATTTTTTTCGGTTACATTTGCCTTCAGTTAAAGCCTGTTTGGCTTCTATCTGTCATTGTGGACTAGATACTTCGCCATCATGGGAAGTGGTATTTAAGTGAATAATTGTAGGACTTAACGATCATTGATAGCGTCCGTAGTCTTAGCAGTACTTTAGCTCAAGGTTTGTTATCTTTCCACCATTTTCTTATGAGGGGCAATTGATATCACTCGTAGGTCGGTAAAATCTTCAATCCTTTACATTTCCAGGAACACAGATTTTGTTTGGCCTTGATTGATGGGTTCTCACTTATCCCTTCACTCTGAAGCCCTCCATCAGCGATGTGTCTGAAAATGACGGAACTAGATTTTTCGAATTTTCTAGTTTTCATTTCCAGTCCCACCTTCAGAGTTGACACCATACTAACAGGAAAAATGTTTTTGGCCAACATCCGTGCACCTGGAAACGTAAAAGATTCAAGATTTTACCGACCTAAGAGTGCTATCAATTGTCCCGCACAAGAAAATGGCGGAAGGATAACAAACAAGAAGAACAAAACCGCGCAATATAAATCAACATTTAAATCAAGGTTGCCAGCTTGAAATAAACAATAATCCTATGACACTACGTGATCAGTTTCCAATAAGGACGAAATCTATCTACTGGATCAATTCTCTTTGCTACCTTATGCAACGCTTAGTTTGCATTGATTAATAGAATGGGTGTTTGTATCAAGCTTGCAACCTTGATTTACATACTTGTTGTCACAACTCACATAATCAATTGTTGTGTAATTTAAATAATGTTTATTGTTTAACTTTTTCAGAGCCTATCTGCAGAATTATGAACCGCATTGTCTGCTACTCGTGCTGCTACCTCGATTAGATTCTACCGCTAATTTACTTCAATTTAGTTCTAAAAATGGCACTGTGATGGCATTTCACCTAATGCTTCTCCCTGTTTGGCTGAAATTAGTGTTATGTTTAGTATAGCAGTACACATTTCGCCTCGTTACACTTGTTTTAATATATCTATTTTTACTTGTTTTGTACAATAGTTATGGTGATTTCCCACCTGTAGATCAGAGGCGTTTGCTTAAAACTTGTCGATACTCACTGAGGAACTATTAATCCGTGGTTTGTAACACATACTTGCTTCATATATAGCGATTAGATCCTCGCTAGTCAGTTTGCCGTCGTACTCTGATGATGATGGTCGTGGTAGGTCGAAACGCGTCAGTGCGGCGACTGGCGGTAGTCTTGCCATGTTGTTCGACGACCGTTTAAATGCAATGGGATTGATGCAAACTTGATTTAAAGAATACAGAGGACTTTTCTGCTCTGTTGCTCGTGTGGTACATCGCGAGATCCTTGACTTTTGTGCCGTATGCTCCTTTTAGTTTACACTATCTTTATGATCGGTCCATCTTGGCTTTTTACTAACTACCGGACCGTCTCCTATTGTTTGCCTGAAAAATGCTGTTTATGAGCTTAATAAAAGCACCGATCCAATTTTATCGAACCAGTCGTACGACGTTAGAGAACTAACGTTAGTTTTGAATTTTGCTGCCGTTTTCTTGTGCGGGACAATTGATAGCACTCGTAGGTCATTAAAATCTTGAATCCTTTACATTTCCACGTGTACCGATTTTTGGCCTTGACTAAAGGATTCTCACTTGTCCGTTCATTTTGAAGCCCTCCATCAGATGCTTGTCTGAAAACGACGTTGGAACAAGATTTTCCACTCTTTGCTATGCAGTGCGACTGTTTGGGTTCAATGGGTTTGGTGTTTATCTCAAGCTCGTAAAGTTGACTTGAATAATTTGTAAAGATGTTTGCCAGGTGTTTTCTTCTGTCATTTGGCTAATGCTTCTTCTTGTCTTTTACACTGTCCATCTTGATTTGAGCCTCACAAGTGTTATCAAACGAACACGCAGATGTCTATGGAAGATGAAGTACCCATACCGCATGCATGCCTCAAATAGATGTTCCCATCGTCTTTTGTCTTGCATAAGGGATATCTATTAATGCTTTAAAAATGTTAGGTACAATCTAAATGAGATCTTGTCGTCTTCTTATCCTCTGCGCTACCCCAATTCAATTTGTGATGAAAAACATGCGATTAACTGCTGCTGGCTTGTATGGTTACACATTCAAGAATTTTCTAGTAAATTTTGTTGTGCTGTAGACGTAAGCTGCGTGGTATTTCTTGTACAGTTTATGTTCAAATAGTTTGCGCGTCAGTTTCGGGTGAAACCAATTATTGCGTACTTATGTTAATTTTTGTATCGGTGTATTGCTAAGAATCATTTAGACGAACAGTGGCATGCCCGTTCTCGTATCCATTGTCATCGTGGATCAGTGGAAGCAGACGTGGCAACTGTTTCATGCAGTAATGATGGTGATGATAATCATCGTCACCAATGTCATCATCATCGTCGTCATCATCATCATCATCATCATCATCATCATCATCATCATCAGACATTTCCTCATGAAAATAAGCGAATGTCTTATTGGGACGGCAATTGGGATTGCTCAATATGTTGCCAAACATCTGGCGATCCTCGCATGCACGTTGATGACGAAAAAGCAACTAGCAATGGAGCATGTTCTTGTGTGGTCTCGCGGGAAAATGCCATCTACCGCCGATTATCCAGTCATGCCGCGAAGCTGGAATTTCAAGAGTCTTCTTGGTAAGACGATAATCGTACACTGACTTGCTCATTTTTTTAAATTTTCATTTTTTATTTAATTTTAGTTATCAAACAACATATTCCGAGCCGAGTTGCTTAAATGCGCGATCTTTCTCGTGTTATTTAGGTTCATATATTTGGCTGCGAAATGTGGGAAAATAGGTCGGTAAAATCTCCTATACGACTATTTAAACCTGCAGTAGTGAAGGCAACTTGATATGAAGTCTTCGAAAATGCGACTTCAAAGCCAACTCACTATGTACAACATATATACCGAATCTGTAAAGGGTACCAACACTATGGTTGAGGAGTCAGTACCTGAAACCAATACTATTTTTGTGGAATTGGTACATTGTACCAACACAATGGATTTCGAGTTGTGCTCAATTTCACCAAAATTGAGATTTTCAACTTACTCCAGCAAATCCATACAATCTGTCCTTGATCGATATCAGTTATCAAATTTCGCGGTAAAAATGGCATCATTAAATCAAATATATAACAGTAAGATACTGTTTGTGGCGTAGAACTAATATATATATTCTTTAAAAATGCGAGCTTTAATAAAATTCATTTTGCCCTTTTTATGTGCGAAAGGAAAGGTCGAGGCTGACATTGCTGGATTGATTAACTAGTGTCCACCTGCAATCTCATGTAGGTATCCGTTTCGCTTTTAAGGATGAGTAGTAGAAAACGGCAGTTCTCTTCAAATACACCATATATATTCTGTGAAGAACCGTGGGGTTGTAGCATGAAACGCATAGCGACGTGAAATTGCAGCTATCGTACATGATGGCTTTGGAATATCCTCCTCGTCTCGCTTGAACCAACTTGCTACGAGCTTCGCAACACCTAATACATAATTGCATATATATATATTATGCCCTTTTTATGTGCAAAAACAAAAAGAAATTTTATCAGATATAAGAAAATTTTCTTTCGCATGGTCTTCTCAAATATCTACTCATGAACATATCTTTATATATAAATTGGAAAGCAAAACAAGATAGAAATACGTGAAAAAAGCGAGTGTGAAAAATAGAAACCAATCAAATTGCGTGCGTCACATCCAGTTCAAACTCAATGCTTGTACGTGCTTCTTCTGCTTACATAAATCCGGCTGCAATTTGTTTATCCATAAGGCTTCGTATGTGGCTAGCTCCCTTTTGTTTCTGCATTTAGTAATTACTTTGAATGCTACGTCTGGAGAACATACGTGCGTTGTTTCGATGATGTGTTGCGCAATAGCAGACGTGTATTCACCATTTGATTTAAAACAGGCGTTCAAGTTGCAATGTTCTCTCATTCGAGTAATTAACCGTCTGGTCGATCGGCCTACGTAAGTTGATCGACAACTTGCGCATGTATATTGGTAAATAATATTTGATATCGACATTAACGGCTGTTTCTCTTTGATTGCTGGTAAAGGCAAGTGTGTTACCCTAAATAACACTCGTAGTTTGGCTGCATTAAATGTGCGTGTCAATGCTGCTTCAACTTTCTTTTGTGCCATTCGGGAAACTGCATCCCCCTTAAATGGGATGTTTAGGTAGACGGTTTTCTTTTCTGGCCCATAGTACGTCTGTTTCTGGTTAACTCCCCTTTTAATAATTGATTCAATTAATTGTCTGGGATAGCCATTAGACATTAAATCGTTAATTGCCTTATTATATTCATTTTCTTTAGAATCTTGACTAACCAACCTGTCAATTCTTGAGAAGCAACCACGAACTGTTGATAATTTATATTGAAATGGCACAAAACTGCTGTAATGCAAATACTGTGCAGACCATGTTGGTTTATGGTAAATTGTTCTGTTTAATTTACCATTAGTTTCTTTCTTTAACAGTACATCAAGGAAAGGCAGACAGTCATCTTTCTCGTGCTCTGACGTGAAACCGATATTCTTATGTGCTTTGTTGAAACTTTGAAGCAATGTTCGTGATTGCGACCTGTTTTTAAGTACAAGAAATATATCATCCACGTACCGTATATATTGAGCACATTTACTTATGTCACTCTTTAATGATTAATGTATTAAACAATTACGGTTCCCAGGTGTTTTGGTACGCAGTTTACGAAAATCAAAACTACGAGTCAACCGAAGAAATCTTACAAGGTTGACGTATTCTAAAATTGAGCAGTTGAAGGAAGATGAAGCAGTGCTACAGGCAAGAATTGCGTGTGTATCTTGTGTATTAGATGAACTAAGTCTTTTTGCAAGAATGAAATTTTTGATGTTTCTGCCGACAGTTATGAAGAAAGATAAAGCAAAATTTTGAACAAATTGAAGAATGTAAAACCTGGAGTTTTGTGTGATTTAATACCGACCGATCTTGATAAGCGTGTGCTTAACTTATCAAAAGTGCCAATCGATCAGCTAACAATGGAAGCACTATCGATGGGCCGAAATTATGGAATACATCCTTCTAATAAATGCAATTTTGTTTTTGAGGCAGCATTTGAATTGTTATTTGAACAAACAGCTGACTTGGAGCCTACCAGTATTGATTATAAAAATTGGTTTTCAAGGCTACTAGTTGATCAGGCTTCACACCTGAAATCGTCTAAATGTGCAAGAGCAGCATACGTTGACACAGCAACATCTAAATGCACTTAGAAATATCAGCAGAAATGCAGACATCAAAATACTACGCGCTGATGAAAGAGCGCGGTTATAATGGACAAATCTGAATACGTACAAAAAGATGGAAAACGTATTAAATGACAATACAAAATTCACACGTCTAGACGATAAATCAGATGAAATAGACAAGGTGGAGCGCAAAGTAATTAATGAAATTAAGATTTTGACAGATGCGGATTTATTGATAGAGCCACTGCACAGAAGCTCCAAGCCAATTGGATCATCTACACCAATAATGTACGGATTTACCAAAAACACACAAAAGAGGTTGTCCTATGAGGCCAATTTTATCAATGGTAAATTCTCCGTTTCATGCACTAGCTAAATGGCTAGTTCGTTTGCTTGAACCATTACGTAAACTACTAGGTAATTATTCGATTTGCCGATTCGTTTGAGTTTGTAAACAAAATTCAAGATATAAATGTTAAAAACAAGATTATGGTATCTTTTTGATGTTACGTCTTTGTTTACAAATGTTCCAATTGATGAAACCATTGACATTGCTATAGTCAAAGCGGTAGAACGATATATTACCATCGCCGGTGCCAGTCAAACTCTACGCAAGCTTATCTTATTATGCACGAAAGACGTACGATTTCGTTTTAATGGAAGCATCTACAAACAGACTGATGGTGTCGCAATGGGAAGCCCCTTATCTCCAGTGTTGGCTGAGATTTTTTCTAGGGCACCTAGAAAATACATCATTAAAGAGTGACATAAGTAAATGTGCTAACCTATACGGTACGTGGATGATATATTTCTTGTACTTAAAAACAGGTTACAATCACGAACGACGCTTCAAAAGTTTTAAACCATACATGAAATATCGGTTTCGTCAGAGCACGAGAAAGATGACTGTCTGCCTTTCCTTGATGTACTGTTACGAAAGAAACTAATGGTAAATTAAACAGAACAATTTACCATAAATAACATAGTCTACACAGTATTTGCATTACAGTAGTTTTATGCCGTTTCAGTATAAATTCCCAACAGTTCGTGGTTGCTTCTCCAAGTCAATGGGTTGGTTGAGTCAAGATTCTAAAGAAAATGAATATAATAAGGCAATTAACGATTTAATGTCTAATGACTATCCCAGACAATTAGTGAATCAATTATTAAAAGGAGTTAGAAACAGACGTACTATGGGCCAGAAAAGAAAACCGTCTACCTAAACATCCCATTTGAAGGATGCAGTTTCCCGAATGGCGCAAAAAGAAAGTTGAAGCCAACATTAATACGCACATTTATTGCAGCCAAACTACGAGTGTTATTTGGGGTAACACACTTGCCTTTACCAACAATCAAAGAGAAACAGCCGTTAATGTCGATATCAAATATTATTTACCAATATACATGCGCAAGTTGTCGATTAACTTACATTAGGCCGATCGACCAGACGGTTAATTACTCGAATGAGAGAACATTGCAACTTGAACGCCTGTTTTAAATCAAATGGTGAATACGTCTGCTATTACCACACCCAACACATCATCGAAACAACGCACGTATGTTCTCGGAACGTAGCATTCAAAGTAATTTACTAAATGCAGAAACAAAAGGGAGCTAGCCACATACGAAGCCTTATGGATAAACAAATTGCAGCCGGATTTATGTAAGCAGAAGAAGCACGTACAAGCATTGAGTTTGAACTGGATGTGACGCACGCAATTTGATTGGTTTCTATTTTTCACACTCTCTTTGTTCACGTATTTCTATCTTGTTTTGCTTTCCAATTTATATATAAAGATATGTTCATGAGTAGATATTTGAGAAGACCATGCGAAAGAAAATTTTCTTATATCTGATAAAATTTCTTTTTGTTTTTGCACATAAAAAGGGCATAATATATATATATGCAATTATGTATTAGGTGTTGCGAACCTAGTAACAAATTGGTTCAAGCGAGACGAGGAGGATATTCCAAAGCCATCATGTACGATAGCTGCAATTTCACGTCGCTATGCGTTTCATGCTACAACCCCACGGTTCTTCACAGAATATATATGGTGTATTTGAAGAGAACTGCCGTTTTCTACTACTCATCCTTAAAAGCGAAACGGATACCTACATGAGATTGCAGGTGGACACTAGTTAATCAATCCGGCAATGTCAGCCTGGTCCTTTCCGGGCCTGGCGGAACACAGCCACCGTGCGATTGCATATGAAACCTCTAGTTCAGTCTCTCTACGCAGTAACACCTAGTGTGATATGAGTAGTGACGGAATGAGAGCAAACATGCCAGACACGAAGAGCAAGTTTCGGCAGCTGAATGATAATTCGAAAACTAGCGCCTTGGATTGCAGACTAGCTAAGAGAAGAACAGCTCTGAATGCAAATCAACCTCCGGTAGGAGTGAACTCCCGA
Source organism: Eudiplozoon nipponicum (assembly GCA_029291075.1). Lineage (NCBI taxonomy): Eukaryota > Metazoa > Platyhelminthes > Monogenea > Mazocraeidea > Diplozoidae > Eudiplozoon > Eudiplozoon nipponicum. Next base: position 157,515 of record JAQBSW010000314.1, read on the forward strand.
CTGTTCTTTTCAAGCCCAAATATAACCATGAATGCTAAGAACAATAACTAATCTGTACTGCGTTGGCGGACACGCGGAATAAAATGGGTCGCTGTATCTGCGGAGGAATGCTGAATTGATAAGCAAAATGAGGCTTCTGCAGCCACCTGCATTTCCAATTTTGCTTCTATTCCTTTACTTTTCTCCTCTTATCAACCAAACTGTACCCCTCGTGTAGATACACGAGTGAAACTAAGTTTGATTTTAACATCAGTGCATTTAGTTTGCGCACATGGAAACAAATTAGACAACAATAAACTAGCACGTACGTTGGATAAATAAGAAATCTGTGTATATTACTTATCCAACACTAGAATGTGTGGCTCTACGAGTATTAATGTGTATTGAATGCACCGTCCTTATTTGCACGTGCTTGACTTCAATGCTATGGTTCCACGGAGTTTTCTAAAGTCGGTGTTGCCCTTATCTCACGAGCTGAAGTGTGTTTTACCTTAGAAGATTCATCTAAACAGCTGCTTAAGTGCGTCTCTCTAAGACAACCATTGTCATCAATGCGAGAGACTTTATTTGACGTATTTTTGTCGTACTAGGATATGCGTCAACACAGTCGATTGTTGGGTTGATTTTTATATTGACATTAGCTCTTTACTAATTAGAGCGAAAAGTTCTGATATCATCTTCGGTAGGGTGACCTTAATTCTTATGTTAGGGTAGTACGCGACGCAGATATACACCAGGGCAGAACGATAATTCTGCTCTACTGTTTTAGACCTGCGCGAAGCATAATTTATACCTGAGCATAATCAACTTCAGACGCCACATGGCGTCCTATGGCCTCGAACAACTGAAGAACGAAATCGAAAATTTAGTAGCTAGTTAGTTGCGTCAAGAGCTTTTTTTAGTTATGAAATACGCGTGGACTCGGTCCAAGCACTTATGTGTCCCAGATTTGCACTGAAAATTAATGGCAAACTAAATTAGAACAAATCTCTAGTCGATGTAAGCAAACTCGCTCAGCAGTCTTTACAAAAAAGATATTGAGCTTTTCTGAAATCGATGTTTACTGGTCCTGATAGCGAAATCTTTGACCTATTGTGAACGAAGATAGGATACGCTATGTACAATCAAGATGCTATTGTATGCGGCATCGTAGGTTCCCGACAAATGAATCATTTGGCCTCTGAAAAGTCTGCTAGCTTTGTCTTTAATAATACTCATAAAGCTGTAAGGTACCTAGTTAAGCATCGTCTAAAAGTCAATTTTTGATCGTTTGGACCAGACCAACCGAGGAAATGGAAGGAACGTTCTCAGCCGGTAACAGCCGACTTTATTCCATCTTTTTCGTGCGTCAGATTTGAATAATTAAAAATTTGGCGAAACAATCTAATAGTCTATAATGTGTGTCAACTTAATATGTGCGCTGAAAACTTCAAGGACCAATTTACTTGGACATCTGCAGTAGTCACAATCGCCGAGGTTAATCGTTAATCAATGGGGTGTTTTCTAAGCCGCAGTTATGTGCGCAATCAATTATTGTTAAACTGCACTTAGTTTCTACACTTTCTAAAATTTCCAACCGATAAATATATTTACTGTGTACTTTTTTGTGAATTATTTTTATTTAAAAAAAAAATTTTTAGGCTTGGTAAGATAGAAGGAGAGCGCTAAAATTCCATCTAAAATCTATTTTTTTAAATTTTCATATCAGGTAATAAGTGTTTTTCTGTATTTGAAGAATTAATCAACAGTGTTGTACGCTAACCTCAGACTATTATTAGAATTATAAATGGTCTTTTGGATTGCGAGGTATGACAAAATTCATAATTCCCTTTCTATGTGCAAAGATAAAAAAGAATTTCTATCACATGCAAGAATCGTTTTCTTCTCATTTTCTCCTCAAGTATCGAAATATTAGCACACACAAATATATATATATATATATATATATATATATATATAAACAAAACAACGTACTCCATGGAATAACATTTATTAATAAATCTTATTTCTACCAGTATCTACAGCCATTGTTCTGGATTCGTTAGTATATTCGTTCATCCAATCCCACTGTACATGTGTTGTAACCAATCTCCTCTTCGTTATGCTGGCCTTTGCTTTGCGCAATTTAGACCACAGCTTTTGCGCAATTTAGGACCGCTCCTAAATTGCGCAAAAGCAGTGGTCTAAATTGCGCAAAGCAAAGGCCAGCATAACGAAGACGAGATTGGTTACAACACATGTACAGTGGATTGAGATGAACGAATTTACTAACGAATCAATAACAATTTATATGGTATTAAGTTTTTTTAAATGTTATTCCATGGATTCGTTGTTTTGTTCTTACATTTTAAAATGGTGAAATTAGAAACTATCAATATATATATATATATATATATATATATATGTTGAAAGTAAAAGCAAAATCAAATATAAACGGCGATACATTTTGGAATAAGTGATTGATCAACAACATTAACAACAAAAACACCAAAACCTATTTGCCTTATGGAAGTTTCGATGCAATTTATCAACAATTCGCGTGTTTTTGAAGAATTGTCAAACTGGTTAGTCCAAATTCAAAAGAACTATTTAATGTCTATTGGCTTAACTAGACAATTGATTTGATCACTTAGTTAAAGAGAAGATCAAAAGCAACAGAAATGCTTAATTCCGCAAAAGTAAGAAATTTGCTTGAACATCTCTTTTCCGTGGACCGGTGATTCCCGTACAACAAAGAAGAAAAATGTAGCGGTATTAACACGCACATTTAATGAAGCTAAACTACGAGTGTGTATTAATGTAACACTTTTTCTTTACCAACAATTAAAGTGAAACAACTGATAATGTCCACCGTGGACATTACATAGGCGTGTTGTAGATCAACTTACACAGGCCGATCAACCATATGGTTAATTACTCTAGTGAAACAAATTTTCAACTTAAACGCATGTTTAAAAAAAATTGTGAATATACGTCTGAAAATCTAGTGAAAAAAATTTTCAACTTAAATGCATGTTTAAAATAAATTGTGAATATACGTCTGAAACTTTGCAACACATAGTTGAAACCCCGAACGTATGTTCTCCACGCGTGGTCTTTATGATAAAAACTAAATGCTATAAAATATTCAATTAGCCACATGAGGCTCGTGGAGAGACAAGCTACAGCTTTATTTAGGTAATCAGAAAAACACATTTTGGCATTGCGCCTGAACAGGAAGTGGTACTCGAAAATGATTGGCTGTTTCCTTATTTCACATTCTCTTCGTATAAATTTTCGTTTTTTGCTTTATATATATATATTCTCTTGTAGATACTTGATAAGAAAATATGAAAGAAAAATGTCTTATGTATGATACATTTTTCTTTTATTTTTGAAAACGGGAAGGGTATTGCGAACTTAAGAAATATGCCATGCAATCTTGCGTTTTAAACATGATAATGTGGCAGCCTTCTATGATTTGTTCCCGACTTTATTTGAAGATGTGGGTGACTTAATTTGTTGGGAATTGACTAAAATATTTCGTATCATATGTAATTGGGAGACCGTGCGTGTGGCCTGGAGTGAGATGACCATCATTTCTATCTTCAAATGAGACTGTCGTAATTACTATAATCACCATCATTTTATAAGTCTTCGTCCAGTCGTATCTTGGTTATGTATTCTGTTTGTCTTACACCGTCTGAGCGCTTTGCGTGAATCACATGTAAGAGAAGAAGTCTGATTCCGGTCAGAGCAATATTGTATATAAAATATTTATTTCAAAAGTGACATGTATTTTGAGGTCCTACAAAAGTCGTATTTCTAGACTTTAAGGGTGCATTTGATTCAGTGGATTGCAATGTTCTATTCGATAGTCTGTCGAAGATGGTGAGGTTGCCATGAGAGCCAACGACCTCATGCTCTTGGCCTGCTTGTGACGGACCTGCCGAAGCGAGTAAAAGAACGCGCGATGGAATTTGCTGACTTCTGTAAGTCAGTTAATCGGCGTAAGTGGTCATCATCAGTCTTTGGTAGCAGACCTTATTATGGGAATTTCGAAGTATAGAACAGGATTCAGAAGTAAACCTCGTCGAGAAATCAAATGCCTTCCATGCAGTAGATCGCGCTTAGCTTTTTAAAGGATGGATTTTCATGCTCGAAAAATTCAATTATTGCAGTGGACACAATTAGCAAAACTATTGTCAAGAAATTTCCTGGTTCAAAAGAAATTAAAATTAATTCCTGCTCCCAATTTGTATCTTTTTTGGTTGTTGTATCTGACGTTTACTCGATTCGATGATCTTTACAATCAAAGAGAACATTGACTACTCCGGACTTCTAAGTGTGTATGGAGACCCGATGATGGGATACCTGACGATTCATCATCTGATGGTATATCCTGGAGATCGATGATCCGGGACACACAAGAAGCCGGATTATCGCTGTTTAGGAGTCGGCTGCAGTTAAGTTAATTAAAGTAAGCTATCTTAATCCTTTTCCATAACTAAATATGCACAATTATCGAGATCTTTTACTCAGACTGGTGCGGCAGTCGAATTCGACAACAGCTTTCATCATGTGCCTAGCTGACTTGCACTGCTACCAGGAAATGTTAGAAGCAACGCTTCTTCGCTGTTATTATGGGGTTTCCCTCGAAATCCATTTCTATTTGTGTGCTTGTGCGGGAAGACAATTGCGATAAGTTATTAAATGGAATAACATAGTTCGCGTAATAACTACAAAATTGATAATTGACCTCTTTTTTGGGCTAATGTTAACGTATATTGGTATTTTTTTGCTGCTTTTTGTGCGTGTATAAAATCGCGATTAAATCCTCACAGCACCGGTTTTGTGGAAGAAAATGACCACGTCTATGTGGAACAGCCGAACCTATTGGATCCTGACGAGTTTCGTGTTCGAACATCCGAAGGTGTGGTCTTAACTGCAGCCTCTCAATCTTCTCTCGTTGTCGGGCAGCCAGAATATGAGAATGTCACGAATAGTAAAGATTTTAGCAGGCACTTCAATGTCAATCGGTTGTCAAAATCGTGCACACGTCATATTAACTGGAGCAGAAATGAGACCCGTAACCTTAAAACGGACAACAAAATAGTAGCATTGAACAAATTTGCTGACAGTAAGTTCCATGTATTTCATGAGTTTGCCTTGTGTCCTCCAGTTTGTCTAAATAGATTTATTGTCTGAAAGTTTAGAAAAAGTTTTCCACTACTCGTTTTAAATCAAGTTTGCGAGCTTGAAGTAAACACAAATCAATTCTTTATTAATTCGTCGAACAACAACAAAACTGGCGTCAGTCACACATACTTATTGCGGTTTGATCCTCGCTAGTCAGTTTACCGTCGTACTCTGATGATGATCATGGAAGACGTGTGATGTTAGTTTCACTACTGCAGGTTTACCAATTCGGCTAGGAGATTTACCACATTCCTCACCCAAATATATAGTGAGTAAAGGGCGTAATACCGGCTCCTACTGGTGAGTCGCCAGTAAGCACGAAACGATTGTGCATGAGATTATATTTTCCGTTCATGCTGTCTTTGGTTTATCCTTCTGGTCATATTTGAACTAATTTATTATAATATATATATATATATATATATATATATATATATATATATGTTAGTACTATTTAATTTTCATGCTATGCTCGGCTTTCGTAACATAAGAGATCAGTTGTATGACTGACAAATCATTTAAAGTTCGATCAACGACTAAGATATGCTTGCATTTATTTTGGAGTTATCGGAAGACACGAAAACCTTGTAGTAGATGGTATATTGTTAGTTGCGTTGTACTTACATATACACAATTGCGTATAGCTATCGAGTGTCTATTGCCAAATTATTTTCAGTGGGACCAGAAGGATATACCAAATTAAGCTCATGTGTATACCAACCTCGTGCTTGCTGTTGACTCGTCAGTAGGAGCCAGTATTACGTCCTTTACAAAAAATATATTTGGCCAAGAAGTGTGTGACAATTGGACGGTACTTTCCCCTCTATGAATGTGTATACCAGAAGTAGTGGAGTTAACATCATATATAATATTCGACAACGCGACTTTTGAGTTTTCTGTATTTTGTGCTTGATGCCTGTGACCTGTTAACCTGTCGCAACTTTCTGATTTTCTCATTTCAATTTTGATTTTTACAATACAACAAGATCAGGTTATATATATTTGGTGTCGTGTTGCTTTGTTTAACATGGAGGCCAATCTTAAATTTGAGGACGCTGATAATTTATTTCAAGTGAAAACTAACTTAACAGACTGCTACGCGGACATTAAAACTGGATTGGACTTAGCATCTATGGGGCTCTCATAAGCTAGTAGATATTTAAATATTAACAAATGTATTTTGACTAATATAATTTATCCGTTGAGGGATTCACAGTGTTGCTTGAATGATATTCATATTATATATGGTGTATACACACACACATATATATGATGGATGTATAGATGTATAAAAGATGTGGGAAAAACTCGCATGGTTGCTTATATACTTATCTATATAAGCATAAGATATAGTGTGTATAAATATATATATAAATGGATATTTATATAAGATGTGGTTATAAATAAATATTAACAAGTAAATAATAAAATTTAAATAAAAACAAAAAAATATTCCTTATATATATTTATCGTTGCCATTTTCGCCATTCTTTAAAATATAAGAACAAAACAACGTACTCCATGGAATAACATTTATTAATAAATCTTATTTCTACCAGTATCTACAGCCATTATTCTTGATTCGTTAATATATTCGTTCATCCATTCCCAACTCTACATTTGTCGTAACCAATCCCCTCTCCGCTATGTCTCTCTTTGTTTTACGCAATTTAGACCATTCCTTTTGCAAAACGTCATGTGATGTGTCATCAATTTCATTGTAAGTGCGTCCGTAATTGACGAGTGTGTCGTATTTTGCGGAAAGAGGGCTAGTCTTGAAGGCCTGTCAGTAATGTCTTTGTTCCAGTCCAATTTAATTTCCTTTTGAACTACTTTGTGCCCGTTTAAGCAGAGGTTCAACATTAAGTAACGAAACTAATGTGCATGAGATTATACATTCCGTTCATGCTGCCTTTGGTTTATCCTTCAGGTCACAACTGAACTAATTTGTTACTAGGTTCGCAAAACCTAATACATACTTGCATATATATTAGTTCTTCGCAACAAACAGTATTTAACTGTTCAACTTATTAATTGCAATAGCTTCACAATCCAGAAGCATTTTTTCTGTTTTTGCCTTGTACAGAGCTGAAAAATTGTTACTACTAACAGCATGACCTGTGAGTAGTCCATGTTTGCAAATTGCTGATTTTTGTGCAGGAGCTGCACCCCTCTTTAATAGTTTTTGAGAGAGATGCTGATTTATTTTAGTTTCAAGCCTCTTTTGATCTGCCGATGTACTGAGCGTTGCAGGCAAATTGAAATTTGAATACAGACAAAGGTGTTGACATCACAGAGAGGCTATCTTTTTCATTTGGGCGCATCAGTTTTATTGTGTTGAACACCACTCTCTTCTGTATTGATGGAAATTGTGCTTTATTCTCTCGAACTAACTTCCTTTTGAAGATCTCAACTGGAAGATCACTTCCAAGGGGAACACTTAGCGTTAATCTCTCGGGTGTTTCGTTTTCCTCAAAATTGGCCTCGATTTTGTTGCGTTGCCTCAAGTTGTATTCGATGAACCAGTCCGGATAGCCATTTTTTCTCAACGCTTCGCGAAGCAAATTTAGCTCTACTTCAATGTTGTCCGGTGAACAAATCCTGCGTATTCGTGTGCCCAAATTTATTATTAGGCTCCTTTTGTACGCCCTTGGCACACTACTCATATAATGGATATATTGTCCAGTCCAGCTTGATTTCTTGTGAACTGACCTTGAGAGAGTACCTTCTTCATCTCTCGTTATTCCTACATCTAGGAAGGATAAATATCCGTCTTTTTCTTCTTCTATTGTAAACTTGATTGCCTGGTCTACCTTGTTTATGTGATGTAGCAGTGAATTTGTATCTTCATCCTTTTCAACGACCATGAAAGTATCGTCAACGTAGCGCACGTAAAAATGAGCTCCATTGATAAATGGTTTTCAACCAGTTGTTTCTAAATGGTGCATGTATATGTCTGCCAATACTGGTCCAAGAGGACTACCCATACCTATGCCGTCAATTTGTCTGTAGAAGACTCCTTGGAATACGAATTGTACGTTGGATGTGCATAATAGAAGTAGTTCTCTCATGTCGTCCACTTCTATCAGTGTTTCCGCTCCTGATGATCGTATATATTCACATAGGATATTTATAGTTTTATTTACTGGAATGCTAGTAAAGAGTGACTTTATATCGAGGGACACCATTTTCCTCTCTTTCAAATTTAGGTCGCGAATTTTTTCTACCGAATTGAAAGCTATCCTGTACAACGTGGTCTATTCTTCCTTTCATGATAGGTTTTATAATCCGGCATAATAGTCTGGCTGCCCTGTGCTGTGGGGAATTTATCATAGATAAAATGGGCCTGAAAGGCGGAAGTCTTTCATTGTTGGTCATTTTGTGAACCTTGGGCAACCCATATAATATCGGTTGCGTTGAACCTACGGGCTTAGCATGTTTGCATTCTGTAATAAAAGCATTTTTGTGCTCTATGTCGATTTCTTGTTTAGCCTCGACCTTCGAAATAATTCGGTTTAGAATCTTGGTTATGGAATTTTCTAATTTTGCCGTAGTGTCGCGTTGTACCTCTTCGCGTTTAAATTTTGATTTGTCATTCAGAATTTGTAATATCGCCTGACTATAATCCGTATAGTTCATTAACACTACGCCTGTCCCTTTGTCTGGCTTCATGAGTCTGACTTGTTTGTTTCGTTGTAGCTCATTCAGTTCTTCTAGATGCCTTTTGGTGACCAGTTTATTGCCTTTGAATGTGCGCATATATTGGCCATACGCACTTCGGAGGTCCGATTTAAAGAGCGAGATGTCGTATTTTTCATTTGATTTGTGTTTTGTGGCATCTTCAAAGAAGCATTCCATTGATGCCTGCATATGCATTTCTTCACGTTCGTTTATTCTAGTTTTTGTTATGCAGTATTTCGGTCCAAGAGAGAGAACTTCATTTCGATGCTTCGTTAGTTTGATGTCAGTATAATTAAAAATAAATTTGCCTGGACTCTCAGCAAACGTTTTGATCTTAGAATATTGCACTGCATTCCGCGCTAGTTTTTTAATCTCTCTCTTCCTAGCACCTTCTGTAATCCATACTACCTCTTTTAAAAAACTAATTAGAATTTCATCTAACTTCTGCAGTTTCGACTCTATAGATAGGCATTTAAGTTTTTAGCTATCCGCTTTTGCTTCTTCTTCTTCGATAACATTTTCAAAAATACGGCTATGAATATTATCTCATTGACGCTGATTGGTACTTTTCGAACGTTTAATCACGTAAGTTGGGATTGCTTCCTCACATAGGACTATATTCGAACTTCGTGCTTTACTTGGTAAGGAGCTTAATTCGGAGTAAAAAGCGTCCTTGCTTTCTTCTGTGCTGCAATCGGTAGGAGCATATGCAGATACAACGAAGAGGCAACGATGATAACGGTTTTTTGCTTTGATTTTAGTAGATGTATTTAAACGTGCCGCACACAATCGACTATTTAAAGGGATCCATTCAATTAAGCAAGCTTCAGCTCGCGCCTAAGGGCAATACCAACGCCCCATTTACCGGCTTGAGAGGACTCTGTGGAACCAGATGTTCGAAGCCAATAACGCGTAGATAGGGATGGTGCAACTAGTTCTGTAATACACGTAGGATCCTGTGTTCCGGTTTCAGATATGCAACATATGTCGATTTCTAATTTATCCAACGTACGAGCAAGAGATTCTTGCTGTCCAAGTTGTTTTAATGTTCGCACATTAAATGCGCCTACGTTAAAACCTAACTTATGTTTAATGAATGATCGTCTACTAGAACCATTTTCGATATTTGGCAACCTAGTATTGGGCTCAGTGTTATGATCTAAACCAACCATATTTATAGTATCTAAAAGAGTGTTATTGTAAGATTGAGAAAAGGAAGGGGAAGGAAAGGATGCAGAATCGAAGATAGAGTTGGAGTTGCCTGCAGTAGCCTGTTTTCGCTTATCCACCCTGCACGGCTCAGCAGATAAGGCAACCCTTTTTATACTGCGCGACGGCCGATGCAGTATGTAATGTATTGTATGCAATACGGATTGCTTATATTCATTTTATAAATGATAATTCAGATTAATTTACACACATATTTATGTGTGTGTGTGGGTTGGTGTGAGTATTGTTGTGTATACATTTGAATATAAGTGAATAGTGATTGAAACCGAATTGGTGGGCGGACAAAAATCCTTTTGCAAGTAAAATAAATAAAAATATATCTATCTTGAATGGGGATACCACATGTGCCACAAGTTGTTTTTTCCTGTGATTATGGGGTCAAGGTCCTGAGAATGGAACGAGAAAGGACGCTCCGGAATGTGGTAAAAAATCGGCACACTATGACACTACAGCATTTTCAGGGGACAGTGCACGTGTGGAACGTTTAAGAACGACAGGGCCAACTGTGCTCCGGGAAATGTAAAGGAATCACGATTTTACCGACCTACACATGTTATCATTTGTCCCGCAATAGTCGTTTTCGGAAACAACTCACAGACGTCACTAACTTGAAATCTTCAACTGGCGTTTGTTTAATGCCAGATGCATCTCGGTGTCTCTCGTTGGTGTAGCACAACGACGTGCTCAATGCACGAGCTCAAGTATCGGCTGCGACAGAGAAGACTGCCGACCTTACCTGCCCAGTACTGGAGTGACACGAGCGATGGTCTTCGGTTACATTTACAGGCGTTCATATTCCGTTTAAGCCCAGGCATATTTTATGGAATGTGGAAACCTCTAACGAGCTTGTTAATGTTTTAGGAATAACGAAATGTGTCCACATTTGTTGCAGACCGCAGTGTATTGGCAATTAAAATCTCATGACTCACTATCGAAAAAACTAAGCGATGAAATAGCGGCAACCTCGTAGCATTTCGGTTTGATCCTCGGTAGTCAGATTGCTGTCGTGCTTTGATGATGATCATTGAAGGTCGACACGCGTCAGTGTGTGCGTGTGTGTGTGTGTGTGTTTGACACAATAGTTTAGGCATGTTGTGCACCTGGTTAAATACAATGGGATTGACATTTGTATCAATCTCACAAACTTAGCTTATAGAAAAGCCAACACCTGCACGAAGAAAGCGCATTTTAAAATATTGTCTGTTGCGGAGGCCTAACGTATATGCAATTCGTTATCAGCTATTCTGAACTTAGTACCAAGATATGCGGACGATATTGTACTATTATTAGAAAATTGGGATGCTGCCCAGGCCACCTTAAATAGATTAAAATTCCGTTTTTCGGTATGAAATTCGCACTTTTACAGGATCACCCACCACTCACTCCAAGGTTGCGACTGCAGAATGAAGATCTAGACATAGTCGACAGGTTTACATATCTTGGGAGCTGTATCAATAACGTAGGCAACATGTCGGACGAGGTGAGAATACGGATCGCGAAAGCCAGAGTAGCTTTCTCGAACCTTCGTCATTTATAGAGATACGCGAATATTTACCTTTGCCTTAAAGGTCGTGTTTACAATGTATCTTTACGCGCAGTCTTACTATACGCAAGTGAAACTTGGCCTCCTAGAGTTGATGATTTGAGACTCTTACAGGCATTCGCTCATCGTTGTTCGAGAAGTATGGCACATGTTGGCTACCAACAACGAATAACTAACATTGACATCCGTAGACTTATTTATGGATCTAACATTAAGTGCTCCTCGTTAAAAAAAGGCTCCATCAAATTTTGCGTACGCCCTCATTTCGATTTCTCAGTAGAGTTCTGTTCTCTCATCCAGCACCAAATTGGCGTAAAAAACAAGGTGGGTAGATTTTGACATTGCAGATACAATTGAAGTCACTTGCATCCAAATTGGGTAGTATAGGACCCACTCGTCTGCCAGGATGGGGTCCTCGTGCGCATCATAGTTGTTGGTTAGAAACCCGTAGCAATATGGCATGGAATCGAGTTCACTGGCGATCTTGTTGCAGATGTCTAGTAGAATTATCTTAGTAACTTCCTTTTCTTAGTAGGGCAAAGTTATCTGCGAGGTTTTGGTTTGTTTATGACATGATACAGTGAAATCCGCAAGGAAGATGTATTGCTGATATTGCCTTTCCCGAATGCTAACTTGACCATAATGATGCTGTGGAGAAGTTTAGTTGCTTCATTTCTGTGAGTTATCCTAATAAATTTACTCATAGTAACTAGGTATCAGTACCTATGTACTTTGTATGTCAGGATTGTGCTAAGAATCAAGATTCCATTGAACTGCAAAAATATTACTCAATTTTATACAAGGGATGCTTTTATGGATGCCATATGAACTCCACCTAGAGTAAAAAAACGAAAAATCAAGTTACATTAGTTAGTTTATGTTTGAATATTGTGTGTAGTATTCGACAGGGTGGCTCAGTAGTTAGAGTATCTGCTTCCAAAACAGACGTGCTCGGGTTCGAGCCCTGTCCGCAGCAAATTCTGACTAGTACGTGATGGGTTCGCAATAAGTACAAAACCAGTCTACTGAATGAATTGCCTTTTCCACACTTTACAATACCTAGTTTATACTAACAAATCTATGTACTTCATGGTCTGGCAGAGTAGTGTTGATTGAAATGCCAATCACGCTTCCTGTTCGTCTATCATTAGTGCTAGGTATAATGAGCTCGAGGAGTTGCTTTGGCGACTTGCGAGGGCCGCCCGTTACAATTTGTTACACTTTTAGCCCGTAGCCACAGAAATTCCGGCCTGACGACCGGCGGGCTCAAGCTAGTCAACCCGGGATTGGTAGCATGAACCTTGCCGGGCCATAAAGGGACACAGCCATCATCCCTTTTCATGTGAAGCCTCGAGTTTGGTCTAACTGCACTGTGTAGTGACGGAATGAAAGCAAGCGTTCCAGACGTGAAGGGCAAGTTTCGGCTGCTGAAGGAAACTTTGGCCACTTGCATCTGGGCAGATAGTGCTCATCAGCCTTGGTTGGCAGACTATCTAGGAGAAGGAAAACTCAGAATAAAAACCATCACTAGGAATGGGCGACCTAGTGTTCTTTTACAGTCCACATATAACCATGACAAGTACAACTTACAATAATTACATACTGCATCGGCCGTCGTCCAGTATAAAAAGGGTCGTCATATATGCTGAACCGCGCATGGTAGATAAACGAAATCGGGCTACTGAAGGCAACATTATCTCCGATTCTGCTCCTTTCTTTCCCCTTCCTCTTCTCCATCTAATAATAGCACTTAAAGATTCTATAAATATGATTGGTTTAGATCATAACATTGAGCCCAATATCAGGTTGCCAAATGTCGAAAATGGTTCTAGTAGACGATCATGCATTAAACCTAGGTTAGGTTTTAACGTAGGTGCATTTAATGTGCGAACATTAAAACAACTTGGACAACAAGAATCTATTGGTCGTACGTTGGATAAATTGTAAATCGACATATGTTGCGAATCTGAAACCAGAATACAGGATCCTGCGTGCATTACAGAACTGGTTGCACCATCCCTATCTACGCGTTATTGGCTTCGAACATCTGGTTCCACTGAGTTCTCTCACGTCGGTAAATGGGGCGTTGGTATTGCCCTTAGCGCGCGAGCTGAAGCTTGCTTAATTGAATGGATCCCTTTAAATAGTCGATTGTGTGCGGCACGTTTAAATACATCTACTAAAATCAAAGCAAAAAACCGTTATCATCGTTGCCTCTTCGTTGTATCTGCATATGCTCCTACCGATTGCAGCACAGAAGAAAGCAAGGACGCTTTTTACTCAGAATTAAGCTCCTTACTAAGCACGAAGTTCAGATATAGTTGATGATGATGATGATGACGACGATGATGATTATGATGATGATGATGATGATTATGATGATGATGATGCTGATGATGATTATGATGATGATGATTCTGATGAGGATGATGATGATGCTGCTGCTGCTGCTGATGATGATGATGATTATGATATCAAGATCGTAACCTTGATCATAGTAATCGTTATCACCTCCCGCGCAACCAATTTTCTTTTAATTATATAAATGTTTATGATTTTGTTCTTGGCGATACATAATTTCATGTCTAGGACATATGTGTAGTGGCTATATTGTGTATGTGTGTGTATGCATAGTAAATGGTAAAAAATATACGCATTAAAGCTCACAATGGTGTAGTTATGGTTTACATTTGATAAGCATAAATCTGAACGAAAATTAACTAAAATCGAATTCCCTTTTGGACTCTTTGTTGGTTTGTGGTGTAGTACTGGGTGTGCTGTTGAAATAATGAGCGTGGATTTTGATAAGACTAGTGGCGTGTCTAGCGAAATATCAGTGAATAAGTATGAAGAAGTGCAGCATGCGATTTGTTCTGGTTTGGAGTCTGAAGCTGTATTGCTGATGTTGCCCTGCCTTAAAGCTGACTTGGCCATAATGGTATTGTGTAGAAGTTTAGCTTAGTGAGTTTTCATGATAAGTATACTCATAGTAACTAGGTGGTTTCTCTCTCTTTCTCCCTCATAAATCTCACTAATAATTATCGTCTAAATTATTATTTTTGTCGTTATTTATGTACATTTTTTCGCTTCTTATGGATATATGGCAGTGAAACATTAGTCAATTTTGGCTATTGTATGACTGTGCATGATGATATATATTATAATGAGATAGATTTCAAGAGATTATATGAAGTTAGCTCTACTAGTGCAGGTTTACACATTCTTACAGGAATTTAAATTCGCAAACAATTTTTTTTTCAGGGAAAAACAGTATAGACTTTTACCTTATACAATTATGGATCGACTGAGGTCACATCATTACACAAACAATAACTGTAATGCTAACAATCTACGAGAGAAATACTCCTGTTGTAGCATTAGCATCAACATAATTGCAGATGTATTGTTTTATTAGGAATAGGAAAGACAATTAATAGCATAGTGGATAATAGTTAGGTACTGTTTGTGGCGAAGAACTAATATATATGCGATTGTATATTAGGTTTTGCGCACCTAGTAACTAATTATGACCAGGAGAATAAACCAAAGGCAGCTTTAACGGAAAGTATAATCTCGGCAAGGATGATCGAAATATCATGAAACAGTGCTTATTCGAATCTTATTTCGAAGCATATATATATATATATATATATATATATATATATATATATATATATATATATATATATATATATATATATACTATATATTACTATATACATATATAAACGCAGGCGTGGAGGTGTTCTTTATGATATTCCTTCTGATAGTTTAATGACACTTGGAGGCATGCTGAATTTAATTTTTAAAATTGCATTTTAAAAGTTAGTTATTTTTGATAATGCCGATTTCAGAAGTTTTTTATATTCTCATTTACCACAGCTGATTTCAACATCGCAAATTGGAACTTCGGAACGCTATCGATTGGTGACAATAATTAATTGCTAAAATGGATTAAAGGAATTTTGCCAGTTTTTAATCGTTCGCGTTTACTGTTTTATTGTACCTTTCTCTTTCCTATATATATATATATATATATATATATATATATATATATATATATATATACTTTAAATTTTCCTGGATTTTGCCCAATAATTTGTCCTAGGTAAGGGCACCAGAGAATTTTTGTGTGGCAGTTTATTAGAAATGAATATGCCCATTTATTTAGAAATTTTTTAAAACCAAATTTATTCTCTTCAGCTCTAACCTTAATGAGTTTTCACTGGATTTATTGATTTGGTAGAGGACTTGCCATGCATTGCTGTCATGGACAACTGAATTGCACTAGATGATGCGTAACAAATGGCGCTGTGCACGAGGTGTATGCCTCCTCGATAAACGAGTACCACCGGATACCGTCGCTTTAAAGGCATCGACTCGACATGTACTATCTACTGGAAGCTGGACAGTCAACCTTTGGAAGCCTCATTTTTGGCTTCATCATCAGAACTTTCTTAACACCCAGTACACTTTCACTCACAAATTATTTACCAATAAATTAATAATAATAATATTACTCACTAAATTAGTCAAATGGAAACCAATTATATTGTAGCCGAAGGAAAGTATTTGTAGTGTTAGACGTTTCCAAAATAGATTGGCCTATTATTTAACAATTAACTAACACAATGACTTAATATTTTGCATATGTATGTATGCTGTCAACAGAAACTAATCATTGCATATGATAGCAGATGAAACTTTTTAATTCAGGTGAATCCTATTCGGGACCGTTTTTAATCAAAATGTTCAACTAACCTTCCGACACCTTGTAGAATTGAGATTAAATCGAAGAATATAGGCAGGATTTGATTATATGTATGTTGGTGGTATTAAATCGCTGCAGCATTTGATTAATTGCATTTGTTTCCATACACGATGATTTGTTTATACATGTAATAAAATCCAGCCATTAGATTTTAATTCACTGTGTATATCTTTTTACTATAAAATAAACAAAGCCTAAAGTAGAAGAGGCGATTCGTGAAGTAGACCCGCCTATTCCTTATTGGGAATTCGTAAAGTAGTTGCCAGAATTTGCCGCGACGGGAGTTCGAACCGGAACGCATTTGCTTCGGATTCTTGCACTGACCACTGGCCCGAATTTGCCGCGGGCCAGTACATGATGAGTTCCCAATAAGGACGAAACCGGTCTACTGGATGAATTGCCTTTTCTACACTATACCATTCTTAGTTTATACTGACATATGTAGGTAATTAATGGGTCAGGTGTTTATATCAAGACCGCAACCTTGCTTATAACAATTGTTATCACCACCCGCGCAACCAATGTTCGTTTAATTATATAAACCAATCAGTTGCTTATATCATCTCCAGTTCAAGTTCAATACCTGAACACGCTTCTTCTGCTTGCATAAATCCAGCTGCAATTGGTTTATCAATAAAGCTTCGTATGTGGCTAACTTCATTTTGTTATTTCAATTATCTTAAGTGCTGCGTATTGAGAACATACGTGTGATATTTCAACGATGTGTTGCGCAATTGCCGACGTGGATTTACCATTAGATTAAAAACAGGCGCTTAAGATGCAGTGTTCTCTCATGCACGTAATTAACCATCTGTTCGATCGGCCTACGTAAGTTGATTGCCAACATACGCATGTACATTAGTAAATAATATTTTCCGTCTGCATTATGGGCTGTTTCCGTTTAATTGCTTTTAAAGGAAAGTGTGTTACCTTAAATAACACACGTAGTTTAGCTGCATTAAATCTGCGTGATAATGCCGCTTCAATTTTCTTCTGTGTTGTGCGGGAAACAGCATCCCCATTAAATGGTATGTTATGATGATTGGCTTTCTTTTCTGGTTCCAAATGCTCCTGTTTCTTTTGATTTCCTCTTTTGACAGTTGACTCCATCAAGTGTCTTAGATAGCCATTCGACATTAGATAGTTGCTGTACTATATTCGTCACCATTTGAATATGGACTGACTATTTTGTGAATTCTTGAAAAAAACACCCGCGAACTGCTCATAATTTGTATAAAAATAGACGAAATTGCTAAACCGCAAATACTTTAGAGACAAGATTTGTTTACGGTAACTTGTTCAGTTTAATTTCTCATTAACCTCTTTCTCTAGTAGCACATCCGAATTCAATAGACAGTCGACTTTATCACGCTTTAAGGTGAAACTGATACTATTACGCGCTTAGTTAAGATTTTGAACCAGCAATTGTGATCGCGAAAATTTACTCGTTACTCTTTAGCGATTCATTCCCAAGACGACCTAGGAAATTCGCAGCCGTTTTCCCACCATCGGCCTGTTGATGGATACTTTCAATTAAACGAAACAGTACTTCTTTTGTGCACAGCAAATTAAGCTTGCACAGACTATGACCTGGGATCTGAGATTGTAATATGCTTTGCTCTGCCGCCTGAAATAAAAATATCAACGGTTTCTTCAATTGGAACGTTTTGTGAATGAAGACTTAGCATCGAAAGACACCATGATCTTGATTTCAACATTTATATCTTGAATAACATACTCTATGGAATCGGCAACCGAATAATTACCTAGTAGTTTACGTAGCGGTTCAAGTAAACGAGCTAGCCATTTTGCTAGTGCATGAAACGGAGAATTTACCATTGATAAAATTGGCCTCATAGGCCAACCTCTTTTGTATGTTTTTGGTAATCCGTACATTATTGGTGTAGATAATCCAACTGGCTTGAGGTTCTGTGCAGTGGCCTCATCAATTAAACCGGCATCTGTCAGGATCTTAATTTCATTTATTACTTTGCGCTCCACTTTATCTATTTCATCTGATTTATCGACTAAACGCGTGAATTTTGTATTGTCATTCAGCACGGTTTCCATCTTTTTTACGTAGTCTGATTTATCCATTATAACTACGCTCTTGCCTTTATCAGTGCGTAGTATGTCTGCATTTCTGCTGATACCTTTAAGCGTATTTACATGCTGCTTTGTCAGTGCATGCTGTTCTGCGCATTTGAAAGATTTCAAATGTAAAGCCTCGTCAATAAAGTTGTCTTGATCCAGTTTGTATAATCAATACTAGTAGGTTCTAAGTCGGCTGTTTGTTCAACTAGCAATGAGAATGCTACCTGAAAAGCAAAATTTCTTTTATCTGGAAGACGAATTCCATAATTTCGAATAATTTTCAAAAATTTGCAGATTATTCGGTTCAGATTTCTTAGGTAACGAAAATACAATTAGTAAAATGGGAAACAGATGTACACAGGCGAATTTAGGACTAGAGAAGAAGGCATTATGCCTAAACATCCCGTTAAAGGAGGAAGTTGTTTTTTTGCACAGTTAAGGCGACATGTAGAGGTATTAACATGCGCGTTTAAGGCAGCTCAACTTGCCTTTGCCAGCAGTAGAAGAGAAACAGCCGTTTATACCGACTTCAAATGTCATTTACGAATACACGAGTTACGTAGGCCGATCGACCAGACGGTTAATTACTCGAATGAGAGAACATTGCAACTTAAACGCACGTTTTAAATCAAATGGTGAATACACGTCTGCAATTGCGCAACACATCGTTGAAACATCGCACGAAAGTTCTTCAGGCGTAGCATTTATGGTAATTACTAAACACAGTAACAGAAAGGAGTTAGCCTTAATGATAAACAAATTGCAGGCGGATTTGTGCAAGCGGAAAAAGCATGTTCCAGCATTGAGCTTGAATTGGAAGAGATGTGCGCAATTGATTAGTTCACACTCTCTTTCTCCACATTTGCATTTTCTGTTTTATTTTGCCTTTCAATATATATATATATATATATATATATATATATATATATATATATATATATACTGACCAAAAGAGAGTTCAATTTGTCTGATACATATTTTTTGAATTTTTTGTGGGGTGCCAGCTTCATATTCTGCAATGCCGCGTTTTGCGTACGCGTGTTGTAGCTTTGCACCAACAGTTTCATATAGATCCGTGTGATCCCAATTTACCCGTTCGTATCTGTTTTGTCTTCGATCGGGCTGGGCCTTTTTTTGTCCTTTTCTTCCGAAGGCTTCAACATCGTTCACACTAACCATTGGAAACGCGGTTCTATCCAATCTTTGTTTACTGAATACATTTAGGAGCGCGCTTTCCCGTTCCTTCATCAGGCCGATAGCCACATATATGCACAGCACAATAATCACAATAGCATATTTGAGCAAAAAGCTGCATTTGAGTTCCGTTCTACTAACTTCGTCTACCAATCGTGGATATAACAAATTGTATGCTAGTGCTTCGCAGCAACATTCATTTAAGCAGATCCCCCAATTACCTTAATCAAGGTTGCGATCTTGATATAAAAACCTTACCAATTATGCTCATACATTTGTCAGTATGAACTAAGCACTGTATAGTGTAGAATTGGCAATTTATCCGGTAGACCGATTTCGTCCGTACAGGTAACCCGTCGCATACTGTCCACAATTTGTCGCGGACAGAGCTCTAACCACTGAGAAATCATGTCGCCATAGAGCAGCAGATTCCAAAGCGAACGTGCTCAGATCTTTGCCCTGTACGCGGCAAATTCTGGCCAGTTCATGGACGAAACCGGTCTACTGGATCTACTGTCTTTTCGACATTATGCATGACTTAGTTTATACTGAAAAATGTATGTATATAATGGGATTGGTGTTTATATCAAATTTGCAACCTTGGTTGAAATACGCGTTATGTTTGATTAGTTGAACAAATTATGCGATAACAAATCTGAAAGAAACGCCCACCTGCAAAGGAGGCGTACACACAAACATGCCCACACACATACACTCGAACAATTCACCAGTCTGCTTAATTCGCGTAAAGATTTTTTTCCTATTTAACAACGAAGCCAGAGTTTTTCACCTGAAATCTGGAATTCTCAGCTAGTTTGCATTTATTGCTCTAATAACCACCTGCAGTTTGGGGCATTTATCTTTGTGAGCCATGGTTTGGTTCTATAACAGAAGGTAACCTATTTGCCCGGTGTGCTCAGTGTGAGGTGCTCTGTTAATTTGTCTTTCAATAATCAGCCAGTTCTACGTACATAGCGTTCTTAGCCACTATTGCTAATATTGCCTTGCCTCTATGCTGACTTTATCATCTTCGTCATGATCATCATCATCACAGTAGTCACTAATGTTTCACTGCCATATAATAATAAAAGAAATATTTATAAAAAAAGCTAAAAATAATAATTTAGGCTTAAAAACTATTAGTGAGATTTATGGTGTTGTGTAGAGGTTTAGTTTGTCTCACTTCTAGGTAAATATACCCATAGTAACTAGATACCCTCTCTCACTCTCGCGCGCGCTCTCTCTCTCTCTCTCTCTCTCGTAAATCTCACTAATAGTTCATTTGCCTAAATTATTATATTTTTTTCGTTATTTTTGAAATGTTTCTTCTTTAAGTTGTAGAAAACAAAGGTCATTTTTTACAATATGCACTCGAGTGGTCACTCCTTCACCGAGTAATTATTTTGGATTGCAATACTCAAGGTCGCGATCTTGATATAACCACCTGGCCCATTAAGTACATACATTTGTCAGTATAAATTAAGCATTGTCGAGTGTAGAATTGGCAATTCCTTCGGTAGACCGGGTTCATCCTTATTGGGAGCTCATCACACACTGGCCAGAATTTGCCGCGGACAGGACTCGAACCTGGGCACGTATGCTTCGGAATCTGGTGCTCTAAACACTGAGCCACCATTCCAATTATTTCACAAAATTTCGGTTATACACTAACTAATGTAACTTTGTTAGTCTATTTTTTTTTCTTTTAGGTGGAACTCATATGTGAGCCATTTAAAACCAAAGTTCAAACTAACCATCCAAAATCTGTCATTACTGAACAGACACCACACTACATGGGGAAGTGGTATTGAAATTCAGATTTATATAATTAAACGAACATTGGTTTCGCGGGCGGTGATAATTATTTTAATCAAGGTTGCGGTCTTGATATAAGCGCCTGACCCATTAATTACTTACATATGTCAGTATAAATCAATAATTGTATAGTGTAGACGAGGCAATTCCATCCAGTAGACCGGTTTCGTCCTTATTGGTAACTCATCACATACTGGCCAGAATTTGCCGCGGATGGGGTTCGAGATTTTTTTTCGTTTGATGCCAACATTTTTTGTGCCCCATTTGCTCGTGGCATTGGAATTCCACAGAAATTTGTTCTTTATTCTTTGGATGGCCTGTGTGTCGTTTTTCGTATCGCGGTAGCTGGAGCGGAACTGTCCTAATGGATTCAGTGATTTACGGCCGAGAGGGACCTTCAAATGAAAGTTTGTATAAATCCAAAATTTGGATGCAATGCGCGGCTTTATGGGCGTAGGAGATAAGTTGCTTGACGCCTACACAGATGCTCCCGTGTTTAAATCCTTGGTGTGTAATTTTGGAAAGTACCAATGGGTGTCCCATGAGGACAAAACTAGTTAATTTCATGTATTTCATCTTACGTAACGTTTAGTGACGACATCCAGATAATGCAAATTTCCCAATAATATACAAGTATGTATTAGGTGTTGTGAACCTAGTAACAAATTGGTTCAGTTGTGACCAGAAGGTTAAACCAAAGGCAGCATGAACGGAAAGTATAATCTCATGCACATTCGTTTCGTGCTTACTGGCGACTCATCAGTAGGAGCCGGTATTAGGCCCTTTAATCACTATATATTTGGTCGAAGAATGTGGAATAATATATAAATTATAATTATAAATGATTTCTCACAACGTCAATTTTTAGCAGGTAGCCTCTATGGGTATTTGTACAACCAAACTGCATTTATTTGTACTTTCAATGAATAGTAATCTAGCATAAGCATGCGTTGATTGTTTTTGCATAAGTTATAGTTTGCGCTTGAAGAGAATATTATACCCACTCCGGAAGAGGTACCACGTAGCTTGTAATTGACATACATATTGGAAGCAATATTACTAATCGTATGTGGAGTGGCAGAAAACGGGGCCATACTTTAATTTCAAATGGCTTCCGTCAAATTGTGCAAAAAAGGTTTTCTGCCTTATTACTTAAATGCATTTTTCACTATCTGAAAATGCTAGATATTTGTACTATCCATTATAGTTATTATTGTAGTAGATTTCCATTTAAGTAGGCCATGGTGTACTTTTATGATGTATTTTAACAAACGAAAAACATCTGAAATTGCAGAGGATTTGCTGTTCACATAATTAGCGTAATATCTGCGTCCGGTTTTGCATTTCTTTACAATTCGGCCTTCGATAAATCCACCTGTTGCAGTATATAGACTATAAAACATTGAAAGAATATTCCAGTCCATGTATATTTCATTTTTAGCCCAAAGTTTTCATCGATCACCCAATAAAAGGCACAAATAAACACAGGCAAAGAAAATAACAAAATTCAAACGAAGTTTTCAGAGCAAGTTTTACCGTTTATTACTGTCACAGATAACCATTTACTTTCTATTTTATTTGGTAGTTGAGATTGTTTTTAAAAGATTTATGCGCCGGTTTATGTTTCTAAACAGATTGTTTGCATCGAAATATTCTTTTTGGTATTAGTTGGTGGATATTTCATCCATTTGAGTTGATCGAGGCTTGATTTTTAATAAGCACAAGCCAGTCTACTATCAACTATTTTAATTAATTCTAATATCATTGTCTGGTTTAGCCTATTGGATAATATCTTTGGTTAAACCGACACTGTGTGCGTGGACGGTGATAACGCATACTTTTTAATCAATTTTTCGATCTTGATATAAACATCTGACCAATTATGTACGTAAATTTGTCAAGTGTTTATACCAATATCCCAACCATGATTAAAAAGTAGTATGTTAGGGGGTCTGCCTCCATTTACTCTTCAAATAAATTGCTGAATTTTAGATAAATATAATTTTCATTTTATTTAGGAATTCGCGCAATAGCAATACTTCCGTCAGTTACAAATAATCATTGGCCAGATATGTCTGTTGCATAGTATCTTTGATTGCATCAAAATAAAGTCCTGTTTTGTCCGGTTAAGGTGAACTTTGTCAGTGCTTTTTTTTAACTTATTGAAACGAGGCAATATTCGTTTTCCTCAATTTGTCAGCCTGGATGTCTAGCTTGATTTAAGAAAATCGTTTCTGATTTTTAAATCAAAATTCGAAGCTCATCTATGTAATGTGTACCGTTTGTTATTAATTTTTCTGGCAGAATTATGCTAGAAATTTCAGTTTATCTTTTTGTGAATGTAATTATATATCTACTGCCTCGGCGTTCACATATTTTGCAGCTGGCTTAGTTTTTATTTCATTCCTCATCGAACTAACTCTGTCTGGGTTAATAAGACAAAAACTCCACTAAATCGACATTAAACTTGGTCTAAAATTGTAATTGCGACAAAATGAATTAGAAAACAAAGTTCATTCTTATTGATGTACATGTCAACTTGATATTTGCGAAATAGTATTGGCGTTGGACGTATATTTATGACTAAACCAGCCTTGTCCTGCGCAAAATGCGATACATCAATACAAAGCTTTACAATATTTTTTTAGACTAGATGTGCGAACATGCTACTCCATTTGGTAGCTATTGCTATAAACAGAGGTTTAGAACTTTGCAGATAAAAACTATTTGATCATGCACTGGTGTTACAACGGGACTTTCCTAGCTCCATGCGAATCTCTGTTTAGTCTCTTTACTTCTTTTTAAACGTTCAGGATGAAGATGAAGATTTTTTCTGAGCTGCTTTTTCTAATTAGATGATGTACACAAATACATATAAATTCAAAATACTGTTCTAAAATATTGTAGAAAATGATCTAAGAGATAAATTTCAAAGTCTATTGCACAATTGTTATTCTATTAACTTTTGTATTAGTATTATATATTGTTTCACACTTTTTGTTTTCATTTAATTTGTAGACATAATTTAAAGTTAGTCGAGTTGTTGAGGTAACATATTTTGCACTACAGTGACTTACGATGGAACATTGTTTTTTTTAGTAACATCGATAGTCATTCTAGTAAGCATTTGATACATTTAGCCTTCGGAGCACATGCATCTGATAAAAACATTTATTTATCTAAATTTTCTCATTTCCCACGATACTTTCAATGTATATATATATGTATGTACTTTGAATTACATGTTAATAACGAATACCTAGAGATTCTCTTAAAATATAGAAGTAACGTATATATATATATATATATATATATATATATATATATATATATATATATATCTTGTTTTTATTTTCAAAATGGTTAATGTATTTGTTGTAAAGAAAAACCTTGTACTTTTTAAATATGTATTCTATATTTTTAACGACTAAATTTATAAATTATTTACTCAGTTGGATTACATTTATCGTTTTAACATCATTTTGCGGGGAAAAATATTTAATTTAGTAGCATATACGAGAAATGGCATTAGAAAGAAATATATTAGAAATTGCATTTTGTGTGTAGGCTAAATGAAGTATTGGGAAATAAACCTTTTGGTTGAAAAAATTGGAAAAAGGCGCGGAGTTTGTCACCAGCACTCATCTGGATGGGATCCCGAAGATGTGAAACTCGAAGGGCGACAGACGAATTGACTGGCCTCAAGCGCAACTATGTTATGCAATACGAATCATCCCTACCTGCACAATAGTATTCGCCAATATACAGTCGGAAGTCTACGTGCAATTATAAGAAAAACACGAGAAATATGCGTGCACAGTTTTTATTGAATAGGCTGATGATTGGCGGTTAGACCTGGCATAACAATAATGATGTGCCCATATCCAAAAATCAAGAATAATTGAAATATTCTTAATGTGTTAACTATCGTTTTTAGTATCCAACAAATGGTTAAGATAAGTGATATGAAGCTCAAATAGGTTATAAGTCATTACAATGTAAATGTAGGAGTTTTAAAGAAGAAATTTCTGTCATTGTTTAACGATGTGGAGATTGTGAATTTCATATCTACAACAAACATTGATTCCATGCGTGGTGATAGAAATTCGTAAAGTGAAGCTTGCGCGCTTGATTTGAACTCCGATCCTATTGTATTTGACCAGTCTGCCATCAGTCACACGTCTAGGCGCGTTTTGATCTTCGATGATCATGATCATTGGAGGACGACAGACTGACTAGCGAGGATCAGACCGCAAATGCATATTAAAAGAAGGACAAATAAGGATATATGTGGCTCTCAAGTCAAGGTGCTTTGCATACATTGAACTTGACTGGATATGTCGGCTGAACAATTTCTGTGCAGACACAGACATTTACTATTTGCAGCTTTCGCAACATGTATATAAGTTATTCTGTAGGAGGTATTGCGGTTTATGTAGGAGGTTATGCGGGGTAGCTGTTTATTTAGCGATTCTATACTATTCCTACATATGCCTGATAGCTATCGTCGAAAGAAATGGGTTTCGTGGGCCGTGCTTATAATCAATCTCGTGCTTTTCCCAGTGTCGTGATGGGAGAAGGCTAAGTAGAATTATCATACGTGTATTATGAACAAGGTTGCAAAGTAAATTAAAATTAACTGTTAGTCAAAATTGACCGTGCTCTAGACGGCAACAAAATAAAATAATGCTAACACAAAGTTAATATCTAGGTACAAAAGCAAAGTTTTCATAAACCCAATAAATAAACCCAGAATGTCTTAGCAGAACAGGTTTTGGTCACTTAAAGTCGATTAATAGCACACAAAATATAAATCCTGGCTTTGACATTTATAACACAATAATCCACTACATGCTACCGGCGTATTACGCGCGGGCGTATATTATTATTATTAAACAAAACCCTATTAATTACAAATAAAATTGCAGTTCAAGAAATCTCAATTAAAACTGCTTGAAACTAACAGAGATTGTTGCTAAAATCCCAGTTAGGAGAAAGATTGTCTAAAATCAGGACTAGCATATGTGACCCTAAGGTAAACCGGATCCGTCGAAATTGATACTCGGGTTGTACGCGGAGCCGCGCGTTATATCCACCCGACCGACAATGAAAATTAGTACACAGTGAAGGGACTAACCATACGCGAGGTGTTATGGCTCTGCCGTAACGAGTAAACACTGATGTTGGCTTTGCTGACACTGACTCTGGTTCCTCTATTTCTCGCAGCGGCATGACGGCGTCAGTTGGCTCTGTTGTTGGTGTGCTGTCGGGCGTTAGCCGGTGGTCAGCGAAACTGTCTGGAGGTGGAAGTATCGTCTTTTCACCGCCTGATAGGCAAACATCGGGGAACAGTGGGTCATTTGGATCAACGTCGGTCGGGGATAATCTGTGTTTGTAGACAACTTCAGCTTTACCATTAATCTCCAAAGTTACGCAATTCTGACGTCGATCTAACACACGATAAGGACCGCGCTTTGGTTTGACTAGAATCCTGTTATCCATGTTGTTGACGAAGAACCATTTGCAGACATCAAAATCTTTGCGTTTATAGATTGGACCATGTTGCTGACGTGTAGGACAGATCGGCCGATTCTGAGCGTTATACTGTAGGTAATTGCGAAGTGGAAACAGAAATGCCGGATCGTTAATCGTAATCGCAGTTTCAGAGCGTGATTGGACTAGTTCGCCAGGCAGTCGTAGACATTCACCAAATACCATTTCAGCGGAGTTGCATTTGATCGGCTCTCGAGATCTTGTACGCATTGACAGGAGTACTTTCGGCAAAGCCGCAAGCCAATTTTCTAATGGGCTAGCTTTGAGCGGTGTGGCCTTTCGACAAAATAATTTGCTCTAGGATTACGAGCCGCAGTCACGGAGTGTTGGACACCATAATATTTCAGTAGGGCAGAGAATTCTTCGCCGAGGAACTGTGCGCCACGATCGGTTGTCATTTCAGCTGGAGCACCAAACCGAGCGAACCAATTGAGCTCTAAAGAATAACTGACAGTGTCTTGCTTCATGTCTGGCAGTGGTATGGCCTAATACCATCGAGTGGTGCGATCCCGTATAGACAGTAGATAGCGTATATTGTTCACAACAGGTAAGGTTACCAGATCAACGCGTATGTGCGTGAACCGTACTTTTGGCACTTGGATGATCTGTGGTATCGTTTTGGCGTGTCTCGTTACTTTGCGTTTCTGACATTCTAGACATTGTTTTGACCACTTCTTGACATCTCGCCGCATGCCAGGCCAAAAATAAGTTTTGATAAAATTTCCACTGAGGTCTCGCCAGATGGATGGCTCATTGAGTGATAAATCTCGAAGATCTTGTGACGTAGTTTTTCAAGTATAAACGGCCGAAGGCCCACGCCAGTTATTTCACACTGCAGCAGCGTTCCATCATAATAAAGTGTTTTCAGGCGTTTGACATCAAATGTTCGAAGTGATGGGTCATCTTGTTGTGCTGCTTGCAATTCCTGAGTACTTATAGGTGAAGGACAAGGGGCCGAGGCACAAAGTTCTGCAGGACGGCTCAGTGAGTCTGCAACTATGTTTTCTGACCCGTTCACGTAAATCACTTTATAATCATATTCGTGTATTCGAGTAAGTTGCGATTTGACACGTCGTGAATGTAAATACTCTTTCTTTCCTCTGAGCATTGGGAGTAGAGGAAGATGGTCGGTGTCGATCTTGAACTTTCGGCCATCCAGATACATGTGGAATTGTGGGATCGACCGGTAGATTGCAAGTAACTCTTTCACTAATGTATCATATCGCGTCTCGCGAGGTTGTAGTTTTTGCGAGTAGAAGGCGATAGGTTGGTGTATGCCATTGATGGACTGTTGAAGTACTGCGCCTGTGGTAAGGTCGGATGCGTCTGTGATCAATTCAAAGGTTGAGACCAATCAGGGGAATGTAGCATGGTTTCTTTGCATAAAGCCGTTTTGGCATCCTCGTAAGCCTGCATGTTGGCATCGTTGAGCTGAATCAGTTGTGATTTCTAGACAAAACGGCTTTCGGGCACGAGATATTTGTGAAGAGGTTCCAGAATCTTGGTAAGGCAAAGTACGAATCGAGAATAGTAGTTCATCTTGCCTAAGAATCGTCATAACGCTCGAACGGTTGTTGGAGAGGCTGTAGATCTTGAATGGCACGAACCTAAGCCGGTATAGGTGTCATGCCTTTCTGGGAAATTTGATGACCGAGTAATTCAGTTGATGTTTGCGCAAAGACATTTGTTGCCATGAATTCGGAGGCCACAGTCTGCTAGACGTGTGAGTAGAATGTCAATATGCCGTATATGTTCGAGCATTGAGTTGAAGAATACCAGGATGTCGTCTAAGTAGGGAATTACAAATGGTAGACCATCTAGTATTTCGTTCATAACACGATGAAAAGTTTGAGGAGCATTCTTGAGATCGAAAGGCATATAATGATATTCGTGAGTGCCACCTCCGGTGAATCTGAGTGCAGTATATGATACGGAGTCTTTGTCCATCGATACTTGATAGTAGGCTTTAACTAGGTCGAGTTTTGAGTACACAGCATGACCGGTAGCAGATCTGAGTAGGTCAGCTGGATTTGGCAGGATGTACGAATCAGACTGTGTTCAAGAATTGAGAATACGATAATACCCGCACACTCTGAATGTTCCGGGTTCACTCTTTGGTACAACTACCACAGGCGACGCAAAAGGTGAGTTAGATCGTGCACAGATGTCTTGTTTACGTAGCATGGCGAATTCTTGCTCGGCGGCCTTATGTTTGTGTGATGTCAATGGACGTGCTCTGGGAGGATGTGGAATTGGCTTCGATAAGATGATGCAATGAGCTGTGATAGTGCGCTTCCTCTTGAGATCGGGCATAAAGGAGATTGGTTTGAAAATCTCTTCATGACGCTTTAGAACATTGTCCAGTTGCGATGCAACCTGGCTGGGGAGCTGCAGTGGTGTTTCTTTCACCACTTGTCTAGACGTGCCTTAGAGTATGTCGTCTTGCACTTCAATGGATTCGCGCAGGAATGTGGCCATTTCTTGCAGTGCCGGAGGAAGCTTATGAATGAATAATCGCATCAAGATTTCTTTGGATAAATTGTATTCAGTGGCTTTCAGCGCCATCACCCTAAATAGCTCGGAAGGCGTGCGGCTACCTAGGGACATATGGTTCATCAATTCTGTAAGCCCGTATTCCCGATCTGGTGTCAGGCGCTGCTTGACGGCGTGTTGCAGGCTCTGCTATGGCTGCGAACATGTGCCTTCAGTGTAATGATGTAGGATTTTTTTGAGTCCGCGTCTGAAAGACATTGGGATTGTCTCGCAAGCCCTCAAAAAGATGTGATCCTTTTCTGTTATATTGGACACCTTGGCCAATGTAGTAACATTGTCGATCCACTCGTCAAGGTAGTCTGGATCGAATTGGCATATCTTGTACTGGATCCATGTTGTGGTGCGGTTTGTTTCTGGGCTTGGCACCGGGCTTCCTGCACTTCCTGAGCTGGAAGTCATCTTGTGTGTGTGTGCTGTCGAGTAAAGGTGGCAGTAATACATCGTCGTCACCCGTCATCGTGTGGCTGTCTTCGAAAATTGTGATCTCGAGAGAGTGGCTCGCTGTGTTTTGTGGCTCAGGACTTGTTTTCTTGTGTGTCTTCGCCGCTTTACCGGATAAACTTTTCTGTGACATTCATCCAATGTGCTTGGGCTACCGGGAGGACTATTGCCTGCTTGATACTCTCAGTGACTAGGGTTGCTACCTGATTATTTATTGGCTGTGAGCTCAACGCGACGGAGCACGATTTATGTAGGAGGTATTGCGGTTTATGTAAGAGGTTATGAGGGGTAGCTGTTTATTTAGCGATTCTATACTATTCCTACATATGCCTGGTAGCTGACGTCGAAAAAAATGGGTTTCGTGGGCCGTTCTTATAATCAGTCTCGTGCTTTTCCCAGTGTCGTGATGGGAGAAGGCTAAGTAGAATTATCATACGTGTATTATGAACAAGGTTGCAAAGTAAATTAAAATTAACTGTTAGTGAAAATTGACTGTGCTCTAGACGGCAACAAAATAAAATATTGTTAACACAAAGTTAATATCTAGGTACAAAAGCAAAGTTTTCATAAACCAAATAAATAAACCCAGAATGTCTTAGCAGAACAGTTTTTGGTCACTTAAAGTTGATTATTGGACACAAAATATAAATCCTGGCTTTGACATTTATAACACAATAATCCACTACATGCTACCGGCGTCTTACGCGCGGGTGTACATTATATTTATACAAAACTGTAAACGCCCCGGCTTCAAGTAAATGCCGTACGACGTTACAAACTCGGTTAAGGTGCTCTGAATAGAGATTAGTTACTGATATGGGGGCCCTTAAGAGGGCCGGGTAATGCGTTCTCTTGTAGTCTTCAGCGTTGAAGATGTCCTAGAGCCTTGGGTGGACTCTGGTTGATTTGTTGCTCCCGTGGTTGAGCTGTGATCGCGTTGTGGATGGTGTCCTGCAGGTCCTGCACTCAATTGGCTCGTCTCTCCGGTATCACGCAACAAGATGAGTAGGTATTGACAGCCGACAGAGCGCACACGTATTGACAACCGACAGAACGCACACGCGTGAAGCAGGTAGAAGGCAAATGCCACAACTGACTTGCATGGTAAATTACCGTGCTTAAATAGCATGCAATATGTGTACTTGCATACTATTGGTTAAACGTGGTTAGACGTGGTTAAACGGCAATTTGCTTTTTTCTCATTGGTGCAACGTAAATAAATTTGAATTTAATTTACGCAATATGTCGGCGAATTGATTTGTGTCGTTACAACACTTTCCTCTCTGAAAAAAGAAAAAATATTCCTCTGCGAGGCTAGATAAGAAATGCATGACAGAGTTCGAACCAAGTTAAGCAAAAATATGATGAACCATAAGTGCTGGGCTTAAATATGCTTGTTGGTTGCTTCAACAATGATATGATGCCAGGTAACCACTAGGAATTGCTACACAAATTGTTAGCTCTAGTGGACGGTCATAGCACGTGAGGCAAAATAGAGCAGTGTAAGTTTTTGGAGCCGCAGCGTGAAGATTTCGAGGTAAATCGCCTCTGAATTTGCCAGGTTTAAGTTAAAAACCTAAGCAGGTTGGATCGTTGTCAATGTGTTTGTATACGACCAAAGGAGCTAGAGTGCTCGACGTTGTAGTCATGACATTTGTAGAGTGGTCTTTGTGAAATAGATAAAGTTGAGATATGCATTGAAAGTGGCCTGTACCATGATATGAAGCTGATCACTACTTAGTGTTGCTACACGAAAGCGTTAGCTCTAAGTAGCTGGTCATACCAAAATAGGCAGTGTAATGTCATGTGTGAGAAATACATTATAATGTAAAATATATATACATTAAAATCAAAGATAATTGCATAAAATATGTACACGAACATTGCCTCAGAGATGGCATAATACCAAAGAACTGTTCACAAATGCTACACAATTGTTAGCTAAGAACAGGTGGTTATGCCACGTGAGACAATTACTAAAAATTAACGTAAAGTTTTTAAAAAAAATTTATAGTTAAATGTTAATGTTTAAAAAAAATTAATTACGCGTTATACAAAGCAGGTTGAGATTGTGGGCAGACGGAGCCTGAGACGTGTGTAGAATGTTGAACGCTCTCAGGATCAGGTGGTTCGATAAACGGTTTTAACCTGTCTATGCTTACTGATGTCGGTGTAGCGCCTTGCATAATGATGAAGTATTTTGGCTGTCTGAGTAAAATCGGGTAAGGACCGCGATACTTGGGTTGTAGTGGTGCAACAGCAGTATTGTTGCGAACGAGTACTCTCTTGCAGCTGTGGAGCTGTGGGTGAACGAAGACTGGACGAGGCGTGTGTCTCGGCTGCTGTTCGGACATGTTACCGAAATGAAGTCGAAGGCGGGTAGCTTCGTTTTGTGGGTCATCTTGTGCCGGTAGTAGACGTGGGAGCTGACTAGGCAGGCGTAAATCCATGCCATACAAGAGTTGTGACGCAGACGTTTTAATGGATTCTCGAGTACGAGAACGCATGGCCAGCAGAACTAAAGGTAGTGCATCGACCCAGTTGCCATTAATGGACGAGGATGCTAAAGCTGCTTTGAGTTCCCTATGCATTCTCTCTACCATGCCATTAGCTTGGGGATGGTAGGCAGTCGTCTGGCGTAAGATGCATCCCATGTACCGCAAGGTGGTTTTGAAACGATCAGATGAGAAGCAAGTGCCTCTGTCCGTGATGACCTCATTGGGAACACCATAATTGGATATCCATGCAGAGATAAAACCGTTAGTTACTTCGTCTGCAGAAATGGTGCCAAGAGGTAATGCCGCAGGCCACCGTGTAAATCTATCGATCATAGTTAGAAGGTAGCTGAAACCTTGAACCTTTGTCAGATGAACTATGTCGATGTGGACGATGGCTAGGCGAGAAGTAGACCGAAAATTTTGCAACTTAGAACGAGTGTGTCGTGTGATCTTGTTTTTCTGACAAATTGCACACTCTGAGACCCATCGTTTAACATTCTGCCTAAGTCTGTGACCCCAGAAACGATCTGTAAGAAGTCGGACAGTCGCTTGGCTTCCTGGGTGAGAAATTGAGTGAATTGAATCGAAAACCTTCCTCTGAAGGCTGGTCGGCAGAACTGGCTTGTTGGGCTGCGTACCCGTGAAGTAAACAATTGGTAAGCCTTCCCACAGACGGCATATGAACTTGGTTGGGTGACGGGCTATTGATCTTTGAATGTGAATGTCACCGCGTTGTTCAGTTCGCAGGAGAGTTGGCGTTAGTGCAGGTTCACTGAGTGCCACGGAGTTGACAGTGAATGGTGACGGTGAAGGTGGTTGTAGAGAGACGTCTGGCCTAGACAGGGCATCTGCAATGAAGTTCTGTTTGCACTTGACGTGAAAGACGTCAAATTGCCATTCGCTTAGACGAGAAAGCTGTCTTTCCACTCTGGCAGGGTACTTGGCGATAGATGAAGTTGCGTTTCGAAGTGCGCTAACTAGTGGTGCATGATCTGTGAAAACAACAAATCTGCTACTGCCAATGATGCTGATAAAATGGCGCACTGCGTCGTGGATGGCGAGAAGTTCTCGGCCGAAAGTGTCGTACCTCGTTTCTACTGGTTGGAGAGTACGCAAGTAGAAACTGATAGGCTTCGAACTCCGTCGATCTCTTGTTCCAAAGTGGCTCCAATAGCGAATTCAGAAGCATCTGTCGTGAGTAGAAATGGCTTTTCAAAATCTGGATGCGTTAGCATTGTGGCATTTGCTAACGAGTTGATGGCAAGACGAAGTAATTCCTCGTCTTCGGATGACCAAGCAATAATGGAATTCTTGCTAAATCCTTTTCGGTTCCGCAGGTGCCTGCACAAAGGATAAAGTTGTTTTGAAAGGTCTGGAAGGAACTTGCGATAATAGTTTAGTACTCCCAGGATTTTCTGCAAATCGCTCAAAGTCCTTGGTGACTTGATATTCTTGATTGAATTCGTCTTTGACGGCAACGGTTGAATACCTTGGGCTGTGATACGATGCCCTAAGAAGTCGACGGATGAAGTTGCAATCTGCGTCTTGTCACAGTTGATCTTGAGTCCGTGGTTGGATAAGCGCGAGAGGACATTTCGTAGACGTTTCGCATGAGATTCTAGATCTGGACTGAATACCATAATGTCATCGAGATATGACATACAATAAGCAGAGTCGTCGCAAAGTATGTTGTCCATGAATCTTTGAAATGTCTGAGTAGCACACTTGAGTCCAAAAGGCATGTAAAGATATTCAAAAAGGCCAAATGGAGTGATGACTGCAGTTTTCTCGATATCCTCTGGTGCTACCGGTATGTGATGGTACGCTTGTCTGAGGTCAATCACTGAGAAGAAATTGCTGCCGTTGAGTTTTTCAAGTAAAGTGTTGATATTTGGAATAGGATATGCATCAGATTTTGTCACTGAATTTAGCTTACGGTAGTCTCCACAGGCTCTGTACGATCCGTTTGATTTTGAGACTAAGTGCAGTGGTGACGCCCATGAACTTTTCGATGGTCTGATGATTCCCTCTTCCAAAAGCCTTGAGAATTCTTCTTGGGCAGCTTTCAGCTTAGCAGGAGCCAGTGGTCGCTTCTTGAGTGCAATAGGTTGTCCTTCTGTGACGATATGATGCATCGTGTTGGAGACTCGTAGCTCGACTTGTTAAGATCGAAAAGCGATTTGTATTTTCGAAGAGCTGCTGATATCTCTGCTGAATGATGCACTGGGGTTGGCTGAATGACCTGTAACTCCAAACGCTCGGAGGCAAGTGTCCAAAAGCTTTGTTCAAGTCCGGTGGAGGGGTCGATGATCTTTTGATTGGCAAGATCAACAATGAGCCGAAATTTTAGAAGGAAATCAAGGCCTATTATATTATGTGAGACCTTGGCAATGATGAAGTTGTGGGAAAATTCACGTCGTAGACCTATGTTGAGTGTGCGGTATTGGCAGCCATAAGTTGGTATGGGCTCGCCTGTAGCTGTTGCGAGAAGAACGCCTAGCGACATCTCGGCCATTGAATCACCTTTGAGAACTGAGACTGCCGCACCTGTGTCTACGATGTACTCTTCGCCAGTTTTGAAATCAAGAAGGTGCAGAAGTTCGTTTGGCTGTTTGGCCGGGTCATGCAAACAAGTAGGCTGGTGATTGCGACCGGCATTGTCTGTTTGGTTCTCTATGTGAAAAATTCGGCGTGGACGAAAAGAGTCGACAGGGATGTCGGATTGTAGTTGGCTTCTTCCCTGTAGCGCCGTTGATGCCGTTGATGTGCAGAAAGTACGGTCTTCTACTTCCTGCGCCAGACGTTTCCCGATACTGATGCACCCTTGTGCCTGCGGTCTGTTGTCCTCTCCGTCAGCTGTGGAAATTGACACTCATTCGGAAATTCTTCGGAACGACAAAGACAAACTTGGCAAGCATAAAAAACTTCTGGTGGTTATAACACCAGTTCTTTGGAGCATATTTATTAAATGATTGCGGAGATCTCGATCGCCGCCTACCATTATAATTTGACTTGGAAACGAATTTTGGTCGAGCATTCACTTGATTTATCTCCGATTTGGTAATGGCCAATCCTTCTAGAACTTTGGCCATGTTCGCCACTGTTCTCTCTAAGGAGGAGATTCTATCATCTTGCGGGGGTGAAGAAAAGGATGATGGATTCACTTTGGGTTCCAAAACCCTATATTCTAACTCACATCTCTCAGATAAGTCATCTATAGAGAGAGTGTTGGGGAGCTGTCTGGCAAAGAGTTTTAATGTTTGGGGAAGATTGTTAATAAAAACAACCTTAGCCTCATGGTCAGAAATGTTGGTTTTATACCAACGTTTCCGTAATTCCCTCAGTATTTCTATGGGGCCAAGATTTGGCATATCTAACTGCGCATATTTGTTTATTATCTGCTCAGTTTCCGTGGGTCCAAGCAAGGATTCTACCTCGTTTTGTAGGCCCAAAATGGGATTAGGTAGCTTCCTAATGGCCTCAAGCTTAGGATAAATCCGTCGCTGCAATTCAGAAGGTAGTTTAGCAAAAACCTTCGACAGTTTTTGATGACTGTCATAATCAGGAAACGGGGAGAAAGCGGAGTCTACGCGCATAAAGAATAGCTCACTATCTCCATCCCAAACAGGAACATCAATATCTAAAATTGGACCTGACATTTTAACAATCTTACGGGATCTTAAAAGCATAAATTAAAAGCAATATGAAAATATATAAATATACTTTAACGAAACGCTTACCCACAAACAGCTTCCACAGTTGAATAAGAGCAGAACAAAAAAGTCACTGTTTCCAAAAATCCGAAGTTGAGTTGTTGAGTACGTACGGTGCCGTTTTGTACGTAGAAAAGATGAACAAAGGACCCGTTGGCCTTTGATGCCGATGTGTTATTATTATCCCCACAAATCCACGAATATATACCCAACAGATTTCCCAGAAATCCACAATCAGGGTAAAGAAAACACAAATGTCAATCTATTATTATTATATCCCCCAACACAAACCGCGAATATATATATATATACCCAAAAAAATTCACAGATGGCCACGATCACGGTAGATAAAACGCAAATCTTAATCGATTTTTATCCCAAATAGATGAAAAAGGAAGTCAATTTTATTTATACCAAAAAAATCAGAACAATAATCAATATCCTGGCGCGGTCGCCAATTTTGTAAACGCCCCGGCTTCAAGTAAATGCCGTACGACGTTACAAACTCGGTTAAGGTGCTCTGAATAGAGATTAGTTACTGATATGGGGGCCCTTAAGAGGGCCTGGTAATGCGTTCGCTTGAAGTCTTCAGAGTTGAAGATGTCCTAGAGCCTTGGGTGGACTCTGGTTGAGTTTTCGCTCCCGTGGTTGAGCTGTGATCGCGTTGTGGATGGTGTCCTGCAGGTCCTGCACTCAATTGGCTCGTCTCTCCGGTATCCCGCAACAAGATGAGTCACGGATGTAGTTAGTTGTTGGTGAAACTATCAAATCACCAGCGTAGGTATTGACAGCCGACAGAGCGCACACGTATTGACAGCCGACAGAACGCACACGCGTGAAGCAGGTAGAAGGCAAATGCCACAACTGACTTGCATGGTAAATTACCGTGCTTAAATAGCATGCAATATGTGTACTTGCATACTATTGGTTAAACGTGGTTAAACGTGGTTAAACGGCAATTTGCTTTTTTCTCATTGGTGCAACGTAAATAAATTTGAATTTAATTTACGCAATATGTCGGCGATTGATTTGTGTCGTTACAACACTTTCCTCTCTGAAAAAAAGAAAAAAATATTCCTCTCTGCGAGGCTAGATAAGAAATGCATGACAGAGTTCGAACCAAGTTAAGCAAAAATATGATGAACCATAAGTGCTGGGCTTAAATATGCTTGTTGGTTGCTTCAACAATGATATGATGCCAGGTAACCACTAGGAATTGCTACACAAATTGTTAGCTCTAGTGGACGGTCATAGCACGTGAGGCAAAATAGAGCAGTGTAAGTTTTTGGAGCCGCAGCGTGAAGATTTCGAGGTAAATCGCCTCTGAATTTGCCAGGTTTAAGATAAAAACCTAAGCAGGTTGGATCGTTGTCAATGTGTTTGTATACGACCAAAGGAGCTAGAGTGCTCGACGTTGTGGTCATGACATTTGTAGAGTGGTCTTTGTGAAATAGATAAAGTTGAGATATGCATTGAAAGTGGCCTGTACCATGATATGAAGCTGATCACTACTTAGTGTTGCTACACGAAAGCGTTAGCTCTAAGTAGCTGGTCATACCAAAATAGGCAGTGTAATGTCATGTGTGAGAAATACATTATAATGTAAAAATATATACATTAAAATCAAAGGTAATTGCATAAAAATATGTACACGAACATTGCCTCAGAGATGGCATAATACCAAAGAACTGTTCAAAAATGCTACACAATTGTTAGCTAAGAACAGCTGGTTATGCCACGTGAGACAAATACTAAAAATTAACGTAAGGTTAAAAAAAATTTTATAGTTAAATGTTAATGTTTAAAAAAAATTAATTACGCGTTATACAAAGCAGGTTGAGATTGTGGGCAGACGGAGCCTGAGACGTGTGTAGAAGGTTGAACGCTCTCAGGATCAGGTGGTTCGATAAACGGTTTTAACCTGTCTATGCTTACTGATGTCGGTGTAGCGCCTTGCATAATGATGAAGTATTTTGGCTGTTTTAGTAAAATCGGGTAAGGACCGCGATACTTGGGTTGTAGTGGTGCAACAGCATTATTGTTGCGAACGAGTACTCTCTTGCAGCTGTGGAGCTGTGGGTGAACGAAGACTGGACGAGGCGTGTGTCTCGGCTGCTGTTCGGACATGTTACCGAAATGAAGTCGAAGGCGGGTAGCTTCGTTTTGTGGGTCATCTTGTGCCGGTAGTAGACGTGGGAGCTGACTAGGCAGGCGTAGATCCATGCCATACAAGAGTTGTGACGCAGACGTTTTAATGGATTCTCGAGTACGAGAACGCATGGCCAGCAGAACTAAAGGTAGTGCATCGACCCAGTTGCCATTAATGGACGAGGATGCTAAAGCTGCTTTGAGTTCCCTATGCATTCTCTCTACCATGCCATTAGCTTGGGGATGGTAGGCAGTCGTCTGGCGTAAGATGCATCCCATGTACCGCAAGGTGGTTTTGAAACGATCAGATGAGAAGCAAGTGCCTCTGTCCGTGATGACCTCATTGGGAACACCGTAATTGGATATCCATGCAGAGATAAAACCGTTAGTTACTTCGTCTGCAGAAATGGTGCCAAGAGGTAATGCCGCAGGCCACCGTGTAAATCTATCGATCATAGTTAGAAGGTAGCTGAAACCTTGAACCTTTGTCAGATGAACTATGTCGATGTGGACGATGGCTAGGCGAGAAGTAGACCGAAAATGTTGCAACTTAGAACGAGTGTGTCGTGTGATCTTGTTTTTCTGACAAATTGCACACTCTGAGACCCATCGTTTAACATTCTGCCTAAGTCTGTGACCCCAGAAACGATCTGTAAGAAGTCGGACAGTCGCTTGGCTTCCTGGGTGAGAAATTGAGTGAATTGAATCGAAAACCTTTCTCTGAAGGCTGGTCGGCAGAACTGGCTTGTTGGGCTGCGTACCCGTGAAGTAAACAATTGGTAAGCCTTCCCACAGACGGCATATGAACTTGGTTGGGTGACGGGCTATTGATCTTTGAATGTGAATGTCACCGCGTTGTTCAGTTCGCAGGAGAGTTGGCGTTAGTGCAGGTTCACTGAGTGCCACGGAGTTGACAGTGAATGGTGACGGCGAAGGTGGTTGTAGAGAGACGTCTGGCCTGGACAGGGCATCTGCAATGAAGTTCTGTTTGCCCTTGACGTGAAAGACGTCAAATTGCCATTCGCTTAGACGAGAAAGCTGTCTTTCCACTCTGGCAGGGTACTTGGCGATAGATGAAGTTGCGTTTCGAAGTGCGCTAACTAGTGGTGCATGATCTGTGAAAACAACAAATCTGCTACTGCCAATGATGCTGATAAAATGGCGCACTGCGTCGTGGATGGCGAGAAGTTCTCGGCCGAAAGTGTCGTACCTCGTTTCTACTGGTTGGAGAGTACGCGAGTAGAAACTGATAGGCTTCCGAACTCCGTCGATCTCTTGTTCCAAAGTGGCTCCAATAGCGAATTCAGAAGCATCTGTCGTGAGTAGAAATGGCTTTTCGAAATCTGGATGCGTTAGCATTGTGGCATTTGCTAACGAGTTGATGGCAAGTCGAAGTAATTCCTCGTCTTCGGATGACCAAGCAATGATGGAATTCTTGCTAAGTCCTTTTCGGTTCCGCAGGTGCCTGCACAAAGGATAAAGTTGTTTTGAAAGGCCTGGAAGGAACTTGCGATAATAGTTTAGTACTCCCAGGATTTTCTGCAAATCGCTCAAAGTCCTTGGTGACTTGATATTCTTGATTGAATTCGTCTTTGACGGCAACGGTTGAATACCTTGGGCCGTGATACGATGCCCTAAGAAGTCGACGGATGAAGTTGCAATCTGCGTCTTGTCACAGTTGATCTTGAGTCCGTGGTTGGATAAGCGTGAGAGGACATTTCGTAGATGTTTCGCATGAGATTCTAGATCTGGACTGAATACCATAATGTCATCTAGATATGACATACAATAAGCAGAGTCGTCGCGAAGTATGTTGTCTATGAATCTTTGAAATGTCTGAGTAGCACACTTGAGTCCAAAAGGCATGTAAAGATATTCAAAAAGGCCAAATGGAGTGATGACTGCAGTTTTCTCGATATCCTCTGGTGCTACCGGTATGTGATGGTACGCTTGTCTGAGGTCAATCACTGAGAAGAAATTGCTGCCGTTGAGTTTTTCAAGTAATGTGTTGATATTTGGAATAGGATATGCATCAGATTTTGTCACTGAATTTAGCTTACGGTAGTCTCCACAGGCTCTGTACGATCCGTTTGATTTTGAGACTAAGTGCAGTGGTGACGCCCATGAACTTTTCGATGGTCTGATGATTCCCTCTTCCAAAAGCCTTGAGAATTCTTCTTGGGCAGCTTTCAGCTTAGCAGGAGCCAGTGGTCGCTTCTTGAGTGCAATAGGTTGTCCTTCTGTGACGATATGATGCATCGTGTTGGAGACTCGTAGCTCTGACTTGTTAAGATCGAAAAGCGATTTGTATTTTCGAAGAGCTGCTGATATCTCTGCTGAATGATGCACTGGGGTTGGCTGAATGACCTGTAACTCCAAACGCTCGGAGGCAAGTGTCCAAAAGCTTTGTTCAAGTCCGGTGGAGGGGTCGATGATCTTTTGATTGGCAAGATCAACAATGAGCCGAAATTTTAGAAGGAAATCAAGGCCTATTATATTATGTGAGACCTTGGCAATGATGAAGTTGTGGGAAAATTCACGTCGTAGACCTATGTTGAGTGTGCGGTATTGGCAGCCATAAGTTGGTATGGGCTCGCCTGTAGCTGTTGCGAGAAGAACGCCTAGCGACATCTCGGCCATTGAATCACCTTTGAGAACTGAGACTGCCGCACCTGTGTCTACGATGTACTCTTCGCCAGTTTTGAAATCAAGAAGGTGCAGAAGTTCGTTTGGCTGTTTGGCCGGGTCATGCAAACAAGTAGGCTGGTGATTGCGACCGGCATTGTCTGTTTGGTTCTCTATGTGAAAAATTCGGCGTGGACGAAAAGAGTCGACAGGGATGTCGGATTGTAGTTGGCTTCTTCCCTGTAGCGCCGTTGATGCCGTTGATGTGCAGAAAGTACGGTCTTCTACTTCCTGCGCCAGACGTTTCCCGATACTGATGCACCCTTGTGCCTGCGGTCTGTTGTCCTCTCCGTCAGCTGTGGAAATTGACACTCATTCGGAAATTCTTCGGAACGACAAAGACAAACTTGGCAAGCATAAAAAACTTCTGGTGGTTATAACACCAGTTCTTTGGAGCATATTTATTAAATGATTGCGGAGATCTCGATCGCCGCCTACCATTATAATTTGACTTGGAAACGAATTTTGGTCGAGCATTCACTTGATTTATCTCCGATTTGGTAATGGCCAATCCTTCTAGAACTTTGGCCATGTTCGCCACTGTTCTCTCTAAGGAGGAGATTCTATCATCTTGCGGGGGTGAAGAAAAGGATGATGGATTCACTTTGGGTTCCAAAACCCTATATTCTAACTCACATCTCTCAGATAAGTCATCTATAGAGAGAGTGTTGGGGAGCTGTCTGGCAAAGAGTTTTAATGTTTGGGGAAGATTGTTAATAAAAACAACCTTAGCCTCATGGTCAGAAATGTTGGTTTTATACCAACGTTTCCGTAATTCCCTCAGTATTTCTATGGGGCCAAGATTTGGCATATCTAACTGCGCATATTTGTTTATTATCTGCTCAGTTTCAGTGGGTCCAAGCAAGGATTCTACCTCGTTTTGTAGGCCCAAAATGGGATTAGGTAGCTTCCTAATGGCCTCAAGCTTAGGATAAATCCGTCGCTGCAATTCAGAAGGTAGTTTAGCAAAAACCTTTGACAGTTTTTGATGACTGTCATAATCAGGAAACGGGGAGAAAGCGGAGTCTACGCGCATAAAAAATAACTCACTATCTCCATCCCAAACAGGAACATCAATATCTAAAATTGGACCTGACATTTTAACAATCTTACGGGATCTTAAAAGCATAAATTAAAAGCAATATGAAAATATATAAATATACTTTAACGAAACGCTTACCCACAAACAGCTTCCACAGTTGAATAAGAGCAGAACAAAGAAGTCACTGTTTCCAACAATCCGAAGTTGAGTTGTTGAGTACGTACGGTGCCGTTTTGTACGTAGAAAAGATGAACAAAGGACCCGTTGGCCTTTGATGCCGACAACAAATCCACGAATATATACCCAACAATTTCCAGAAATCCACGGTCAGGGTAAAGAAAACACAAATGTCAATCTATTATCCGCGAATATATATATACCCAAAAAAATTCACAGATGGCCACGATCACGGTAGATAAAACGCAAATCTTAATCGATTTTTATCCCAAATAGATGAAAAAGGAAGTCAATTTTATTTATACCAAAAAAATCAGAACAATAATCAATATCCTGGCGCGGTCGCCAATTTTGTAAACGCCCCGGCTTCAAGTAAATGCCGTACGACGTTACAAACTCGGTTAAGGTGCTCTGAATAGAGATTAGTTACTGATATGGGGGCCCTTAAGAGGGCCTGGTAATGCGTTCGCTTGAAGTCTTCAGAGTTGAAGATGTCCTAGAGCCTTGGGTGGACTCTGGTTGAGTTTTCGCTCCCGTGGTTGAGCTGTGATCGCGTTGTGGATGGTGTCCTGCAGGTCCTGCACTCAATTGGCTCGTCTCTCCGGTATCCCGCAACAAGATGAGTCACGGATGTAGTTAGTTGTTGGTGAAACTATCAAATCACCAGCGTAGGTATTGACAGCCGACAGAGCGCACACGTATTGACAGCCGACAGAACGCACACGCGTGAAGCAGGTAGAAGGCAAATGCCACAACTGACTTGCATGGTAAATTACCGTGCTTAAATAGCATGCAATATGTGTACTTGCATACTATTG
Source organism: Eudiplozoon nipponicum (assembly GCA_029291075.1). Classification (NCBI taxonomy): domain Eukaryota; kingdom Metazoa; phylum Platyhelminthes; class Monogenea; order Mazocraeidea; family Diplozoidae; genus Eudiplozoon; species Eudiplozoon nipponicum. Next base: position 200,649 of record JAQBSW010000314.1, read on the forward strand.
GTTAAACGTGGTTAAACGTGGTTAAACGGCAATTTGCTTTTTTCTCATTGGTGCAACGTAAATAAATTTGAATTTAATTTACGCAATATGTCGGCGATTGATTTGTGTCGTTACAGTAGCATCTTTAAAAAAAGCATTCCATTGATGCCTGCATATTCATTTTTTCTCGTTCGCCTATTGTAGCTTTTCTTATGCAGTATTTCGGCCCAAGAGAGAGAGCTTCATTTTGATGTTTTGTGAGTTTGACGTCATTGTAATTAAAAATAATTTTACTTGAATTCTCAAAAAACTTTTTGACCTCAGAACATTGCACTGCATTCCATGCTAGCTTTTTTATCTCTCTCTTCTTCGCACCTTCTGTAATCCATGCCACCTATTTTAAAAGATTAATTCGAATTTCATCTTCTATCATCTGTGGTTTCGACGCTATACATAGACATTTAATATTGTAGCTATCCGCCTTAGCTTCTTCTTCTTCTTCGATGACATTTTCAAGAATGCTGCGATTAATATTCTCCGATTGATGTTGATTGGTACTTTTCCAACGCTTAACCAGGTATGTTGGGATTGTTTCCTCCGTTGATATGTGTATTGTAGCATCTTCAGTGCATTATTCTAAGGTTAAAAAGATTTCTGAGACTCCAAGTAAAGTTATTTTTATTTACACTGACGTCAAACTAACAAAACATCAAAACGAAATTCTCTCTCTTGGGCCGAAATACTGCATAACAAAAACTAGAATAAGCGAACGTGCAGAAATGCATATACAGGCATCAATGGAATGCTATTTTAAAGATGCTACAAAACACAAATTATTGGAAAACTACGACATCTCCCTCTTTAAATCGAACCTCCGAAGTGCACATGGCCAATATATGCGCACATTCAAATTCAATAAACTGATCACTGAAAGGCATCTAGTTGAACTAAATGAGCTACAACGAAACAAATAAATCAGACTCATGAAGCCAGACAAAGGGAAAGGCGTAGTGTTATCGAACTCTACGGACTATAGTCAGGCTATGTTACAAATATTGAACGACAAAACCAAATTTAAATGCGAAGAAGTACAACGTGACACTACAGCAAAATTATAAGATTCTATAACGGAGATTTTAAATAGAATTATTTCGAAGGTCGACGCTAAACATTAAAATCGACATTGAACCCAAAAATGCTTTTATTACAGAATGTAAACATGCAAATCTTGTAGGTTCAACGCAACCGATATTACATGGGTTGCCCAAGGTTCACAAAATGACCAACAATGTAAGGCATCCTCCTTTCAGGACCATTTTACCTATGGTTAATTCTTCGCAACACGGGGCTGCCAGATTATTATGCCGGATTATAAAACCTATCATGAAATTACGAATGGAGGACGTTGCACAGAATAGCTTTCAATTAGTGGACAAATTAGCGACTCGAATTTAAAAGAGAGAAAAATTTTGAACCCCCAATATGAAGTCCTTCTTTGCTAGCATTCTAATAAATAAAACTATAAATAGCCTGTGGGAATATCTACCATCAGTAAGAGCGGAATTTGACGACATGAGAGAACTATATTTATCATGTACATCTAACGTACAATTCGTATTCCAAGGAGTCATTTACAGACAAATTGACGGTATAGGTATGGGTAGTCCTCTTGGACCAGTATTGGCAGACATTTACATGAACTGTTAAATACTTTTTGTTGCGAAGAACTAACTAACACAAAAGCCATAGTGTTAGTATCCTTTACAGCCTCGGTATATATATTATATAGTGTGAGTTAGCATTGAAGTCGCATTTTCGTTGACTTTAGATTATGTTAGCTTCACTATTACAGATTTACACATTCGTCTAGGAGATTGTACCGTCCTATTATTCCACATTCTTCTACCTACTGATGAGTCGCCAGTAAGCATGAAACGAATGTGCATGAGATTATACTTTCTGTTCATGTTGTCTTTGGTTTATCCTTCTGGTTACAACTGAACTAATTTGTTACTAGGTTAGCAACACCTAAAGTTAGTACTTTTTATATTAGGCAATGCACTTTAGAAGCATTAATTGTACTTCGTGGCCTACTTTGTGCAATACTGATCTTTATATGAACATGTGTTATTGTTCGGTGATCATTACAGTAGGTACATTAAATACTTCTTGTGCAGTATGATTTAAGAAACCAATCCATATCGAACAATATATGATGGAGCATATGCCAGTTTTGCAAATGATATTTACATATTTGGTTTATTTGAATTTGAATTTCAATTAAATGCTAGATATGGTAGATATTTCCTGTTGCGGAGAACTAATATATATGCAATTGTGTATTAAGTGTTGCAAACGAAATAACAAATTAGTTTAAATGAACCAGAAGGATAAATGAAAGTCAGTACTTATGGAATGTTTACTTTCAAGTGCACATTACATTTGTGATTATAAGCGACTCAAAGTAGGAGCCGGCATTACGCCATATACCCACCATATATTTGTGTAAAGAATGTGAGACAATTGTACGATACAATCATCTATACGAATGTGTATGCGAGCAGTGGTGAAGTTAAATTCAAATAAAGTTTTAACACTGCGACTGCAAAGACAACTCTCAATATAAAATGTATAGCGAGCCTGTAATGACAACCAACTACACCTGGAATACACTTTCGTATAGGGCGTAATACCGGCTCCCACTCATGACCTGCCTGTAAGCACGAAACGAATGTGCACATGAGATTATAGCTTCTGTTCATGACGACTGATATGTCCTTCTGGCTCTGTTTGAATAAATTTGATCTAGGTGCGCATATGCTAGAGTTAGCATACAGATTGCCTGAGAGTACATTGCAGTCTTTGTTCTAATAAGCCCGCCTTTATCTGCCTTTATAAGGCATAGCATTTGCAAATTTCGGTAATGATATCAACTAATTTAATGTAATACATGATTATTTTTGGTACATTCTAAACATATAAAATGAATAAATTGTTAACAAACCGACGACAGTAACTTTATATAATTAAACGAACATTTCAACTAATTTAATGTAATACATGGTTATTTTTGTTACATTCGAAACATATAAAATGAATAAATTGTTGACAAACCAACGAGAGTAACTTTATATAATTAAACGAGCATAGCTTGAGTAGACGGTGATAACATTTGCTTAAATCAAGGTTGCTATCTAGATATAAATAACAGTTTCATTATATACATACATTTGTCAGTATAAACTAAGCATTGTATAATGTACTTAGTTTTAAATTAAGAACTCCATTTAAGAACCATGATTATTTGTAACGTGAAATCGAACTCCAGAGCGAATTTCGTGCGGGTTTGTCCTTTTCAAGAACAAATGCTCTTGTTGGTTCTCTATCACTGTTGATACGTATCGAATTTCATTTCAGGACGTTGATCTAAAAAGCCGGCCCTAATCTATATTTATACAATAAAGTATGTATTACTTTCATTAATGATATGAAGAGATTTTTTTGAATATATATAAGTTTATATTATATACCTTACATTAAATATATTTAAAATTAAATTTAGCAAATATTAATGCGTGGTTGTTGATAGGCATTCTCTGTTACAAGATTGGAATTCTTTAACTAGGAATCGAACTTTCGTGGGCATTACACGCTATGTAGTTCTTCACATGACAGATTTTTTACTGCGTTCGCGTTTAAAATATCTTAATTTAATTAATTTTGTAACGACACAAATTAATGGCCGACATATTGCGTAAATTAAATTCAATTTTATTTACGTTGCACCAATGAGGAAAAAGCGAAACTTGCCGTTTAACCAATAGTGTGCAAGTAGGCATGGCATGCTATTTAAGCACGGCAATTTACCATGCAAGTCAGTTGTTGCAATTGCATGCTGCCTTCCGTCACGCGTGTGCGTTCTGTCGGCTGTCAATACCTACGCTGGTGATTTGATAGTTTCACCAACAATTGGCTACATCCGTGACTCATCTTGTTGCGGTATAACCAGCGAGACGAGCCAATTAATTGCAGAACCTGAACGACGTTATCCACATCGTGATTACAACTCAACCACGGGAGCGACAACAACCAGAGTCCACCCAAGGCTCTAGGACATCTTCACACTCTGAATAATTCAGGAGAACGCATTACCAGGCCCTCTTAAGGGCCCCCTATCAGTAACAAATCTCTATTCAGAGCACCTTAACCGAGTTTGTAACGTCGTACGGCATTTACTTGAAGCCGGGGCGTTTACAAAATTGGCGACCGCGCCAGGATATTGATTATTGTTCTGATTTTTTTGGTATAAATAAAATTGACTTCCTTTTCATTTATTTGGGATAAAAATCGATTAACATTTGCGTTTTCTTTACCCTAATCGTGGTCTTCTGGGAATTTTGTTGGGTATATATTCGTGGATTTGTGTTGAATTTTTTTGGGGGATATAATAATAATACATTGGCATCAAAGGCCAACGGGGCCTCTGTTCATCTTTCCTACGTACAAAACGGCACCGTACGTACTCGACAGGCTCAATTGCGGATTTTTGGAAGAAGTTACTGTGACGTGCTTTTGTTCTGCGCTCATACACCTGTGGAAGCTTTTTGTGGGTAAGCGTTTCGTTAAAGTATATTTATATATTTTCATATTGCTTATAAATTTATGCTTTTAAGATCCCGTAAGATTGTTAAAATGTCAGGTCCAATTTTAGATATTGATGTTCCTGTTTGGGATGGAGATAGTGAGCTATTCTTTATGCGCGTAGACTCCGCTTTCTCCCCGTTTCCTGATTATGACAGTCATCAAAAACTGTCGAAGGTTTTTGCTAAACTACCTTCTGAATTGCAGCGACGGATTTATCCTAAGCTTGAGGCCATTAGGAAGCTACCTAATCCCATTTTGGGCCTACAAAACGAGGTAGAATCCTTGCTTGGACCCACGGAAACTGAGCAGATAATAAACAAATATGCGCAGTTAGATATGCCAAATCTTGGCCCCATCGAAATATTGAGGGAATTACGGAAACGTTGGTATAAAACCAACATTTCTGACCATGAGGCTAAGGTTGTTTTTATTAACAATCTTCCACAAACATTAAAACTCTTTGCCAGACAGCTCCCCAACACTCTCTCTATAGATGACTTATCTGAGAGATGTGAGTTAGAATATAGGGTTTTGGAACCCAAAGTGAATCCATCATCCTTTTCTTCACCCCCGCAAGATGATAGACTCTCCTCTTTAGAGAGAACAGTGGCGAACATGGCCAAAGTTCTAGAAGGATTGGCCATTACCAAATCCGAGCTAAATCAAGTGAATGCTCGACCAAAATTCGTTTCCAAGTCAAATTATAATGGTAGGCGGCGATCGAGATCTCCGCAATCCTTCAATAAGTATGCCCCAAAGAACTGGTGTTATAACCACCAGAAGTTTTTTATGCTTGCCAAGTTTGTCTTTGTCGTTCCGAAGAATTTCCGAATGAGTGTCAATTTCCACAGCTGACGGAAAGGACAACAGACCGCAGGCACAAGGGTGCATCAGTATCGGGAAACGTCTGGCGCAGGAAGTAGAAGACCGTACTTTCTGCACATCAACGGCATCAACGGCGCTACAGGGAAGAAGCCAACTACAATCCGACATCCCTGTCGACTCTTTTCGTCCACGCCGAATTTTTCACATAGAGAACCAAACGGACAACGCCGGTCGCAATCACCAGCCTACTTGTTTGCATGACCCGGCCAAACAGCCCAACGAACTTCTGCACCTTCTTGATTTCAAAACTGGCGAAGAGTTCATCGTAGACACAGGTGCGGCAGTCTCAGTTCTCAAAGGTGATTCAATGGCCGAGATGTCGCTAGGCGTTCTTCTCGCAACAGCTACAGGCGAGCCCATACCAACTTATGGCTGCCAATACCGCACACTCAACATAGGTCTACGACGTGAATTTTCCCACAACTTCATCATTGCCAAGGTCTCACATAATATAATAGGCCTTGATTTCCTTCTAAAATTTCGGCTCATTGTTGATCTTGCCAATCAAAAGATCATCGACCCCTCCACCGGACTTGAACAAAGCTTTTGGACACTTGCCTCCGAGCGTTTGGAGTTACAGGTCATTCAGCCAACCCCAGTGCATCATTCAGCAGAGATATCAGCAGCTCTTCGAAAATACAAATCGCTTTTCGATCTTAACAAGTCAGAGCTACGAGTCTCCAACACGATGCATCATATCGTCACAGAAGGACAACCTATTGCACTCAAGAAGCGACCACTGGCTCCTGCTAAGCTGAAAGCTGCCCAAGAAGAATTCTCAAGGCTTTTGGAAGAGGGAATCATCAGACCATCGAAAAGTTCATGGGCGTCACCACTGCACTTAGTCTCTAAATCAAACGGATCGTACAGAGCCTGTGGAGACTACCGTAAGCTAAATTCAGTGACAAAATCTGATGCATATCCTATTCCAAATATCAACACTTTACTTGAAAAACTCAACGGCAGCAATTTCTTCTCAGTGATTGACCTCAGACAAGCGTACCATCACATCCCGGTAGCACCAGAGGATATCGAGAAAACTGCAGTCATCACTCCATTTGGCCTTTTTGAATATCTTTACATGCCTTTTGGACTTAAGTGTGCTACTCAGACATTTCAAAGATTCATAGACAACATACTTCGCGACGACTCTGCTTATTGTATGTCATATCTCGATGACATTATGGTATTCAGTCCAGATCTAGAATCTCATGCGAAACATCTACGAAATGTCCTCTCACGCTTATCCAACCACGGACTCAAGATCAACTGTGACAAGACGCAGATTGCAACTTCATCCGTCGACTTCTTAGGGCATCGTATCACGGCCCAAGGTATTCAACCGTTGCCGTCAAAGACGAATTCAATCAAGAATATCAAGTCACCAAGGACTGTGAGCGAGTTGCAGAAAATCCTGGGAGTACTAAACTATTATCGCAAGTTCCTTCCGGGCCTTTCAAAACAACTTTATCCTTTGTGCAGGCACCTGCGGAACCGAAAAGGACTTAGCAAGAATTCCATCATTGCTTGGTCATCCGAAGACGAGGAATTACTTCGACTTGCCATCAACTCGTTAGCAAATGCCACAATGCTAACGCATCCAGATTTTGAAAAGCCATTTCTACTCACGACAGATGCTTCTGAATTCGCTATTGGAGCCACTTTGGAACAAGAGATCGACGGAGTTCGGAAGCCTATCAGTTTCTACTCGCGTACTCTCCAACCAGTAGAAACGAGGTACGACACTTTCGGCCGAGAACTTCTCGCCATCCACGACGCAGTGCGCCATTTTATCAGCATCATTGGCAGTAGCAGATTTGTTGTTTTCACAGATCATGCACCACTAGTTAGCGCACTTCGAAACGCAACTTCATCTATCGCCAAGTACCCTGCCAGAGTGGAAAGACAGCTTTCTCGTCTAAGCGAATGGCAATTTGACGTCTTTCACGTCAAGGGCAAACAGAACTTCATTGCAGATGCCCTGTCCAGGCCAGACGTCTCTCTACAACCACCTTCGCCGTCACCATTCACTGTCAACTCCGTGGCACTCAGTGAACCTGCACTAACGCCAACTCTCCTGCGAACTGAACAACGCGGTGACATTCACATTCAAAGATCAATAGCCCGTCACCCAACCAAGTTCATATGCCGTCTGTGGGAAGGCTTACCAATTGTTTACTTCACGGGTACGCAGCCCAACAAGCCAGTTCTGCCGACCAGCCTTCAGAGAAAAGTTTTCGATTCAATTCACTCAATTTCTCACCCAGGAAGCCAAGCGACTGTCCGACTTCTTACAGATCGTTTCTGGGGTCACAGACTTAGGCAGAATGTTAAACGATGGGTCTCAGAGTGTGCAATTTGTCAGAAAAACAAGATCACACGACACACTCGTTCTAAGTTGCAACATTTTCGATCTACTTCTCGCCTAGCCATCGTCCACATCGACATAGTTCATCTGACAAAGGTTCAAGGTTTCAGCTACCTTCTAACTATGATCGATAGATTTACACGGTGGCCTGCGGCATTACCTCTTGGCACCATTTCTGCAGACGAAGTAACTAACGGTTTTATCTCTGCATGGATATCCAATTATGGTGTTCCCAATGAGGTCATCACGGACAGAGGCACTTGCTTCTCATCTGATCGTTTCAAAACCACCTTGCGGTACATGGGATGCATCTTACGCCAGACGACTGCCTACCATCCCCAAGCTAATGGCATGGTAGAGAGAATGCATAGGGAACTCAAAGCAGCTTTAGCATCCTCGTCCATTAATGGCAACTGGGTCGATGCACTACCTTTAGTTCTGCTTGCCATGCGTTCCCGTACTCGTGAATCCATTAAAACATCTGCGTCACAACTCTTGTATGGCATGGATCTACGCCTGCCTAGTCAGCTCCCACGTCTACTACCGGCACAAGATGACCCACAAGACGAAGCTACCCGCCTTCGACTTCATTTCGGTAACATGTCCGAACAGCAGCCGAGACACACGCCTCGTCCAGTCTTCGTTCACCCACAGCTCCACAGCTGCAAGAGAGTACTCGTTCGCAACAATAATGCTGTTGCACCACTACAACCAAAGTATCGCGGTCCTTACCCGATTTTGCTCAGACAACCAAAATACTTCATTATTATGCAAGGCGCTACACCGACATCAGTAAGCATAGACAGGTTGAAACCGTTTATCGAACCGCCTGATCCTGAGAGCGTTCAACCTTCTACACACGTCTCAGGCTCCGTCTGCCCACAATCTCAATATCCTGCTTTGTATAACGCGTAATTGATTTTTTTTAAACATTAACATTAACTATCAAAATTTTTTAACCTTACGTTATTTTTCGTATTTGTCTCACGTGGCATAACCAGCTGTTCTTAGCTAACAATTGTGTAGCATTTTTGAACAGTTCTTTGGTATTATGCCATCTCTGAGGCAATGTTCGTGTACATATTTTTATGCAGTTACCTTTGATTTTAATGTATATATTTTTACATTATAATGTATTTCTCACACATGACATCACACTGCCTATTTTGGTATGACCAGCTACTTAGAGCTAACGCTTTCGTGTAGCAACACTAAGTAGTGATCAGCTTCATATCATGGTACAGGCCACTTTCAATGCATATCTCAACTTTATCAATTGCACAAAGACCACTCTACAAATGTCATGACCACAACGTCGAGCACTCTAGCTCCTTTGGTCGTATACAAACACATTGACAACGATCCAACCTGCTTAGGTTTTAACTTAAACCTGGCAAATTCAGAGGCGATTTACCTCGAAATCTTCACGCTGCAACTCCCCAAACTTACGCTGCTCTAATTTGCCTCACGTGGTATGACCGACCACTAGAGCTAACAATTTGTGTAGCAATTCCTAGTGGTTACCTGGCATCATATCATTGTTGAAGCAACCAACAAGCATATTTAAGCCCAGCACTTATGGTTCATCATATTTTTGCTTAACTTGGTTCGAACTCTGTCATGCATTTCTTATCTAGCCTCGCAGAGAGGAATTTTTTTCCTTTTTTTTCAGAGAGGAAAGTGTTGTAACGACACAAATTAATGGCCGACATATTGCGTAAATTAAATTCAATTTTATTTACGTTGCACCAATGAGAAAAAAGCGAAACTTGCCGTTTAACCAATAGTGTGCAAGTAGGCATGGCATGCTATTTAAGCACGGCAATTTACCATGCAAGTCAGTTGTTGCAATTGCATGCTGCCTTCCGTCACGCGTGTGCGTTCTGTCGGCTGTCAATACCTACGCTGGTGATTTGATAGTTTCACCAACAATTGGCTACATCCGTGACTCATCTTGTTGCGGTATAACCAGCGAGACGAGCCAATTAATTGCAGAACCTGAACGACGTTATCCACATCGTGATTACAGCTCAACCACGGGAGCGACAACTCAACCAGAGTCCACCCAAGGCTCTAGAACATCTTCACACTCTGAATAATTCAGGAGAACGCATTACCAGGCCCTCTTAAGGGCCCCCTTATCAGTAACAAATCTCTATTCAGAGCACCTTAACCGAGTTTGTAACGTCGTACGGCATTTACTTGAAGCCGGGTCGTTTACAATTTGCTTTCCTCAGCCATCACGTATCTATCATTGTTAACTAATGATATACCCAGATTTGAATAAATAAATTTAAATTTCGTCTATAAAATAAACATATCGGAGAATAATATACAAATAGCCGGAAAGAAGTGCCTTTTTGTTTTTCGAAACTCCTTGTTAGAAACATAAATTTATGATCAAAATATGTAAACCATCTATCGCAATGTATGCAAGTCTAACTCTTACGTGGACGCAAGTTTTGGGTTAGCTCCCTTTTTCGTATTTATCCGTTTTGGAGTCCATTTAAATGTTATATATTAAGAAGCTCAAACAGATGTAGCATTATAAGATATAGAATGTAGTATATTCCCAAATGCTATCAAAGGTTAGGATTTAAAAAACGTAAATTTCAAGTATATTCTAGATATTTGCTACCAGGCAGGGATTTTTAAAAGTACGAAGGGCTAAAATTTTTGATAGAGCAGCCGATCGCATTGTGTGAACATGTTATCTTTGAATAAATAAGTTATTTATTCAGTTCACCTTTCAAAATTTCCGTTTGCTGTACCATTTTAGCCTTATGTTATAAAAAGTCGGCCCTAATTTAACATTTTAAGACATAGGATGTGCCTTTTTCGGTAATAATATCAACAGATTTGATTTTAAAATTTTCATTTTTCGTTCATGTTATACATTTAATAGCAATTAATGAAAATAACAATACTAAAGTAGTTCGCTAGAAATTAAGCAATCGACTTTAGAACGATGAGTGCTTGCACCTGGGAATCGAACCGTTGAACCAATTTCATGCAATTTGCAGTTTATATGAATAGGGGTTTTAATTGCCTATAATTTAAACCAGATCTGCATGAGATAAAGTTTCAATAGTAGATTTTATTATATCAGTCGCTTCAGTAGTGCAGCGAGACAAAGTAATTGCCTGTCAAAGTAACTGAATAGAAATTCATGCGCCTAGCAGACTGAGTGAAAGTTTGATTGACTATCTTCCTGTCTATTTAATCCGCTTTATTCATACGTCAATGTTCAACTGATTGATTAATTAGTCTAGTATATATATATATATATATATATATATATATATATATATATATATATATATATATATATATATTATCACTACTGCTACTAAATCCACTATATTTTAAATTAGAATAAAAAAGAACCGTAATCCCAACTGGAATAATATTTATTAATAAATATAATTTCTACCAGTAATTACAGCCATTATTCTGGATTCAATAATATTTTCGCTCACCCAATCATAGCTTCACATTTGTCGTAACCAATCTCCTCTTAGCTATTCCTGTCTTGTTTTTTCGCAGTGTAGACTGCTTCTTTTTATTAACTCCATGTGATGTGCCATAACTTTCAATTGAATTGTGTCCAAATGTACTGGGGGTGTCGTACCTCGCGACACATCCTTTTCTTTTTAAGCAAGTGTTATGTTTACTAATTGCAGCAGCGTAAAATATCAAAGGCGTTTTTTCCGATTTTGCCTAGTGTATAACTTTAAAAAATCATTACTAGTGACATCGTGATCTGTGAGTAATTCACGCTCTCATAATGCTGCTTTATGTGCAGGTCCTGTACTGCTTTTTAATAGCTTTTGAATGAGATGCTGATTTATTCTAGTTTTAAGCCTCTTTTTTGAATTCCCGTTGTACTCATTGTTGCAGGTATATTGAAATTTGTATGTAGGTACTGGAGTTGACGTCACAGAGAGACTGCTTTTTGATAAATTCGCATAAGTTCCTTTGTTTTGAATACAACTCTCATCTGTTTTGTGTGAATCATACATAATATGTTTATTTAATCCATATTTGCGTATATAAGTTTCGCTTATTTGACAAATTAAAATTATCAAAAAAATTTACTTTATTTTTATTCGACATTCCTTGTTAAAAGTATTAATTTCCGAAACATAGCATCGAACTCACGTAAACATTGCATATTTTCTTATTCCCTAGGCAATCATAGTCTTAAACCGGTAATTTCTGCTCCTAGAGATGAAACCCTCTAGCGAATGGATGTAATATTTACATGTCTATGATCATATCTCGTTGATAAATTACAGTCTCACTAGATCTATGGGGAATTAAGTTTAAATCGTTTGTTTTAGGAAGCCTTCTCCGACGGTCTGTTGTACGACGAAGCGTGTGCAAATATTATTAATAAAAAGCACACATTTTGGTTGTTTATCGTCTCATTAGATTCGCGTATGATTTACTTTCAGTTATATGTTTTAAGTAGGCGGCCTGCTTTAGCAATATGAGACCGTTCTGGTGCCATTATGTGTATAAGTATCAAAAGATTTTAATAAGTTAATGTACATTTCTCCTATAATATGAAAAACATCGAAAATGAAGTTTTAATTCCAATAAAAATTACGTTTTTTCCAATTAGCCTCACCTAGATAAAAGCACAAATTGCTTCACTTAGGGACCGATCCCTTGACCACTTTGTGTACAACAGACTGTCGTTGTATATAAATAGGCTTTTGTTTAATTTTCGTTTTCCGAATTTTCGTGTGAAATTTACTTTCGCTATTTTGTTTCATTTTTTATTATTGATATCGGCAGATTTGATTAAATATTAGTATATTTCTTCTATAAACAATAACTATCATAGAAATATGGTTAAAACAACCAACAAAAACGTTTGTGCCTATTATACTTTTCTCGTTTTGAGCTGCTGTTCTTCATTTGATATTGTATGGGAGGATCAATTTTACCTTCTGAATTATTATATATATTTAAGATTATTCATCGGACTTGTTAAATTATATGTCTATCAATTTTTCGTATTCTAAATTTTGATTAAAATATAATTTTGATTTAATCTATAATGGTCTAATTTTTCATTATGCTCTCTTCATTAGAATCCAAATTTTATATGCCTGGGATTCAAACGTTCAAGATTTGACTTAAAAATATAAAATTGTTTAATCTCACATCGGTTTTTGCGCATTGGAAAAAGATTCATTTAAACACAAACATGTATTTTGGTCAAACTTTATGTCAGGTAAGTATACGTCGATTTTTAATTCAGCCAAATTTTTAGCAATCCTACCTTAGCAGTCAACAAAAGAAATAAAAAATAATGTCCGAGAAGTTATAGCATTTGATAAAGTACACAAACAAACAATCACACATACACAAGTACAAAAACAGATACATACATACATGTCATGCATAAAAGGGTTTAGCCAATTACAAGCACATTCAAGAACGGTAAACCTGCAAGCTGACCTTATAGCACAAGATTGTCATCTACCGCACACAGGTAAATTGTTAGCTCAATGAGCGGTATTCTAGTTAAACTTAATTTTATTGATGTCAGGTTTTTATATTTTGTTTTGTTACACTAAAATATTTTGTGTATCATATTGTACCCTTGGAAATTTTGTAAAACATAAACATTTTGATCAGTAATAATCAACGATTGAACATCGGGAGAGAAAAAGTAATATTCTGGACAGGCATTAATAAATAGTGCTTTAGCAACCTACAAATACATACACACACACACACACACACATATATATATATATATATATATATATTATTAAACTTAATTTACCTCGATTGTAGAACACTGATTATTAATAATGTAAAATGATTATATTGTAAAAGATTTCCAAGATTGCAGTGTGATACTGGACATTGACGATAAAATATAACTTTATCACAATATCACATGTCAGAATTCTTCAACTAATGACCAGAATTTGCAGTGTATATGGCGCTAATGTGGACACCTTAGCTTGGGAATCTGGTGCTTTAATAACTGAGCCACCCTGTGAATGCTACGCGCATAAATGAATTATATATTTGCTTATGTTTCTTGAATAACCTTTACCTTATTTGGAGCATATATGATATATTTTTCAACATAAAGTTCCAACTACCACCCCCCTATCTGTGGAAGTGGTATTGAAATGAACATTTATATAATTAAATAGACATTGGCTGTGCTAACGGTGAACATAATTATTTTCAATAATACATCCCCAGGTAGCGTTGTGTCCATTTAATAAAGACAGATTTGCGGAAATTAGCCTGAACATAATGTTTAAATTGATGTCATATAAGCTCAATATCAATGAAAGGCTAACTAAGAAGCATCAATAAGTAAACAAAATTAAAAAAATATTGGAAAATGCGGCGGTGTGATTCAGTTGTTATAGCAAAAGAGTCCTTAGCAAACGTGCCCGAATTCGAGCACAGTCTGCGGCAGATTGTGGAACGTAGATGAAGAATTCCCAATGTTGACGAAACCGGCCTATTGGATGAATTTGCCTTTCTCCATTAAATAATGTTTAGTTTATAGCGACAAATTCATGATGAAATAGGGGACCGGTTTTCATATCACAATGTCAAACTTGATTTAAACCAATATTCGTTTTATAATATAACTATCCGATTCAATACCACTTCGCCATGAATCGTAGTGGCTGTTCAATAATGAAAGATTTTGAGTAGTTATTTAGAAATTTTTATGTCTAATTACTGTATAAATCAACATAGTTTGGCTTGCGATAGAGTAGTTCATTTATTAGTGAAACAGATTCGGAAGCAGACTTGTCCAGGTTCGAGCCCTGTTCGCGCCAAACTCTGAACAGTAATTGAACAGCTCCCAATGTAGTCGAAACTGTTCTGCTATTCTAAATTACGCAATGTTTAGTTTATACTGACAAATGCATGTATATAATGAGACGGGTGTTTTTATCAAGATTTCAGCCTCTATTTCATTAAATTGGGAGTTAGTCGACAATCTATGTATTGCTCTGAAATGCTGGCTTGTCACAATTAAGCACGATTAATTTGTACTTATATTGTGAATGAGAAGTTTTTGTTGCATTTCGAGAGAATATTATGATAATCCACTACAATGCCAACACTTTCCACACCAGGTGATATATAAAATGTACCTCTTTGTGAAAATATATATGTTGATTTTATTTTTAGCTTAAAAAAATTAGGAAAAATTTTACTGATTATTTGAAGGAATCCGTAAAATTCCTTTAGTCATTGCCTTGCTTTTATTGAATTTGAATTATCCTTTTTATTATAAAGTGTAAAAGAGCAATTAATAGGGAAGTCAGTTTTACTACAATCTGTGATGATGCAAACATCTTCGTTAAGGGAATCCGTATTGTCTTTAATGTAAAATAAGATAATTTAATAAAGTAAGAAAATTTTGCCCAATATTAAAATAAATGGAGCCAATTTATTTCACAGATAGATTATGATTTCACGATTTATTAAATATCTGGTAAGTTTTGCTGACGTTTTGCATTATACTATGAATTTCACTCGATTTTAGTAAATCATCCTTATATTTTTTCTGGACCGATTATTTTACAATTGCCACAAAAGAAGTAACACATTATCAGTTTTATTTTTGGCACAGATGACATATTCGACAGCTTTTTTCCCTAAAATTTGCCTGGTATTAAAAATAGGCTTCAATATTAAATGCCAATTTTCTCATTATCTGCAAGAATTAAGCTCGATCCCTGAAGGTCTATGTCAGTTTGTCGGTATATTTTAAAATTCGATGGGGACTTTATTTTGAATTTATGCTTATTTGCACATCTTATTTGTGAAAAAATCGTGGATTTCTGCTCGAATAAATGAGAATTATGTGCTGATCGCTTTGATTTTTTAAACTGTCCCAGATATCGCTAGCCGTGTGGAATGATGCATTAAAATTTTAAGTGGTTATTTCTCAATTCAAATATACGTAGATTTAAAAAAAAACGATATTAAGTGGAGATACTCGTTTCTGTTTACCTGTTTAATGCTAGGTATAGCGTAAGCTGGGAATCAACCGATATTTAAATAAATTTAAATTATTTCTTTCTTTTCGTCTGCTCATCTTTCAACCTGAAGCATTCTTATTTTTATGCGACGCAGTATCGATATTTATCATTAGGTAAAGCATGAAATATTATAATATCTTCTTAACAGCATTGTTTTATGAAACACTGGATATATAACAAAATATTGCCATAATAATTTTTTTAGTTGTTTGTAATTGCGTGGACATGAAATCGCTCTCTTTTAACTGGCAACTTTAAGATTCGTGCTTAAGAGAATTCACGTATGACATAAAATCGTAATTTATTTCAATTTCAACTGTCCATATAAACCAGAAGCGTTTTGAATATTTTGTTGTTCATCATCAAAGTCTTCTTATTTAATTCCATTTTATTAGTCTGCTTGTCAATTTTTTCAGGTTCGCGGCCAGAAAAACATATGATTATAAATTTGAAACTGAAATTTTAGCAAATCCTTTACAAATTCTAGCCAATTAGTTCAATTTTAATCACTTTATATTAATACCAATCAATATAAAGAAATTAAATTTCATTCTACATTTCAGTTTTCAATAATGGATTATTCCAAATGACTCACTGTAACTAGCAAAGTAATTTCCAAATTATTCTTTCTTAAATATTATTTCAGGTGCTAATTTTAAGACGGCTAAATATTTACACAAGTCAAAGGACAAAATACTTTTATGTTATAATAAAATTTTTTTTGCGTATAACATGCACTTGTTTAATGTTTCGATGATGTTCTAAGACTTAATAATTCCACTGTCAATGTTCAATGTTTTTGTATCAGTTTTCTACGGCCTTGTTTAGTAATTTTTTCATGAATTTAAAAGAAATAATTTAAAAATAAAAACACAGTCATGCTATAAGAAATTTCGTAAAAGAAGAATTTAGAGAAATGAAATTCTATTGAATGTTTCCGGTTATTGCAAAAATACAAAAAAACTGATTTTATTAAGGCTTTTGCGTGCAATTCTGTTGCTAAAAATGAGCACAATCAAAATAAGACAAACGCGTTTTGTAAACACAGTATCGGATAACGAATATATACGTAAATATTATCTAACATAAAAAAAACTAAATTCCTCACAAATTTATCTGAAACATAATATATTAAGTCCTTCGGTTAATTGCTCATTATCCTAACACCTATTTCTGTTATCCATTAAGTTAAAGAAAAAATTATTGCAATATAATTTTATAACAATGTATGTGTGCTCAACGTCTCACTGATAGCTAAAACGTACGTTTTCCTAAGTGTAAATCTTGAAATCTGTATATCCACGATCATTAACTGAAGCAAATTTAAGATCTTTCCCTTAATATCAATAAAGATAATAATCTGTAGTAAATTTTAATAAATTATAGTCAAAATATCGATTCACTAAATGACGTTCAGGAAACCAATAATGTTAATTCAAAAACATGCAGCATGCGTACTACGTACCTCAAATTCTCCAATCGACAGAATATTAAAGTTTCCAAAGATAAGTCGAAATCTTCGAAAATGAGCACAGATATAATTCCAAAAATTACAATATTTGAAAAAACCAATCTTCGTTTAATGAAACCAGTGATAACATGAATTTTCCGAAAATAAAAATAGATCTATTTTTATAAGAAAAATTAATTTATCTCAAACAAGTTAATTGACCTCCACATGTTTAATACGTTTATTCTTACATCACGAAATCATCTTTCTTAGGTCTATTCACGATTTTTCCAGAACGCGTTTTAGCATGTCTCGCTGGTACTTCGCGAGATTTCTCTTTCATATTGTGTCGATCAAAGTCATCAGTTGTCTTAGTTTTAAATTTCACTTCTTTTCACGTTTATCCGGCTCATCTTATTCTCACCGATATTTGAGTCATATCTTTCATCGTCTTCTTGATATTTGGATGGGTATCGTGCCGTCCAGGTAAATTAAGGATTGCAGCGATCAAGTGCTACACACACTAATTCGTCATTCACTTCTACAAATGCATTTCAATCAGTCATACGCGTGAATTTGAATGGCCCCTTATAGAATGGAGTCAGGCGAAATTTTTTTGCTCTCGTCAATTATGTATATATGAGATTACAGCCAAATATTTGAGCCAGTCTTACTTAACAGTCAACAGAAGAAATAAAAAAATACGTCCGAGAAGTGACAGTATTATATTAAGTACACACACAAAAAATCACATAGACCACGTACAGGCATATATATATATATATATATATATATATATATATATATATATATATATATATATATATTACACAGTATATTTAAAATTATGAAGAAAAACACGTTAATAACAAAGTGGACAATGGCCCTTTATTTCGAGAATACTAAAAGCTTCACTTTACAATCTTTTATTTATATAAAACGTGGGTTTTCATCTGATTATGTTGGTGGCAACAAATCTTACTTAGTTTTACTGCTATTTCTTGTTTAAGCTGATTAGTCAATGTGTTTGCGTATGTGTGTGTATCTGTATGCATGTAAACTACTTTCTCGCTGTATTGCAAAGTGATGTCTGAGATCTGGTCATTATTGTATTGATGGCTTGAGGGTTAAACAATTGTTCACTTTGTTGGCTATTACGTGTAAGATTGTTATTTTGCCTAGTGTAGTCTTTCATTTCCACTTGTTGCGCAATTTTTTTCTCTACTTTTTAACAGCGCAGGTGCGGACTTCAGATATGAATGCCCATATTGTTTCGAAATTTCTGTCACCGTATGTGCAGCTGTTGTTTCATATTCGGTTTGTTGCCAATCCGATCGAATGTTTGATGAGTCTAGTCACGGGGGTGCTTCGTCTTGCTTGGATGCTAGTAAACTGTTGTTCAATTTTATATTTCGTTGCCAGTCGATTAGAATGTCATGCTGAGGAGACTTTTTAAAATTGTGGCCCGGTGTTTATTGTTTTATATACAGGACTTCATAAATACAAAATAATTTTTCGAATTTTGCTTAATGTAGAATTGGGAAATGGGTAAAATTGATTGGGTGCCCTGTTTTCAATATTTGATGGTAAATAGCTGATTTTTCTGACGGTGCCAAGCCTTTTTGAATCAATTTCTGAGGTAAATGTTGTTGAGCTCTGCTGATCAATTGCCTCTTCTTACGACCAATATATGTGCTGCCGCATATACATAAGAATATTTATACTATGAATGATTTGCAGAGAATTGGCAATTGATCTTTGGCATCCAACCTCATGATTCTCTGTGTGCTAAGTTTGGGTTTATTCTCCTTAGTTATTCTATTTAATCGCCGTGAGGTCGGTACGTCATCTCTAAATGGCAAATTCAGTAAGAACTGCATGACTGTAACCTCTCTATTTTGAATCGGCCGTGTAGTGATGTTGACATCAATAAACTGCTCAGGGTAGTTGTTCATTAGCAAAATTTTCCTCAGGTAGCCCAGTTCTTCCTCGATTTTATGTTCATAGCAGATCTTCCCGATTCTGGTTGCTAGGTCTTCAACTAAAGTTTCTTTTGTAGGATTTTGGAACACTGCTGGTTGTAATGAATGTATTGCTCGGTGAAAGTTGATTTTCTGCGTGGCCAGTGTCAAAACCCCATTTTCTTCTCAAATATGTTTGATGTCATGGAAGGGAAAAATATTGACTTCCTCTCCCTCGTTTGTGGATTTCATGTCTGGATAGCTCCCCATTGGCTTGCTTGAGGATCAAGCATGGGTCTGCTGCTTTTTGGATGAACAATTATATATCATCTACAAACATTTTGTAGAAAACACTTGGTCAATTATAAGTTTTAGGCTCGTTTTTTCATGATGAGTCATGTATAAATATAACAGGAGCGATGCAATGCAGCTTCCCATATCTACAACT
Organism: Eudiplozoon nipponicum; assembly: GCA_029291075.1. Classification (NCBI taxonomy): domain Eukaryota; kingdom Metazoa; phylum Platyhelminthes; class Monogenea; order Mazocraeidea; family Diplozoidae; genus Eudiplozoon; species Eudiplozoon nipponicum. The sequence continues at coordinate 220,432 of JAQBSW010000314.1, forward strand.
TTGACCTGATGGTAGTATTTCCCTTCAAATGTAAATTGCACATTTTTTGTACATGCTTATATGAGGCCTTTGATGTCATTGGTGTCTATAAGAAAATCGTGAAACTCTTACATATGTCAGTATAAACTAATAATTGTATAGTGTAGAAAAGGAAATTCATTCAGTAGACCGGTTTCGTCCTTATTGGGAACTTATCCTGTACTGGCCAGAATTTTCTGCTAAAAAGAGCTCGAACCTGGACACGTCTGCTTCGGAGTCTTGTGCTCTAACCATTGAGCCACCCTGCCGCATATTACACACAAATTTCAGTTATATACTAACTAATGTAACTTGGTTAGTCATTTTTTAAACTTTAGAGGGAGCTCGTATGACAAACGTTTAGACACAAAGTATACGTGCTACCGCACATACATGAACCAAATTGTGCATAATCAAGAGAAACCTTACTGAACGCGACAATATTGACATCTAGGTTGGAACGGAAAATTTCTAAAATGACTTAACGAAAGACACCGCCTCACAGGCATTCAATGGACAATGACTGAAACCTGAGACTTTTAGCGCAGTAGAACAATACAAAAATAAATTATAAGGCAACCAAATCATCAGAAAATTGCACATAGACGAGGTCCGAAAACTACAATCAGACAAATCCATAGGACTTGCCACACCCGACAAAGGATCAGGAGTTGTTAAAATTGAAACCGACGCGTATAGAAAGTCCATGAACGATATTATAAATGATCAATCCAAATTCAAACACGACATCAAATAGAAGGATGATTCAAATATCGAATTAAGAATAAATGCAATTCTGAAAAAGATGGCAAAGCTCGTTTTATCATCGATGACTGATTCTGATATTAGATCAAAACTTATAGTGACATCTAAAAGGCAAAACACATCGGAACAAACACCGCGAGATAGTACGGCAAATCAAAAACATATAAAGCATTGACAGCCTCAAGAGCTCCTTCGATGAGGCCCATTATTTCAATGATCAATGCCCCGTAATATAAACCAGCTAAGTTTCTCTGGATAATACGTCGACCAATACGAATTATCATAAAAGAAATCACTATCAAGGACTTCTTCGACTAGCAGATGAACTGAATTCGAAAAAAACATCTTACTGAATAAAATGATCTTGCTTGATGTCATCCTTATTTACGAAAATTCTACTGGATAATACAAAGATGAACGTGTAACTTGATTAAAAACGTGTTTTACGATTTTTCTATAGACACTAATGTCATCAAAGACCCCATATTAGCATGCACAAAATACGTGCAATTTAAATTTGAAGGGAAATACAACTGTCAGATTAATGGTGTAGCTATGGAAAGCAGCATTGCGTCCCTCCTGACAATTGTATGCATGTATCATCTTCAAAAAACAAGCCTCAAAAGTATAATTGATAATTGCGCACTCTAAAAATGTATGTAGATGATATATTATTGTTCATCCTAGACGCAGCAGACCCATCCAGAATCCTCAAGCAAGCCAATTGAGCCGATCCAGACATGAAATTCACTCTCGTGGTAGAGAAAAACAATAGTTTCCCCTTCCTTGACATCAAACCCATTGGAGAAGAAAATTGAGATTTGACACAGGCCCTACATAGAAAATCCACTTTCACCGAGAAATACATTCATTACAACATCAATGTGCCAAAATTCTACAAAGGAAACATAGTTAACAACCTAGCAAACCGAATGAGAAAGATCTGCTCCGAACACAAGATAGAAGGAAGAACTGGGTAACCTGAGGAATCTTTTGCTAATGAACAACTACCCAGAGAGGTTCATTGATGTCAACATCAGACCACGGCAAATTCGCACTAGAGAGAATATCGTGAAGCAGGTTTTTCTAAATTAACAATTTAGAAGTGTCCTATCGAGCTCAATAATTGCACGGCGGATAAATAGAATAACTAAGGAGAGTTTTCCCAGTGATGTAGTTAATATCACATTTAGCACACAGATTATCATGAGGTTGGATGCCAAAGATGAATTGCCAATTCTATCCAAATCATTCATAGTATAAATATTCTCATCTATATGTGGCAGCACATATATTGGACGTATGAAGAACCAATTGATTAACAGAACTCAACAACATTTACTGCAGAAATTGTTTAAAAAAGGCTTGGCACCGTCTTGAAAATCAGCTATTTTCGATCATATATTGGAAAAGTCAGCACCCAGTCAATTTGACCAATTTCTGTGTTCTACATAAAGCAAAATCAGAAAACTAAATATGTATTTGTGAAGACCTTTATATAAAACAACTAACGCCGGGCTTAAATTTTCAAAAGTTTCCTTAAAATGATATTCTAATCAACTGGCCACGAATCACCAAATCCAACAAAAATTTACTAGCATCCAAGCAAGACGATGCACCCCCTCGACTAGACTCAACAAACATTCGATCGGATCGAATATGAAACAACATCTGCACATGCGGTGATAGAAATTTCGAAACAATGTGGGCATTCATCACTACAATCCGCACCTGAACTGTTACAAAAGAGAGAAAACAAAATTTCGAAAAAAGGGGAAACAAAAGACTACACACGGGAAAATTACATTCTTACATGTAATAGCCAAC